>WBMW01004504.1:688583-772462 GCA_013396635.1 Penelope pileata | reverse complement strand
TTTTTTGCCTCCCCAACAGTTGTCATGACAAGCTCTAATGGATGCTTGGGGTGTTCCCAACAATCCACATCATGGAGAGACACATGAGCTCAAAAGTAACATCAAATGTTAAGGCTCTATCCCGACAGAGCTCATTGCTCACACTGACCTCATGACTGCCATCCTCAGTTCAACGCTTCTGCCCACTCTCTACCTTTCTTATTGGGTAACAACAGAGAGTTTGAGCCAAAACATGCCACCTTTCCATGCCATCACGTCACCTCTGAAAGCCAAAAATCTTGTTCTTAAAATGTTTCACCCCAAATACCATGTAAAATTGATACAAAGACCAAAAAGCTAATGCTCTTTGCCCTCTGAGCTACTCTGAGATACCACATCCTATTGACAAAAAATAGATTTTTATGGTAGAAGCAGTTGTGTTCCCCAAAATCTTGGGTCATGAGTCTGAGGAAGTTTAGAAGAGACAACCTTTCATACAGTAAAGAGCTTTTCAATGTAATAGTAAAAACAGAAATCCTTTGTTTTCCCCAAATCTCAAGACAGTGGCTTTTCATCCTATGTTCAATCAGGGCACAGCAGAGAGATTTAAAAGGAGAAAAGAAAGGCTTTGTTTTTACATGGCCCTGAAGCTGCTTCTCCCTCCTCCCCTATACTTCTGAAGACTTTCAGGCTCCCTAACATCAAGCAACTGTTATCAGGCTTGGATACACTGTGGCTTTACAGAAAGGTGTCTAAATTTAGAACAACCTACTGTGTGCAACTTTGTACATTTTAAGTCTCATGGATGTGACCTTCTCAAAAAGAGTCTGATCATTGTCCTATGCTTGATTTCTATGTGGTTTACCCCAGTAGAAAAGTATAATTTACAATATTTAAGCTGCTTTTTAAAGGGGCAGAAAAAACTGTACATAGCTTCCCTGGATTCCAAGTCAACTTTTGATCAGCTTTTTGTGCAGGTATCCCAGGTGTTGCCATTAGTGAGACATTCTGATGTCTGCTTTCTAATTATACAGTCCACAATTACTATCAACTTCCATTTCATTTTTGACATGACATGATCTATTTGTAGATATATTTCGGGTACTCCTGAAAGTAGAGCTCCAGCTAGGTACGATGCGACACAAATTGCATGTTGCAAATTATATGTTCGGGACTCGGGAGCACAGCTTCATCTGTCAGCCTCCCAGGGGGCTGGGAAACGTCATGGCTAGAGCCACTTACCTGCTTTCATATCAGCACTGGGGCTGCTGGCTCTCTTCTGTAACATAGGCAGGGGTGGAAGGACACAGCCCATGAGCTGATTTTCTGCTGGCTGGGAAGAGGGATGCAGGAGACACCAGGCACTTGACATGCAAAAACCTGTTTTTTCAAGCTTCAGTGTTGAGTTGAGCAGTAAAAGACAACCAGGACCTCCTGAGTCTTTCTGGCCATGGGGGCAGGTGTGGGAGACCCAGAAGCTGGCAGTGTGGATACCTTATCTACCACACAGGAGACTCTTATGATGTCATTTCTACACAGACAACATTCCAAGTATCTTCCTCCTCAGGAATCCTAAGCAAACACAATACGCTTACATCTCAGGAAATTTTGCTTGCCATTATGGCCTCTAAACAGCATCAGTTCTTGGGGCAAAACACTGCTATTGCTTACACAGCCACCTTCATAAAACCAAGCTGCCAAAGAAGCAGCACATCTTCCCGTGCTGGAAAGAAACAGCAAGTGCTATGTGAAAGCACAACCGTGCAACGCTTGCACTTTAACACAAATGCCAATATTTAGTGCCCTGTAGGCACTGAAAAACACCTACACTGGGTAACAGAGAGACTTCCTCACAGAAAGCAAAATTATAAAAAACTGAAATAAAAATTCCCATATTTCCTTTTCAGAATAAGTTGGAAGCCAGTCATGTCCTCGACTATAACAACATATTTAAATCTCTAACACTGTTAAGTGTTATTTTCACTACAGAACGTGACAAAGAGGATCAGGAATTTTTTTTCTCAAGTGACATCACGTTTTACATTATTTAAGCTTTCACTGACTGAAAAAGCTTAGCTAGGAAAACAACTGCGTACAGTAGTACAACATCTTATTTCTATTTTGAAATAAAATTGGAGCAATTCTGAATTTGAATTGAGAAAGCGCTGGCTTCAGCTCCGCATGTTTTGTGTAGTGCATCAGTGACATATTTCTGCTTTCTCTCCCTTCCTTCCTCACATCCCACTTCCTCATCACAGCCTCACAGCGAGCACCCATCCCAACAAATTGTTCTTAGCATCCTTAGGACACACGGTGGGACTGAGCTTCCAACAGGACTGATGAAGGGATGGCTTTACACAGGTGAACGCTCAGAGCCTAACTCCACAGTTTTCAAAAAAAAAATTTTATGGATGCTATTTTTGGGTCCTCCATAAAGCAGAGCTGCAGCTAGGAGATCCTCAGTGCAGGCTCTGGGGGTCAGAGCTGAAAGTGGGGAGTGAAGAGGAGGGCAAAGCTCCAAGGACCCTTCTCTGCATACCGTCCTGATGTGCACTGCGTCAGACCCAGGCTCTCCCCTCGGCTGCACACAGCCTCTCCATACCCCTGTACCTCAATAGCTGTTGAAGGGAAGCAGGCAGGAACACAGTGACAGAGTCGTGTTTCCAAAAGAGAGTCTGGCCAATCTTGAACAGCAAAGCCTAGGACAAACTAGGCTGTAGCAGAGCGATACGGCTCATACTCACGCTGGAGCCGGTTGGAAGGAATGTGGTAGGCACAGCGTGACCAGGCAGGAGCTATGAAGAACAGCATATATGGAGCCAAACATGTAAAAGAGCACAGCAGCGAGGGTGGGAGAGTTTAATTATCTAGACCTCGGAGTGGATTACATTAAGCGAAGGAAGCAAAGCCTGATCTGGTACAGGTCTGCTTTCTAATTTAATGTGTACATAAACCGACAAGGAAGGGAAGAATGCCAGATGTGGTATTAAGCAACACAGAGAATATGATTTAGGACATTAAGGTATAAAAAAAGGTAGGAGCAGCGACTGCTAAGCTACAGCAGCTCCTGCAGTGACTCTAGCCCGCTTACAAGGTGTGTGCACCCAGCGAAACAGCACCGAGCTGTCTCTCAGGAAGGTGCCTGAAGTGGTAGCTGGGCCACAAACATCTCCCCCGCATTGGCACAGCCTGGCTCCAGCACTGTGTGCCTCCTGGTGTCAGAGGCCTTGTATGGGGGATGCCTGCCCAGCTGGCCACAGAGACTGTGCAGATAAACATCGCAGTTTCATGTCACCTCTGCTTCCTCCCGACCTGCTCGAGGGCCTGCAAAGGTGGCTGCTGCAGGCCTGGGGCCGGTGCCTGCTCGGGCTGCCTCTCAGGGCTGTTTCCCCAGCCACGGAACTGTCTGGTGGCACGTCCCCATCTGCCAGGAATGTCCGTCGCGGACACCACCTTGTGCTTTATGCAGACAGGTCCATCCCTGAGCCACCTGCGTGCCTAGGAGGGAGCAGCTTACCACAGCAGGGCCCAAGCCCGCAGCAACACCGGGATGGAGCAAAAGGCAGAACACCCAGCACAGCCGTGTAACCGGGCACAAAAACACACCGAGGTGCCACAGAGAACCCGGGCATACAGAAATAGGAATCTTCCACAAAGAAAAAGGAATTTATTTCAGAACAAGAAGAAGAGCTGTTATTTTCCTGAGGAAACACAAGCTCAAACAAAAGGCATTCTATTGAGTTTTGGATTTCCCAGTGAATGCCCCACAGGGCATGGTTTGGAGCTCCTAACAGCAGGCAGTTTCACAGCTACACCATTCTAAAAGCCCCAGGTTGCTGAGTTACCCCACAGACAAGGCGAGGTTCTGCTCTCTGTCCATGCACTGTAACACCAGAGCTGCTTCCCCTCCCAAATATCCAGCTCCAGACAAGTTCGCCATTCCGGCCCACACCGCAGTTCCAGTTTCCTCTCTTGTATTATTATTACATTACTTGGCAGGTCTGCTGATGACATCGCATTCAAAATTGGGCAATTATAAACACTGGCAGGAAACTCTGGAGTAGCAAATGCTTTTATAAAAAAAAAAAAAAATGGCAAGGATGTGAAGAAATTCAGTGGAGATCTTTCATTTGATATATTAAAAGCACACGACCAGGGGAGGAATCCGTGGGGCCATGGGAGGGTATGAGTGAGAAGTCAGTGACAGATGAGACTGACACCAAAACGAGCCTGAATTAATAGTCTTTGCCTGAGTATCTACAGAAGAAGCTGAAGGTCACATCCCGGAAACAAGGATACGTTTTCTTGAGGGGAAAAAAATGAAATGTGAAAAGGCTTTATGATCCAGTCTGGACAGGTAGTTAGTTAATTAGAACTATTAAAAGTTGACAGGACACAAGACATAGATTAAGTGCATCTCAGAAGTTGGAAGGAAATAGCAAGGGAAATTGGAAAACCTTTAGTAATACTGCTTGATAGCTTCCTGAGGAAGGCATATCTGGAGATGCCTAGAAGGTAGCGACTCCAGGTTTTTTTTTTCCTTTCTCCCTCTTTCTTAAACGAAGGGAGGATTTAGGAATCTACTCACCAGTAATCCCAACTGCAGCCACAGAACGGATATTGGAAACATTAATATGGGACAGGATTATGCAACACAGAAATATACAGGCTGGGGAAGGAGAGGCAGCCTGGATTCACATCGTGTCTGTCAAACACGCTTAAAATTCTTATAGCACCATTCTAAACGGAGAGGCACAAGGGAAGCAACGGGCACAACTCATCTGCACAGGAGGGATTCACGTGGCATCGCATCCCACAGCGAGGCTGACCTGCAGGATCAGGAAGGGCAGGGTAGGAAGGAGAGACAGCAAAGGGCTCCAAAGCCATCTATGGGATGAGAAGCAGGATGGCAGGAAAACAGGGCAGCTGGAGGGACACTAACAAGGCACTGCTCCCAAATTTCAGCATGCTACCTGCTTTTGTTCAACTTTTTTTCAACATTCTTAAAGAGGAATTTTTTGCTGATGGCACAGAAGCGTAAAACGGTGCGCAGAGCAAGAAAATTTAAAATGATTTGAATAAATTAGGCTTATGGACAGATAAAGGGCACATCCAGTTCAGCACAGCAAAGTAATGACTGCAAGGCACCAAACAGTCACAGGCAGGGAAGAGGGAGCAGAAGAGTAAACACTGACCCAGGGAAAGGAGAGAAGGCAATTGCTGATAAAATACTAAATTAATGTTTGGAGTAAGTGGGAGAGACAAAGGCAAATTCTCCAAAAGATAAACAAATTCTTCATGCTACGCACTGAGTCGTCTCTTCAGGAAAGCTGAATGGAGACACCTTTCCCAGCAGTCTAAAAATACTGAGATAAAAGCTAAGAGCTTGAAAGTAAAGAACTACATCGCCTCAACGAAGGCACAACAGGACAGGCTTTTAAAACGTGTTTTTCCCTCCCCACCCCAGCAAACAAACAAGCAAAATGACTTTCTCCCACTTGGAATGTTAATTCTGGGGCTATCGCATACATAAGCTGAAAGGTGGTTATTACCAGTGAAAACAACCTTTTTACTGCAAAGGTTATGACATTAACCCAGGGAAAAATTCATGAATATTCACAATCACCATTTGTCATTAAGAATCATAAAATGTGAAATGTTGAGTAGGGCTTCAGAAAACTCCTCCGGCCTGCTAAATTCCCTCTCTGCTGCTTCCCAATACTCAAGCATATATCCCACCTTTTTATTTTTTTTGCATTGCACTTCACAAACCAACTTCCTGCAAGTTTTCCTTCCACATCTTTAGCAGGAAAAGAGAATGAAGATGGGGATCACAAAGACACGCAGAAACCTGATAGAAAATGAATGACCAAAAAAAGGAACAACCAAGAGTCTAGCCAAGGACCTTTTCGGGTGTTTGTAACCAAGGCCAGGAGCTTCTCAGATGAAATAAAAACATTAGAAGAGCACAGTGTTACTGTTTGTGTCCCTAGATTTACCCAAAACTTCTGGTTTCCACATTTTCACCTGCCAGATTTATTCCAGCTCCCAGGTGCTACGTGACGCATGTGCACACAGAGCAAAGAGCCTTTTAGCAGGGAATAAAAGGGCTGGAAGGCTGATGGGGAAAAAAGAATTGGAAGGCAGACAGATGCTTGTCAGCCACCAGCAGGCAGGTAGGAAGCTGGAACAAAAGGATGAAACTGGGTGAGATGCTTTAACCACAACGTCGCCAGGCAAACGGCTGCTGCCAGCAGGCTGCAAGGCGAAGAAACGGCGCAAGCATGAAGCACAAAGATGGGGCTCCGCTTGCTAAACAAGAGCCAGTTCTGCCAAGGAGAGCTGTAACGCTGGAGGGAAGGGATGAAAAGTCACAGCAATGAGCAAAGAGCCGTGGCTCCAGCAGAAGCCGGGCCCATTCAGCAAGCAAAGTAGTCTCCCATGTGGAGAGCAGCACAAGTCCATGTGTGCGTACATGCACAGAGATAGGCAATAGCCTCTGAAATGTTTAAGGACGCGGTGCTGCTTATCTACACATCCATTCACCCCTATAGCAGCAGACCAGAGTGCTGGCTGTCCTCTGAGGGACGCTCTCCAAGTGCTCCAGCAGCCCTTTGTCCTGGATACAGCAAGCGCTGGAACTGGATGTCAAATTCCCACCCCTCATGCACGTATTGCTGATGACACAGCCCACCTCCAGCAGCGAGCATTGCTGCTGCATTCACATCTTCCCTCTGCCCTATTAATATATACAGGCACTTGTGCTCATTGGCATGGTGACTGTGCTTATGTCAGTCATGCTTCTTTGTATTCTCCCTGCTTAGCCACTCGCTGTTGTGCAAAGGATGTGTGCATCAGGCTCAACACCTGCTAGAAATCTCTGAGCTGCCGGTGCCTCTCCTCTCTTCCCCAGCACTCTGTCCTCACGCCAAGGATTTTGTATTCTTTTTCCAATCTGATTCTCATTTTTATTACTTTTCCTACTCTTCTTCTCCAGCCATCCAGCTTTCTTGATATTTCTTCCTTTGTTATGCTTGCTGTATCGCTTGGATTTTGTTGCATTTGAATTGCAGCCGTTTAGAGCCGCATCAATGGACATTAAAAAAAAAAAAAAATCCCAGCCCCCCTTCATTTGCCACTATCTCTTTGCACCCAGCAGAAAAAACAACAAAAAAAAAAATTAAAAATTGAAAAATATAAAAAGGCAATAACTTGCAAAAGCAAAAAGGGAAAGATGAGCAAACTGGAATCGTCTTCCAGCCTGACTTGTGAACACAGTGAATCCTGAAGGCACGAACATGGGGCTGTGACCAGCTCACAACCACACGAGCCCCTGGGTCCTCACTGCCGCTGCTCAGCACCAGCACCCTGCCCCCTCCACGCCTTTGTTCCCACTTGTTCCCTGGTGCTGGGAGCTCCAGGCACGCAGCACACAATGAACCATGTCACAGCAACCCCCATCCCCAAACCAACCCAGCCACGACCAAACCTGAGCACCTATTTTCAGTCATGTACATCTCTACCCATGCTTCAGACCTAATTACGCCAGCATCCTCAGTCCTAGGGAGCCAGAATTCACTGAACTGTTTCCAATAAAAGGATTTTGGCAGAGCCCTGTCAGAGCTTAAACGCTCTGCGGAGGGATGATGGGTTTTGGCAGCGTTGAAGCTGCGAAGGCTTCTGGGGTTCAGGGCAGACCCTCTGGTTGCTCAGAGGAAGTCTCTAATTGAAACCTGCACACCCTTGTTGTGCTGGTGTTTTGATAGGAAACAACCTCATGAAAACATCTGAAAGATGGGTTAGCTACGGGAGGAAAAACACTTCCCCAACCCTTACTGCTTATTTTGTCCCTTAAATCCCCCGTTCCCTTTTTTCTGTATTCATTCAGGTCCTAAATGGCACAGTGCTACCGGTGTGTTTCTACACATTCTAATAGTTATTACAGCTGATGTTTAAACATCTTATTAATTCTGAAAGCAAAGTTTGCCTGGCTCTGCGGGATTCCCTCTGCCCCACGCCTCCAGCTGTACCCACGCCAAGCTCCCCTCGCATCGCCCTCTGTGCAGCCTGGAGAACAGCACGCAGCCACAAACCACAGCCCAGGGCTCCAGTGGGAACCTCCAGGAATCCTCTCTGCAGCCCTGCTGTCAGCTGCAGGCGAGCCGCACGCAGCCACCCCCGCCCCCACCATTCATCATTTCCTCTTTTCTCAAAGATTTTTCCCCTCCGCTCTCTGGCTCGCCGCGTTATTTCCCGGAGGAGCGCTGCTGGATTGACTGGGCTTTAATTGCTCGGCCCAGCTGGGCTCAGAGTGGAATTTCACCTTTGCTTCTTCCCCTTGTTCTCTGGAGCTTCCACAGCTTTTGAAGATTTCTGAGGAACAGCGATGAGCGATTCTCTGCAGCTGTCACCCTGCTCCCCCCATGGGGAACGCACGGTGTGGGCTGCCTGACTGGCATGTATTCCTGCTGTCCCTTCTCTGCTTTCTGAGCAATCCCCCCAAGGTCTGTGCTGCTCTCCCACTGTCCCTCATCTACAACAGGTAGAAGTTTGCTGCCATGCAGATCTGTGGCACAGAGCTGTCAGGAAAACAGCTCAGGCCAACGGGGAGCACCTCTGTTATGGCAAGCCCTGAAGCAGCACCCACCAGAAGCTGCTGCACCCTTTGCTGTTAAGCAGCCCCCAGGCTCCTCACGGTGATGCTGAGCTGGGGGCAGAGGCTCAGCCACAGGCAGGTGGTGCTGGCGCTGGTCCCAAACCACGCAGCCCCTGGCTGGAGGCAAACCTTGCAACACAACGCTGGCAAGATTTTCTCAAAGGGGATGAGTGCCAGTGGCCCAGTGCAAAGAAAGCCAATCTGCCATTGTCAACTCTCCCCTTCTCCTTGTAGTTTCTGTGGGTGCTTCATGCACCCTGCCTTCCTCTTGGGAGTGTTGGGGTTGCATGGGAGGACTTTGGGATCGCAGCTGGAGAGCCGAGCCCTGGCGTCGTCACGTAAGGCTGCACCCGTTACTGACGTTCAGTGGAGCAGGGAAAATAGCCAGCAAAGATAAGGAGAAAATAGGAAAGAAAGGCATTAGCATGAAAGCAAAATTCAGCTGAATACACTCCAGAAAGCAAAAAATAGAGGCCTTGGCCTGCATAGCCTCTGCTGATGGGCTTGCACAAAGGGCCTCAGTGTGCAGCAGGTATTCCAGCTCTGTCGTTGCGCAGATAATTAAAAACAATAATGAAAGAGAGGTTTTTCTGCCTGTGCTCTGCTCGCAGCCGCAGCTCCCGAGCTGCAAAAGCTGAGTGGTCCCTCTGCAGCAACATTTGCATTATTGCTAATCTGTAATTGGGATCCCCACTTAGCTCTATGACTCTCTCTGACCATTTTCAGACCTTTACCATTCAAGTCAAGAGGCTCCTTCCTCTAGAAATTATATTAAGATTTGAAAGCACGTTTCCTAATTTGTTTTAACAGGCTGCAATGATTTCTGTTCCTATCTACACGAGTGCACTGTTTTCCCAGCATACAACTCAAAAATAAAACAAGAATCATATCCATGTTATAGTTTCCTAAAATCAGGCATGTAAGGATTTTTAAAAGTTGATATTTTAAATCTCTGTCATAGCAACGTGAGATAACGATGAAATCTTGCTTTCTCCCTCAGACAATAAGGGCCAAATTCACATACAAACAAAAGTGAAACTGAAATATTCCAGTAAAAGTACACCCCTTACTTGAATTTACATCTTAGGTCTCTGTCTTACCTGCTACACATCTCTCGCAGCTTCTCACCATGTACATTACTCCCTGTCAGACACCTTCAGGCTTGGTTAGACCAAGGGGATTCGCTTCAGAGACAATGTGTATGAAGGTATAAATTCTGCACTGGTGTGTGCAAAGGGATAGGAGTCTCCACATGGGTGCCTGTCCTCCTGGATGTAAGTGGAAAGGAATCCCAGTCCCTTCAGCATTGTCAGGAATCATGCAATCATAGAATGGTTTGGGTTGGAAGGGACCTTAGTGATCATCTTGTTCCAGCCCCCCTGCTATGGGCAAGGACACCTCCCACCAGACCAGGTTGCCCAAAGCCCCATCCAACCTGGCCTTGAGCACTGCCAGGGAGGGGTCATCCACAAGAAGAGGCTGAGGAGCCAGGAAGCACACACTGCAGCAGCCCAGATGTATTCAGACTCATCTCTCAGTTTGGGCATGAAATCAGTATTTCACAGAGCTGTCCCTTCCAAACTTAAGGCAGCAATTGAAAACAGTGGGAGACGTTCTTCCTCGGGGAGATAATTCTAGAGTTAAACAAAATCGTACAGCTGCATAGTAAGCAAAACCAGCTATGCCTAGCTGAGGTCGCACTCAGATCTCCAAACCCACGCCACGTGAACGCCCAGTGTCACACACCTTCACTTTTCTTCATTTAAATGGGAAGCTGCAGTGTGGGCACAGGCTCCACCGAGCACTGCCTGTTCACACTCCTGCGAGGAGCAAAATCAAGCTGTGTAGTTAGGTGACTTCCTATAGACAGAGGCTTGGAATTTCACTCTTGCAAGCCTGAATGTCTGCAGAGGACATAAAAATGCGTGAAAAGGATATTGACTAAAATCATCTCAACAGTTAGACAGTTCCTGAGTGTAATAAAATGTCTCTGCCAGAAGGATTGGTGTTCTGCCGGTGCAAATTCAGCCTGCAGATAAACAGGCACGGCTTCAGAGCTGCCCGTGGGGGGAGTCCCGGGCTACGTTTGGACCTGTACATCCAGGCAGGACAGAGGTCCCACACGTTCCACACTTTCTCCAGCCTTGCTGAAAAGCCATTCCTTCTGCCTCGACGCTTAGCACAGAAGATGGACTGCAGCCCTCAGCCCGCTGCCTCATGCTGTGAGAAGCATTTTCCCATTTGCAAAATTCAGAAATTTTTCAGCCATTTAATATGCTGGAACCTTTCCCCACTGGACAACTGAAAATTGCAACCGCCTAATGATTATTCAGTGACATCTGCAAAATAAGTTTGATGTTTTCCGGCCAGTTTCTGTTGGACAGATGTCAACACCATCAACAATGCCATGGCTGGCACTAATTGGTATCATCCTCATCAAGAAAAAAAAAAAACCAACAATAACATACAAAACAATCTCCAGCACACACACTAAATTTCCCTCTTGCCTATGCAAGTTGTTTTTCCTCCCCATATCATGGATGCTCTCTCCTTACCCAGTGACTCCTGTACCTTAGAAAAACACCGGAGTCGCCGAGGTGGAAGTTCAGGATTTTGCAGCAGCACGGACCCTGTAGAGAAGAAACAGGCAGAATATCTCGCTCTAAATCATGTTTACTTTCAGTAAATATTTCTTCTTGCAGAAAGCATTGCCATGGCATTGTGCAAAGCTGTATAAACACTTGTAATTTTTGTCCTACTTTTTGATCCTTGCAGCTCGCGCCCGGGTTGCTGCATTGTGTGGTTGTCAAGGGCAGGTTTAAAAATTTTATGCAGCGGCATGGCGTATGATGCAAGCTCTCCTGCACCTGACATCTCATGTGTGAGCAACTCAGGCACAGCGTGGGGATTCACTGTTGAGTTTAAAGATAAGCAAGAGGAGCTTTCTATGAGGGTACAACACCGTGAGCTCAACGTTGCAATCAGGAATTCAAGAATACTTCACGTCTCGCATTAGACTGTTTTCAAATTGCTTCCAGGGGTCTGTAAATCCCTGAGGCTGTGCAACCTCCTTTGTGCAATTCCGTGCAGCCCAGGTCCCTCCTGTCCTAGGTGGGCTGTGATTTTCTCCTGCTCGATGCTGTCTTCACCTGTCCCTGTGCTAGTTAGCATGGTCCTTGTTCTTTCTGCACTGGCCTCAGATAATCCTTTCTCCTCTTACATCACACACTCAGTGCACTGTCACTGCACTGAGCTGTGATTTCACTCAGGACCCCTTAAGCCTACAGTGGGTACAACACTGCAGGGTACAGCAGGGATTTCAAAGAATTGGCATTTTCCAACAACGCATATAAGCTCCAAATGCGTTCGGTGGAAACAAGCTGTAAGGTGGTAACAGCTGCACAAAGTCACCGTTTGCCGTCTAAACAGAAGATGGAAGCACACAGAATAACTAGCTACTGTCCAGAATTTCCTGGATCACATCAATCTGTGCCCTAAAGCTGCAAACAAAAGCATGAGCTCGCGGCAGATGTGTGAGCAGCATCCTGCCTATCGCCTTCGCTGGGTGCATTCACACTTAATGCCCAAGCCTAAAATCACAGCCTTTATTGGGGAGCTCCTGATCATTTTTCCACAGGCAGGGCTCAAATTTGCTCTTTATATCCTATTGGCTTCAGCATGAATTATATACAAATTTCGTGGAGCAAGATAAGGGCCACAGTCATTTCTCTCTCTTCCCCGTCTCCATTTATTTCATTTCTTCCACACCAGCAGTTACAAAAAGTAGGCTGGGGGCTGCAGTGAGTTTGGCAGCGAGTAATAGGGAGTCAGTTTGTTTGTATGGAGAACCTGCAAAATAAGCAAGTAAACTGAAAGATATCAGAGGGAAATGATTACGAGGGAGAAGGAGGATTGATGCCTAGCTGTGACAGACTGGGAACACCAGCTCTCAACCAGCACCTAGTGCACAGCACTGTGTTCCAAGTTCGCTTTCCAGAGAGGTTCCAAGGCAAGCCTCCCAGAGAGACAACTGCTCTCCCCAAAGAGCAGACACGAAAAGTATTAGAAAAACCAGAGGCTGATTGGGAAGGAAGAATTTAAAGGGCAGCCAAATTCCTTCCTATGGGAAACTGGGACATGGCTGTCATCTCTGCTTCTTTTGAGAATCTCCTGGGTTTCCAGTTTAACACCAATTCTTTTTGCCTTTTTGGTCTAATCAGTGACTCAGAGGTAAAGACAGATCCATCCTTCGAAAAAGGTAGTAAAGCAGGGTTTCCAATTACCCTTTAATTAAAATATTAATTAATTAACAAAGTGTATTTATAGAATAATTATATAATTTCACACACCATCGATCGTATTTTAAACAAATTCATTTAATTAAGTTGACACGTACGCTGCCTTCTCCCCACAGAGTTATTCTTAGAACCCAGCGCACGGCGAACTTTAAGGAGATTCAGACTGCAGAGGGAAGCCCACAATGGCCCGCAGTGGTATTTGGAGCTGAAGGAAGCCACTCCATCTTTTTAAGCAAATTTAATACTAGCAACTGTATCCCTGAATGCTGAAGTCCCCTATCTGCATAAAAGGCACTGGGAGAAAGCAAGAGCAGTGCAAGCTTTCTCGCTGCCAATATCCCTCATCCTGACCTGGAGGGGCTGGCTTTAATAAACAGTTAATCATTATCCTCTTCACCAAGCCTGCTAAGCAGCTTAAGAAGCTCGGCGTTGCTGCGGTGGGGCTGAGCTAAGGCCACCAAATCACTGCTGGCAGCCTGCTGAGCACCACCACGTGCAGATAGCACAGCGTGCCAGGGCAGCGTCCAGAGAGCCCCAGGGATGTTTGGCAGCCTTCCTGCAGCCATCCACTCTGCCCTGCCCTCTGTGCTCCTAGGCTGGGTGGCAGCCCCAGCCCACAGGATCGTGGCTGTGGTTTTCCTACCTGCACTGCAGGCTGCTCTGGTGCCATTCCACAGCCTCGTGCATCCTTACTGCTTTTCAGGATGAGCTCGGGGCTGTCCAACAGCCCTCTTCACAGCCTGGCTCTCTGATGGCCATTACCATCTATTTCTAAGCAAAGGATTCCAAATCACCTGTATAACTCTTAAGTCTTAATGCTACACATCTCAAGTTCCCCCCCTTTTCTTTCGGTCTCTCATATGAAACTGACACTGTCAGTCCAGCGTTTCATGCTTTCTGACTGCAGCACTCCTCACACCCCTGCAACAGTTTGCTAGCAGTTTCATACTTCCTTACTGAGGTTGATAACCAATACCACCTTGCTGATCAAGCAATGTTAAGAAAGTCACTTGCTCATTGCTCAGGTGCCCCTCTCTAGGCACTCCTTTCAACTTCATGAAAAGGTGTGTGCTGAACTGCTTTTCGGGAGGCATTTAGTGCTTTTCTAGGGCACCTGGGAGCCTCAGTTCCCCACTCAAAATCTCCTTTCCCACTCCTCCCCATGCAGGTACCTCTCAGAGCCTTGTCCTGCCTTGTTTGCACCTTGCAGCCTCCTCCCTCTGCAGCCAGCGCTGCTGAGATGGCACTTGCCACCAGCTTCCAGTCCATGCCCATTTGATGACAGCAGCCACATTTTGTTCCATGTTTCACATGAATCTCACAAAATTCATCAAGCAAGTTCTAATCTGCGTAGAGATGTTGACTTGAACTGATGTTACTGAAGTAAAAGGAATTATACCCATAGGGATCTTGTCCCAGTAATGTCACTGAAATGGGCTAGTCATGAAAATGAATACCAGAAGCTGAAGCTGAAAAAGGAGAATGTAATGTGCCTCTGGATGCTTACAGTCAAACATTTCAAACCTTTATGCTTCCTAATATCTTTAAAGTAATTCTTCACGTCATCAAGTCCGAAAATTCAGCTGTCACTCATTGTTTGTATTGAGAGTTTATCTATAATGTAATGGAAGTTGTGATTAATTGGATAAGGGAAGAAAAGCAACCCTCAGACTCCCCCAGCCAGCCCTACTCACTTATCCCACTTCTGACTTCTCATGACACCAGTAGTTAGGATCAGAGGACTGGCTGAAATTTTCAAGAGCCTCTTCATGTTGCATGGATTGTTCAGCCACTGTTCAGTCACAGCCAAACACAGCCATAGAACCACAGAATCATTTGACTTGGAAGGGACCTTCAAAGGCTGTCTGGTCCAACTCCCTTGCAATGAATAGGGACACCTACAGCTCAATCGGGGCGCTCAGAGCCCCGTCCAGCCTGACCTTGAGTGTCTGCACAGATGGTGCATCCACTACCTCTCTGGGCAACCTGTGCCAGTGCTTCACCACCCTTACTGTAAAAGCCTTTTTCCTTACATCCAGCCTAGATCTTTCAGTTTGAAGCCATTTCTCTTTCTTGTAGCTCCCCTTCAGACACCAAAAGGCTGCTCTCAGGTCTCCCCGGATCCTTCACCAGGCTGCATAGCCCCAGCTCTCAGCCTGATGTCATAGAAGAGCTGTTCCATCCCTTGGATCATTTTTGTGGCCCTCCTCTGGCCGTGCTCCAACAGGGCCATGTCTCTCCTGTGCTGAGGACTCCACATCTGCACACAGTGCTTCAGGCGACGTCTCACAGCACAGAGCAGAGGGGCAGGGTCACCTCCCTTGACCTGCTGGCCACTCTGCTGTTGCAGTAATATCCTGAATTAAGATTGCTACCTAACACCATAGATGGTACCGAGCTCACGTTCAATTTTAGCCTATATGTAATCTGAGGGAAGCTAGATAGACACAAATAAATTATGAGAGTAACAAAACACCACAGATTAGAATATTAGCAGCATGCAAGCATTTCTCAGAAATGGGAAAAGGTCTTCAAATCATTCATTAGGAGAGAAGGTGTAGCTGACCCATAACTAAAATTACTCAGGCTGATTCTAAGCAAGCAATGCTTGCAGGAGTTCCATCAACTTCTCCTTCCACTACCTCAGATATTCCTTCTGTTTTCAAGAATGGAAAACTGATTTGGTGACTATCTGTGGCAATAGCAGTAATCTGAGCCTCCTACCACCCAGGCATCTGTTCTGATTTCCAGCTATCTATACCAGCAAAGAAGGGAGAGCAAGCCTCCGCTCCCCACATTTTCCTTTCACATGGTTTTCACATGGTAAGTTGGGCCCTTACATCCACATTCAGATGCCCAGATAAGCAGACTGAAACTCACCTGTGCTAAGCGTCCACCAGTTCTTAATGAATTCACTGCCCTTTCTACTTTTTTAAAAAACATTCACCACAAGCAGCTCATCATTCTGTCTCCCTGCACAAGCCCCTTTCCTTCTTTCCCTGTAGGTTTCTGAGCATTTTGCCCACAACCAAACAGACCTTCCCAGTACAACAACTCTCAGTCCCACACAAAGCCCAGCAGCACATTTTCTTGCTCTCACAGCCAACCTTTTTCTTCCACCTCTCCCTTTTTCTTGCTGCCTCTGCATGCTGATTGCCAGCAGCTCTTGGACTTTCCACACAGGCTTGTTGTGATTGGGCCAGCTTTTCACCCTAGTACATCATCCCAGGGTTGCAATTATCTTTTTTCCTTTACTTTCTATTTCAACCCCTTGGTCTTCAGCCTGGCCTTTGAATGTTGTTGCTTCCCATCTTCCCAGTCTTTCCACTGTTTCCTCTTCTCTGTTTTCCCTCTCTGCTTTCCCTGGAAGCCCATAATCACACCTCTGTGTCCCTCCCTGCATCACCTCTCTGTCTCTCTCTCTCTGGTTACAGCTCTGCAGGCAGGGTTTATGAGCAGGGATCTCTAGTGATGTCCTACAGGAATACACTTTGGCACACTGTCTGGACTGTTCAAGCCCTACTGCACCCCTGAGTGCCACAAAAAGCTCTACGCAGAGAGGCAGAACAGAAAAGAAATGCTTTACAGCCACTTTCTTGTATGCTGTTTTTTCCTCTCAGCATCTCAGGAAAATTTAGAACATGGGGAGAAAAGAGCCTAGATTTACAAACAACAATCAGGCAGGTAAATATTCTGCAGTTTAGTTGCAGTCAAGGGAATATGGAAAGAGCGTATTTAAAGAAGAATAAGTCGGAGTCCCCTATGCTCATAACTCACCCAGCAATTTCAAATTCTTCTGGTGCGTCACCTGGTTACCTCAGTACTATTAATACCATAACCCAAACCCACTTAGCCCTCTTTAGAATTAATTGGCATTCAAAACAGCTCAGCCTGGGATGATGAGCTGAGTGCCTGCCAAGGGATGCTCAGTGTTAGGGTGCTGACAGCATCAGCTCCCACCGAGACTGCAATGCAAGAGAATGTAAAGATAAATAGCCACATGCTGCTCTCAGCTACGTTTTCTTTGCTGGTTGATTTTAGAACGCTAGTGTTACTCAGAGCAAAACTTAAAACATATTTTTATACCGATCGTACCTATGTAAGAGATGGGCAGGGCTACTCACCAGCTCCTGCAACGCGGATCCCTTGGTGCACTCAGCAGGAGAAATTGCATCAGTGCCAGCATGGGTGGACTCACATGATCAAGTCCTGTCCACAAGGCCCAGGATCCTCCCTCCCTGATAAGTTCCTGGGAAGACAGAAACCAACAAGGAGTGAGTATGTGTTTCCTGGTACCTCAGGATATCTGCATTACTCCACCAACAGACCTCCATGACGTACTCACATGGTGGTATGCTCACCCCTCTCACAACTCCTTTTAAATTCTGCCATTAGTGGGCTCCGTTTTGGCTTTGAAAGGAAGTAAACATTTGTTTTTAAAGATCAAGTCACACCACTTATCTTACATAGCTTAGTAAACTGCCCAACAGAAGAGAGGGATGGCAAAGAGAAGCAGAGAACATCAGTGCCCTAGAAGCCAAATTTGTACAGAAATAAGGGAAATGTTAACTCTCAGCTGAAGCCTGGTACAAGACTGAAACCATTTACTGCCTCCCAGAAGTTTCAACGTGTCCTTGCACTGCTCTGCTGTGCAGTATTTTGCACTGCACTGCAGAGACATGCTGGACAGGACTGCAGCCAGTCCCTGCACTGCAGGAGGCCCTGAACAACTTCCTGACACATCCAAGCCATCCTCCTTGTCTTAATCACACTCCTTGAAACTGCTGAAGATTTACCTGGAGCACAAAGAGGAGCTGTTTTGTGCTGACAGTACTCTGTTGTTACAGCAGCCTGGCAACTACACCTCATTGTCCCACATGCCCATGCAGCAAAACAACCTGCGAGCCTGCAGGAGAAACTGGAGAGCCAGGAAGTCCTGGCTGGCACCAGGGGTGGCAATGCCCTTCCTGGAGCTGCTCTCATCCATGGTAGCTGAGCATCTATCAGGGCCATTGATACCCAGAGGAAGTTACTGAATCTGTTACTTCTCTCTCACACAACAAACTCAACATTTCTCAGGATGACAAGCCTTTACATTATTGATCACACAATCAGTCCAAAACAGTCCATAACTTAAAACATATGGAAAGAGCAAAAAATATAACAAAGTCTATATATTTTTCTTCCCCTCTGGAACAAAGCTCAGAAGAAAAACAAATAGTTAATTTTTTTTAAAAAAAATCCTATCTGTACATTTAACAGATTTTATGCTGGAGTTTCATCCTCAAGAAGTCACGGTTAACGAGAACACGAACGTGCCAAAACCTGGTATTTTAATTAAACACTGTACGTTTCTTACTGGTTTTGTTTGCTTTTCTGCGTACGGTTTCCTCTAAGGTAACTAAGCTAGCAAACCTGAATACTTTTTAAGACATTCCTCTGCAATATGTAATTGAAATCCCTTAAAATATTTGGAGAGTTCTAGGAGGGAATGATCTACAACAATAAATTACTGTAGTGCCACGGTAGCAACATCAGTGGCATGGCAGAGAGGGCAGAGTAGTTTCTAAATCCTATTCCTAGCTACTTACAGCTTTTGTGTACATGCTGAAATTTTTTAGCATCAATGCCAAACCATACCTTTGGAATGCTTTTTTTCCTCCCCTCCAGTTCCTAATTTAATTCAGTATTATAACTCAAGAGCAGTTTTCTTCTGAAACTCCCAATTTGCCCATGCCTGGGACTGAATAAAAGAGCTTCTTTTGCCTTTTTAATGAAAAAAGTTTGAAAAAATCTCAGTTGGATGTGAGTATTTGTGTACAGCTCATGTGCTTGTGCCCCAACCTGTGAGCTTTTCCAGGCTGAACCAGTACGTGCCTCCATCTCAGCAAGGACACACACGCAGCCACCTGCCAAGATGGGGACACTCCTACAACAGAGCTCTGCTCTGAGCCAAGCACTTCATAGCAGGCAGCCTCCATTTACGAGGCATTTAATTCAGAAGGCAGGACCTCTAGCATTCCTTCCCATGCTATTTCTGAGAATAGACCAGCACATAGCTGTACAGAGTTTAAATTTCCACTATTGTTTCTTAGGCTTAAGATTGATGAGACAAATCTTAAATATACGGAGTGGAAAGTAACTGCTCACCCCTCATTTTCATATTCTGAAACAGTAAATCACTTTGTTTTTCAGATAACTTAAAATCTGAGTTATTTGGGCCCAGATTTTAAGGTATTTAGGTGCTCCACTCCCATGCAGATGCTTAATGAGGTATTCAAATACGAGAGGCCTTCACCGCACTTGAAAGTCCATTCTGTGCTTTCACCATTTTAATTGTTTTTTAAGCTTTAGCTTTCCTCTAGCTCATTCCAGATTTTCCTTGCTCATTTGTAGGTCTTTCCAGGGCTTCCTGGGATGTCCCAGGGTCATGTGCTCTCTTTCCTGCAACGTTTCTATGCATTTTACAGAACTATCGGGCAGAATGCTGCCCTTTATGGAGGACAATGCCAGCAGTGCTGACGCATTGCAATAGGGTGTAGCAGCAAAGCCATGCTTTCTGTCTTGGGTGATCCACTGCGTTGTGCAAAGAGATTCTCTGAACGCATATTCACAGCAGAGAACGCTGTTGAACCACTACTTTTCAATGAGGAGGAGTAAAATGAGAGATAAAGTTATCAAAATAGAAGATAGCGCGTCAAATTAACAAAACGGATGGGCTGGATTAAAGGATATAAAAACCATCTGGAAAATTAAATGGCTGAATGGATAGCAAAAGAGCAATTTTTTTCTACCAAAGCTTTTAAAGACATCTTTAAAAACAAAGATGCTATAAAGCAACCTCGTATATGCATACACAAATATATATATATGCATATCCATACAAGGCTAACAGTGCTTGCAGAGCGAAGAGCCTTACTTTAGTAGAGGTGATAGTGGTAAAAGATAATGGGAATATGATAAAGACAACCCTGTCCCTCTTCTTTAAAAACAAAAAAAAAAAAGAAGAAAGAAGAAGGAAAAGAAAAACAGACAGGAAAACGTCCTCTCTAATCTGTTAGAATCCTCTGCTGCTGTCAGCGAGAGCAAGGAGAGAAAAACCAAATGACATAGATTATTTGGACTTCCGAAGGGCGTCTGACAAATTCCCCTCCAGAACGCTGTTGCAGGAGAGGCACAGCACAGGCGGCAGGGCTCGGCCCCGAGGGCGATAAGGCAGCGGCTGCAGGAAGGCTTCCTGCACACAAAGGCGATCCCTCAGCGGGACGTGAGGCACAACGGAGGCCCTGAAAGGCCGCGCCACTTGAGCCTCCCATGGCCTACGTCCCGCTGGAAGGCCTTCATGGAGCTGGGTCTCTCCTGAGCAAGGGACCCAAAAGTTCACACTGCTGCGTTAGCTCTGGCTCTGCTGCTGAGTGGCCTCACGGCTCAGCTAAGTCATCCAGCCGGCCCAGGCCTCCACCCACCCACCAGCAGGCCCCCATGGGGTGCCTGGAGCCATGCTGAAGAGGGAAACCTCCAAACACAGAGGAACCTGCAGTGACGGCGATGGAATTCAAAGCCTACATTTCCATTCGACACGGTGGGATTCACGCTATTTGAAAATATTTTCTAATAAGAGTTTAAAAAAAAAAAAAAAATTGAATAAATGCTCTGTATTCCAGCCGTGATGTGTTATCTGGATAGAAATGCATATCTGTATTTCACATACTTCCCCCTCCACACACACACGCAGGTCAAAGTAAGGACAAAAGACTATACATTCGTATTTCTTCTTTCTTAGTCACCCACGGCACTTTTCAGTGCACTTAACAGTATCCATAACAACAATGATTCCTCGAGGATATTTTAATTACAGCATTCCTTGGGACTGCTGATTTTTTATTGTGACAAGACAAAGAATACTGGAAAAGAAGATTCATTGAGAAACGTGCTTCTGTCTAGGCTGGGGAAAAGGTTGCTTCGCACCGATATCTCTGATGCCACAAAATCCCCATTAGGCATAGGATGGAAAAAGATACCTCAAAACGTACGGTGCCTGTGCCTAGTATTACTCTCAGAAAAGTCCTCACACTGAACAAATGACAAGGGAGTTGGAGAAGCTGGAAGACGCACTCATTCCGAACAAAAAGAGCAGAAGGGAAAAAAAAAAGCAGTGTCATTATTTTCTTATTAATATTGAATGAGATTCTTGCACCCTTCGCCACTCTCAGCATTAATTCAGGGGTACCAATACTGGAAAAAGGTATTCTTACTGTGAATAAAAGAAAGAACTATATCACAACTAAAGACGGGTGAACAGCAGCGAAGACTAGAATGTACACTTAAGGGGAAAATCTGGCGAGGAGAGAATGAGAAATTGCTAATGAAAACATCAAAGAGTAAATTAAATCAATTACCAAAATACAAAAAGAAATTATCTGCTCAGTTAAAAGGATGGGTGGGAGAGTCCTCCTCCCCACCCCCATTACCAGCATCTGGTCTAAAGAATAAATTTAGCAATTGCCTTGGCAATGCAGGGTCTTGGTTTCCTTCCTCTGAATAAGGGCTGTAGGTAGAGATTCACATCAACTTTAACGTGCTAATTCCATATCTACAAACCAGAGTGCACTCAACATTGCTAGGAGCAAACCCATCAGAGTAACAACAGCCCAGAGACTGAAAAAGGTACTTAAAGCGATACACGGAAATGATGAACGCTGCTGAATTCTTCTTTTGGGGATTACCTGCATTTTGAAGAACTTCAATGGGGATTTTAGATGACAAGCCAAATTTACACCAGTCTGGGGTCACTGACGGCCGAGAGATGCAGCCATGTTTCTGCAGCTCCAGCATTGTGCCCTCTAGCCATTGGGCTGTTATGTGCAATCTGAAATTTTTAGGCACCGGTTGCACTAGCAAAACTTGACACCCATCATGGCAGAGCACATGCAGACAGGGCTCAGGCATTTAAAATACAAAAACAAGCAAAACAAAACAAAACACCAGTCCAATATTCCCTCACGCCTCACTTCACCAGTGTTAAAATCTCTTTAGGAGTATAATAGGAGATAGGATAATTCACAGTCAAGGGGGATCTGAGCTGGGACTTGGATGTCCAGAACATCAGCTCCTCATGCAAGAAACCAGAGTAAGAAACTTCGGAGGAGGAAGAGGCACGCTGCAGAAATCTCAGGAAAAGGCCTTTCAAAGTCATCTGAGAACAGAGCTTCCCATTCTCCTCCAAGTTAATGACGTACCCCCTAGAAAAAAGTAGCAGAAAAAATTGCTTACGCATGACCTACAAAGAGCAGGCAACATGGGAATGAAAAAGCAAATCCGAGCTAAGAGTTCTCAGAGCTTTTGCTGAGAGGCTGAGCAATGGTAGTGGGAGACACAGAGTTACAGCGTTTTCGCTGCTGTTAGCACAGCGAGACCCAAATTTCCAAACTGGACATCGATACAAGAAAGACAAGGAACAGACAAATGCTGAGTTTCCATTTCAAGAACAGTTCAGTCTCACCTTAATTTACCTGGACTGTGTTAAGAAAGCCTGTGTTTTCTAACTCTCCTCGGCATGCCTCTTTGCATTCAGTTTGTTTCCTTCTTCATTTTCTGAGTTTGCTGTTGCTCATTCAGCTACTGCATCTTCCTCTCCTGCCTCTGAGCAGACACAGCTTTATATTTAAATTCCTATTCTCCGTTAGCTTAGTATTTCAACAAGGTGCATGTCTTGTTTCCAGGCTGACAAGCATGCTGAGGAGTGGCCATGGCACACATCCCATATACCGAGTGATTTAAGGGAATTTGAAGAGAGAAAGCTATTTACGGGGACACTGAGGAGGAGGAGAAATAAATAAGGAGGGAGAGAAAAAGAAAAGACTCCTTTATGTTTCCCCTCTCTGTCAAAACTGAAAAACGAGTGCCAAAACCCTTCTCCGTGTTTGTGCCAGCACTAACTGCATCCGTGTGAGCTCCTCCCCAAGGGGAATGCTCCTGCCCTGAGGTGGGCAGCCCTTGTTCTTCTTGCCTTTCTCTTTTTCAGCAATCTCCCATTTTCCCAATGCACATGGAGAAGCACCACCCAACAGAGAGCAAGCAGAGCAAGGTTCTCCTCTGTGTTAGCGCGAGCAGCAGCCTCCGGCCCTTTGATAGTTGCCAATTTTGAGAAATCCTGGTGGGTCCATTTAAATCCTTGTTAAGGGCTCCCTTATTCATTAAAAATAAATCCAGCAGTTATTTGACTGCGTAATTATTAGGGATAATTTGCAATTAAGCGATTGGCCTGTGATGAAGGGACAGATAATTCATCGGCATGGTTTGGCATTTTAGCATGGGGTGGGGGTTAATTAAGCAAATCCAGTCAGCCAAATGTCTCCCTTCCCACTATATTTTCTCCCACCTTTAAATGCAAACCAGACCTCATGCAGCTGTGCGGGCCATGGGAGTCTAAGCCTATTAAAGAGATCTTTTAATGACTGTAAAACTACCACTAATTGAAATAAAAATATTTTCACACTATTTTTTGCATTGTGCAAATCGATCCAAAATAATTCCTAATGCAATATGTGGTGCACAAACTGCTCTGCCTGACAAGTGCAGCATTTAATTTGCAGTAATTAGTCCAAGGCGGGGGCAGTGTGAAATTAACAGGATTCATTAATCGTGGCTTGTGCTTTACGTAGCGTGTGTTTACATTCCAAAACTCAACACCCCCTGGGGGGTGAACTTCTCCCCTGGGGGAGAACTTTAGAGTCTGCCAGGAATTCCACAGCAATTTAGGTGCACTCAGATTTGATTTTTGGATTTGCAATTTGTTTACTGTCTGTCTTAAAGCCTGTGGCTGATTTTACATCGTGGGGTTTCTTCCTTCATCCTAATCTTGGTCTCAGCTCCTCTCTGACAAAATATTCTTCTGGGTGGCTTGGGTCACTGTGGGATGAGCATAAACAGAGCAGCAGGTGAAGTCATTCAAGAAGCAATTTCCAAACTACTTTATGGTCTAAAAAAAAAAAAAATGTAATAAATCCCCCGTATCGACTAAATCTGAAGTTTTCATGATGCTGTTCCAATATTTGCTCCTATAATGATATCAGGAGATGTTCATTAAAGATCTAATCCAGAGCCCCATGAAAGTCAACAGACAGACTTCCACTGACTTCAGAAGGCATAAATACACTAGCTTCTGTTTGTGCTATAGAACACACAACTCCAAGAATCACAGTATTGGCAAAATCACCTTACAAAATAAATCACCTTAAGTAAACTGGGCTGAAAAGCATTATAAAACATATCAGATGCAGCTAAACACGAAATTCCTGCAAATTAAGGTGCAACCATTATATTTACGTTATGGGACATACTCCTAGTGTTGAGCCTGGTCCATTGCTTCCTGGGTTATAGGATAAAGGACGCAACATCTTCAAGAGTACTTTGGCTATGTGGAGTAGGAAAGGCACTTAAAAGAAAAACGTGCAGCCTTTGGCAAGGAGCTGACTGCATTCAGCATACTTTTAAGCGTGTTCTTGAAGCTGGAGTCAGGCAAACATCCCTGTAGGTAAGCAGCATGCTACTGAGATACCCCGAATCAAAGCTAGGTTAACACAAAAACAAGAAGTGTTGGTCTAGAAGTCATGATACTTCATTGCTGTAATCAATTTAATTACTATGTTAATTTCTGCTCTGTTTAGAAGAGAAAGTTAAGCTGGCAGGCTCATTATTTAAACTGGAATTTCTATGCACCTTGAAAGAAATATTGTAAGATTTTCCTGGCATTGTTAGGAGGCACAGCTGCCAGTACCTTGTAAGCATAAGGAGGTATAACCTCTAGGCCAGGCATGTCCAACCCGTGGCTGCCATGCCGTCATGGTGGCAGCTCTTCCCCACTGAGCAGCCTGGCCCCGAGCGTGCACCCATCATTTTTTGGCAGTACGTACATTTGTGAACAACTGTTTTCAAGGATGAAGCCTGGGAAGAGCAAATTTCATCAAAAATCTCTGACAAACACCTTGAGAACTCACTAAGAATTGCAGCCACCTCCATCGAACCAGAACGAGGCATCAGTTTCATGAGGTCAATTATCCTACTAATTTTATGTTTTTGTTGCTCCTTTTTATGCTTCAATAAAAACATAAAAAAATAAGTTTTGTTTGTTGTATAAATTAATTATATTTTATACGTGGCAGCCCAAGACAATTCCTCTTTACTCAGTGTGGCCCAGGCAAGCCCAAAGGTTGGATACCCGTGTTCTAGGCATTGTGGTATTTAAGAAAGCTGAAATGTGAGCTGCTTAACTCAGAAAATTAGGGTCGCATTTGTGTTTATTCTTTCTTCTTTTACAAATAAATAATAGAACAGAAAGTTTGCTCGTCATCTGTGTTCTAAAGTCACTTTTGGATTGAGTGACACAACAGCCATTGACTTCAATGCACTGTTTCTGTGGGTATCACAAACACAGCCTGTAACAAAGCAGTTTTTAATAACTTTTATATGAGCTACATGATCTCATGATATCTGGCTAGTTTTAATACGCGTAATATCTAAAGGGGAGCTATAGGAAAGAGGGGGACAGACTCTTTAGCAGGGTCTGTAGGGATAGGACAAGGGCAAATGGCTTCAGACTGAAAGAGAGGAAATTTAGGTTAGATTTAAGGAAAAAGTTTTTTACAGTAAGGGTGGTGAAGCGCTGGCACAGGTTGCCCAGAGAGGTGGTAGAAGACCCGTCCCTGGAGACATTCAAGGTCAGGCTGGACCAAGCTTTGAGCAACCTGATCGAGCTGTAGGTGTCCCTGTACATTGCAGGGGAGTTGGACCAGATGGCCTTTAAAAGGTCCCTTCCAACTCTAAGGATTCTACGATGATTCTAAACTCAAACTACATTTGCACTATTCTAAGTCTGCAAAGAACTTGAATCTCTCCTTGATTTCTAAACAGACAATGCCTCGGTGCTTTTGGTGCCCTTTCACCTTTCCAAGTGCATTTCTTTATCTGAAGAAGCATCTGCTTAAAAGTGGACCTTCTTTACTTGCATATGCAAGCACTCGTGTTATGGGCAGCAAGCTATTAGCGTTGTACCTGTGCATTTACTGTGCCTGTCTTACTGCTAGCAAGACAGAGCTGGTCTTGTACAAGGACCTACTCGAGACTCAGACAAGAGGAAAGGAATATCTCCCAGTCTGGTATCAGTGGGAGTTGTCTGTAACTCTGCACTATCCCATTCTAATGGGAAGCCTCTAAAATCGCACTTGCTGTCCTGGAAGGGATTTGCACAGCTCTAATAGAAAAGCTAGACTGAGATGGATGGGTCTCGGAGTGCCACATGGCCTTCCTGAGCATAAGTTATGTTACTAAATCAGCATATTGATCTTGGGAACACAGCGTCCTGGAATCCTGAAAATGTCAGGCACAGTCTCAGTGCTTCACTTCTTTAAAATCAAATTAATTTAGCCAGCTTACTATGGTGAAAGGAACTATGATGTCAGATATATGCAAACAGCAGGGCATCAGGCACTCCAAGTCCCACCGCCTTTAACCGTTTCAAAAGGAGACACCCAAAGGGAAGTAGCTGGGTTGTGACCTAAATCCCCCTTGGTGGGGACAACCACCAAGGCAGGTAAACTGCATCTTTGCTTATGCAACAACGGGCATCCTCAGGCCACACAGCTCTCCATGGATCTTCGGGGATTCCAACCCTGAAGCTCTGTCAGTGGGGCTGAGAGGTAAGATTAGATGACTACACGTGACAATACTAAGCCATCTCCCTTCCCCATGGGGCACACTTGAGATTAAAGGCTCACACAGTACGTGCCCTTGTGCTGGGATCTCTAGTTCTGTAGGTATGTTTAATCAAATGCGCTAATCCACAGACACACGGTTGCAGAATGTGGTGCAAGCCGGGCACTTCTAGCAAGTGGTAGACCCACCAGCATGAATAGGTTTGCAGGTATTGGCCACGTATATTAAGTCTGTAGAGCAGTTAGATATTGGCACAAACTGCTTTGGAGGAAAAAGGGACAGTTTGAGAAAATGCACTACGAAATGGACTTTCCTTCTTGACTTGACAAAACACACAAGGCAAGGATACTTTGTACATAAGGAATAACTGAAACGTTTCAGAGCCTTTGTATTAGAATGGAATTGGTCTATGCTCTTTAGCGGATCCTCTCCTGGCCCCAGCCAACATCACACCTAGCTTAGGCTCCTGCACCACAAGGACACACACGACCCACACACAGCCCCGTGGCAGAGACCAGGGCAGAGCAGCCTCCTCAGCCTCCTCCTGACCTGCAGGCTCGCTTGGTCAAGGCTATTACACACATCCACTGCCAGGCTTTGCTATACTCAAGCTGGGCACCGCTCTTCTGTGCTGGAAACCTTCCCCCAGCTAACAGGTAGCCCTCCAGCTAGTTCCTGCATGCTGCCACGGGAACACTTCAACTAGCCCTTTTTTATTAGCAGTCCTGGAGGTGACGCAGGAATCGATACCGTGATCTGAGGGTCACCAGTGAAGAGGCAGATACAGCAGGAAGCTGCAGCCAGAGAAAGAGACAACAGGACCTTGTCTGACCTGTACCCTTTGGGGAGGAGGTGGGCAGGCTGTTATCTACTGCAAGAGAAAAATGCACAGCCACAACTCGCCGATAGCGCGAGCTAGCAAGAGGTGAAAAAGAGCTGAATATGTTATCAAGACAACTACACTTTCTTCACTAGATTTCAGCAGAGCAAAGCTGCACAAAGACAGCTTGGCAGCTTCCCTGGCCTGCTTCTCCAAGGCAGTGATGAAATAACCACCCAAATTTCCTTGCTGGCATAAACTGGAGAATTCGTGTTGTTCCTATTTGAAATAGGATTATGCAAAGGAGAGCTGGATTGTAGGTTGTTAGATGGGGAAAAGGGAAAAGCAGTTCTTGGTCTCAGCAGGACCTAAACTCCTTCAAAATAATATAGCAAAAGGTGATGATGTTTTCTCTGGAAAACGTTATACATGGCAAAATTCTATTTAGTGTTTACAGAAACCGAGCAAAAGGGAATACAGATCCCAGGAACCTATTTGGTTCAGTAAAGAGAACAGGTAGCAAGCAATAAAGCACGCGGATCACAAACACTCGTGCCCGCTGCAGCTCACACAGCTTCCTCGTACACCAGGCATCACTTTGCATTTGTCCCTCTGGCCCCACAGACACTCCTGGTGGCTTTGCTAGATATAGACAACCTCGACTGCACCAACACCCAGCCTCAGTTCCATCTCCCCACCTCAGATTTCTAATCCAAGTAGCAGCAGTGCAGGACATCATCAGTACCCTGATATTCATTTCCTCTCCTTTGCCTGCACAGGGAAACTACCTGCTCCTCTGTCTCTGCTCCATGTGACGTTTCCTCACGTCACCCCCAGCGAGGGGAAGGATTTGGCTCTGCCATCAGGGGTGTTCTCCGTTCTGGCTGTTCAGGCTTACAAAGCTGTTTGAGAATATCATTAAATCAAAGCTAATCAGATGGCTCCCTGATCATCTCAAGATACTGTTCAGACTTCTCCATTTAAAGCCCTGCATAGATTTGGCTTAATCTGCTTCACAATTCTTTCCTTTCTGATTCCCCCACTTACCTAATATCGCTTTTTCTCTGTCATTTCCCATGCCCTTCCGACATAGCCTTCCTACAAGTTTTCACCTCATCTCACCATTGATTTTCAAGCCTTGTCTGAGGATGCATTCCTTTCCTCCTCTCTGTCTTAATTTCTCTCCTTGAAAAGCAAGATGTGTTTCAGCTCTGCTGCCTCTGTCGAGAGGGAAACAAGGCAAGCATGCTGCAGTCACGCTTGCATCCTAGCCAAAGAGGACATTGCTTACAGGATAAATTGAGATGCTGCAACACCATCACTCTCTTCTGAAGCTTTGTATGCTCCTCAGGTGGTCTCGGGTTGGACCTCCTGCACAAGCCAGGATTTTACAAATTGCAAGCAGGTTCCTTTTGATGCTGCACTGCTTAGGTCTCACCTTGAATATGATAAATCATTACCATTCCTTATTGCCAATTATTTCCCCCCTGTAATGCATAAAATAAGCTGGCATTAGCAAAAAATACAAAACTCCCAGGCCTGCGTTTAATATTTCTTATTTTTCACATCCTCCCCCCCCCAAACACACACACTGAACCCTCCTTTGTAGGCAGCCACGTATTTCTATCATCTGAGGATCAGAGCACTACGCATCCATCAAGAAGCATAAAATATTCACAGGAAGAGACTACAAGATGAGGAAGAGGTCCAGAACGCACATATGTCAGAGGCACAGATGTACATAGAAAAGAAAGTTCTGCAGACCACAATAATAATTTACTCCGTGACAAGAACTGTGCATTTTTCCATGGCTGTCACAGATTTCATGGAACTTGAGAGATCCACCCAATTTTAGAAATCCCATGAAATTTACCTTTTTGCCTAAATCCACATTAAATCAGAATTTTTCCATAAGAGCTCCCACAAAAATGGGATGTTTCCTTAGAAGACCCCATGAAATTATGTAGAATGTTGCTGTTTCTTTTAGCCTAGTCTCTCATTGCACGTCTCAAAATGACAATCTTGGCTATTGCACCTTCACAGTTTTCCTTTCAAGAAAAAAAAAAAGATCATGGAAAAGTATAATAGGAATGAAAATACTTTTTCTGTCAGGGGCTTTGGGCAACCTGGTCTGTTGGGAGGTGTCCTTGTTCATGGCAGGAGGGGTTGGAACAAGGTGATCCCTAAGGTCCCTTCCAACCTGAACCATTCTATGATTCCATGATTTACTCTAGGTAGTTGAAAAAAAATAAAAACCAATACGTCAACTCAAAGCCAGCCTTGGTCAGCAGACATCCCCAATCACAGCACACCACATGCCCCATTGCTGCAGCTCTTACTTTTATCCAGGGCGCTCCTACATTAGCAAGACTGCTGTCCAAGCGAGAAGCAGAAATTAAGGTTGTTTCCCTAGTCTCCAGTTAAGCTTCAAATCCAGAAGCAACACAACCATTGCCGACAGCAGGATTAAACTCGGGCAAGTTGGACAAAACTCAGAGATCTCACAGAAGGCAAAAATAAATAATTAAGGAGAGTGGGGAGTGTCTCTAAAGGACACAGACGCCAGAGCAGACATGAAACAGAATATGTAGCAGCAGGAGGATAATGGCCTAAAAAGAACAGATTAAAATGCCCTTAAATAAATTAGAGGTCTTCAAATCAACTGGGCACAACGAATTTCAACCCAGGATTTTTAAATAGCCACTTACGCAATCTCTGAATCGCTGCACAGCCACCTCTGAGGTTGCTGGTGGAGGAGATGAGGTGCCCAAGGGTGAGGGGAGCACACAAGGAGGGGACAGCAAGGAGGGGACAGCGGAGCCGAGGAGTCACCAGCCAGCCAGTTTGTTTTCAACCCTCAGAAAAACACCCCAACAAGTAATCAAACCATTCGTAAGCACCTAGAAGATAACACTGAAATGAATAGCTGCCAGTATGGATTTGCAGAGAATAAATCCTGTCAAATCAATTTAATTTCCTTCTGCCATAGGGCAGCAGGCCTCGTGGATGGAAGCAAAGCCAGAGATGTCACATTTCCTGATTCAGTCGAGCTTTTGGGGCTGTCTCACATGTCAGTCTTGTATGCACACCAACAAAACACAGCCAGAAGGAAACGGTTGTGGGGCAGGTACAAAGCGGCTGGGCACGCAGAGGAAGTTACCATTTGCCCATCGACAAAGCAAGCCACCTGGGGGGAAGACAAAAAGCTTGCTGTTTGGTACTTTCAGGAACCATCTAGCCCCCAAACAGCACGCTGACTGGAGGCACCCGGTTTGGAGCGATGCTGACAAATCACAGCAGTGCCAAGAAATGGCTGAAATTCACTGGGAAGAGTGCAAAGGTAGAGATGGGCTTACTGGAGAGCCTCAAAAGAAAACCAACGGAAGTGACCAGAGGGCCACAAAACATGCCCAGGAGAAAAGATTGGGAAACTTTGGGGTCTTTAGAGAGAAGAGTTCTTGGGAGGGCAGTTAAGACTTTAAGTGTGTAAATGATTGTCACATCCAGGGTTCTTGCATGTTAGAAAGCCCAAACAGTGATGGGTTCAACTTTGCAGCAAGACAGATGGACATGAGGGAAAAACATTCATAAAGATAGCAAAGCACAGGAACAGAGCCTGGGAAAGCTGTGGAGTCTCCATCACCAGATGTTTTTAACAACAGCCCAGGAAAAAATAAAATAAAATCTGCCAGGAATGCCATAAGTACAACCAATCTCACTGAAGGGAGATAATTTCTTCGTGCTCCTTCTGGTCCTGTTTGTCTAAATGCCAAATGCCCTCCTATGTTTCAAGGCCCCAAACCACCAGAGCATATAAACATACAAGTAATCTCATCGACTTCAAAGCAAGTACACAGGGGTTTAAACATACATTTAAGTAATTTGCCAGATCAGCTCCTGCATGCCTAGGATTTCCAGCTTAGCCAAAGGAAGTATCTTGCAAGAGTGACTGCATTTGTTTAAACTCCCCTAGATAGAGATCAGCACGATATTTAAAATGTGGTTTCCTGGATTTAAGCGACAGCGTATAGAAGGAGAGCACTACAGATCCGTGCTGCAGCCTTCTAAACAATTGTTCATTAGCATGAACCCTACAATGCAGTGCCTGTGTTCCCTGAAGCTGGCTGGGGGTGGGGAGGGAAGGCCAAGCGAGGAAATAACACGTTAAAAATGGCAGGATTTTCTGTTCACGTGAGCACATGTTATTTTTTGGAAGCCAGGCTGCGTACAGACAGCTTCAATATGTAGTCTCTATAATGTTGAGGACACCAGATTATAAACATGTACAGAAAAGCGAAAGGCTTCCTCTAACTGTCTCCCACACCTCCTTCCATATGTTAGCACCAAATGTTTTGTTGTATGCTGATTTTCAGCAGATACCCTTGGAACCAACATTTATTTAGCCCACAACTCAGCAGGATTTGCTGCAGATTATTAGCAGACTTCTTCCTCTGTCTCTATCACATTTCTACCATATTTTTGGGGGGGAAAAAAACTCATCTCAGGTCTAACCAGCTCCAGCTACCATTTCACTGTGAAGGATGAAGGTTGTTGTGTGCTACATTTGTCTGACCACTGTGCTGGATTGGAGGCTGGTGTGTGTGTCGCAGAAGAGCGAAGGATACTCGGGTGTGCCAGGAGCCTTATCAAGTGGCTGAGCAGGAAAAACACATCAGGCTCTGAGCCTCTCCTTGCCCCGGCTGCGTAGGAGCTGCTGCCATTTATTTTGCCATTGATTTGCACAATAAATCCTTCTATAAAGATTAGGTGCACATATTACAAGCACCTGAAATTATATATCCCTCCATCTTTCTCCAAGCCAGAGAGAACTTACGTCCCCTAGCAACAACACATCCCTTCCTGAGCAAACACCTGATTAAAGACAAAGCATTTCTCGGAGCTTGTGCAAACCAGCCCTGATGGGTCTGTCGGGAGGTGTGGATTTCAGAGAATGGGATCCTGCAAATGCACAACACACACCAGGAATAGCACCGACACAGCGAGCACCAACTGAGGTGCTGCTCCAGTCTGTAAGGATCTCACACAGCCAGAACTACATCGCCTAAAACCGCGAAGGGAGAACATAAGATCTGGAGCAGCACCTGGAAACAGAAAGGCAGCCACCAAGGTTACTGAAACGCTGCTCTCAGGCATAGAGAAAGCCCCATTAAAAATAAAAATAAAAAAAAAATCAATACGTTTCTGAAGTTTCCTTCAGGCACAGGTCAGCACAAGTTTCCCAGGAAACCAGGAATTCCCACAAAGGTGGGAAGAAGCTCCCCTGCAGCGAGCAGCAGCTGATCCGGGCACAACCGGAGAGCAAAGAAATGGGAAGCAAAGAGAAACCCGCTCCCCACCCTGCCCTTCACCTGCGCTACCAGCAGCTTCTGCTGGGCTGCTCGCTCCCCAGTGGGGAGAAAAGCCCCTTCAAGTCCTTTTTGTCTTCAAGGCCATCTGAAAATACTGCCTGTGAGAGCAGCAGCCCCGGCAGAATGCCTGCTGCCACTCACCTCTTCCTCTAAGAGAGCTAACGAAGGGTTGAAGTCAATAGCCTGCTTTGTGCTCGTGACCCGACATCACAGTCCTTCGCTTGCTTCTGCAAATGATTAATTTCAAGGCATTTAAGGGTTTGCTATCCCTTTTGCAGCAGGGCCCTTTTAGCATGCCTTATTACGATGCCCTGTAGTTGAGATGCAGAACCAGAACAGCCCAGAGGTACCGTTTAAATCCAGCAACACTGAGCATTTCACACAGTTCACAGAATCCCTCCACCTACCAATTCCAACAGCCTCCAAAAGCCTGAATGGCAAGAGGCTGTCTGCTCAGGGCTGCTGATACACAGCGTCCCTGTACAAATCACAGTATCACAGAAGTCACGAAAGCTGCGAATTTGGGCGTCAGCTGTGAAAATCTTCCATCTGGTTTCCGTCTCGTAGAAAAAAAAAAAAATGTTTAAAATCTAAGTACAGGAAGTTCAGCCTTGCCTTGCCAGCGTGGCAGCAGTAAGCAAGGTAAGACTGGTGAGGGGTGCCTCAGAGCCCTGCTAGCACTCCAGCTGCCTGCAGTGCTTCCAAAGGAGCACTTCAGGTTGCATTCAGCCACCCAACCGCACCGCTATGTGATGTAACACCCTTACTGCAGGCTGAGCAACACACCAAATGAATTGGTAGCAGTTCCACTTGAGAATGTAACAAAAGCAACCATCAGCCCTGTATCATCAATTACCTTCAGCTGACTTGGACAGCATTCTGGGGGGGAGGAGACACATCTGCATCTCCATGAAGGTGCATTTACCTCCCTTCCCAGCCTACCAGCAGGTCTTGAGCAGATGCAGTCAATCCACGCAGAGCTCTGCGTGGAGGTGCAGCAGCTCGTGCTGCCCGTTGCAGCAGGCTGGGGCCCCGACTCCTCCGTGTAGCTCTTGACAGGGACTGATTTTATGCTTTCACTTTATTTCTCTTTTTCATTTAGGCCATTCATCTATTTAATGGAAACTGTATGGAAAAATTATGATAACAAATTACACGAAAGATATATTACTTTTTAAATCACCATCATTACCCAATCCCAGCCAGTGACATTCAGGAAAGAGCTCAACATTCATTTTATTTATACTTTTGTCACCTCCCTGAAATTCCCAACAGCTGGAATCTCTAAACTCCATCAGTCAGACCCAGCGTAAAAAGAGACCGTGAGGCTAAAACAAGAAGGAAAGAATTGTGCTGCAGGAGAAATTCAAGATTTGAGGACTAGGCATCGAAAAGAAATTCAAAACAACTTTCAAAGGAGCTTAAAAAAGACCAGTGCCTCCAGAACCTGCTTACCCCTCCCTGGACCTCCTCTCCCCAAAGCCTGCCTGCCTCCAGCCCTGAGCAAGCCAGCAGGGTGGGATGAGCTGAGCTGGAGGGGCCCTTCAGAGCCCTTTTATGAGCCATGCACCTGGGAGAGGCCTCATTATGACTGAAAGGACCTTCTGAGTGATTTCATAATCAAATGAAGAATGGAATGGCCTGGGTAAGCCTTGCCTGCCCCAGATCCCCATATCAGAGCAAGCCCTTTAAAATGAAGCAAAATCCCCCTGTTTCAGGCAGAGAGGCCTCCTGCAGGAAAACCTCCTTTTCCCATGCTTTAATCCGTGGGCAGAGGTGCTGCTCCTGCAGCTTACTCCTCTTTCCAACCCCTTTATTGGGCTGGCATTCTGCACCTCCACCCAGCCCAGCAGCACTTTGCTTCCCAGCAGCATGGAAGCGGCTGGGGCAGGCAGCAGGAGCCCACCCCACTTGCTTTCCTTTCCCAGGTTTTATCCCTTCCATACTGCATTTTGTGTGAAAGGAGAACGTGGGGAAAGAGGCCTTTAAAAAGTAGTGGGGAACTGCCATGGTGATTTCAAGATGGAGCACGCAATTGCTATTTCTGATTGTGTTAACCCAGCTGTAATTATGTAATTATCCACAAAAATTTAGTCAGAGTTTTGCATATCTAAATCATTAACTTTAACAATTGACAGGCTGCTTTGATTAGTATTTTCACAGACTAGCATAGCATACATTTGTCAGCTTTCCTATGATTAGTTGTAATTTGGAATTTGTTTATGCAAAATGTTTTTATTGCTTGTTTGGGAGGGGAGGGAAGGAAAGGAGGGCAGAGCAGACATGTTTATCCTGTCAGGAGCATCCTACAGAACTTAGCAGGGTTGCTGCAAATGTATTTTTGCTGTGCTTTGGTGTCATTAATTTGGTGAACTGATACAGCAAACATTGGCTTGTTTGCTAATGGGGAGAAGAACTACGGATGTGCACCGCCTGCCACGCAAAATCTTTGATTTTTAGACGAAAATTTAAGTAAATGAATTCAGAAGCACCTAGCACTTAACGTAACATCATATTTTAAGTCTACTGCTTTCCAAAAACAATACTGATGCCCCATGCAATCAGTGTAAACATTTTAAAATGCTGCTTGTGTCAAATACAATAACGCTGGCTCAGCCTTTTCATTCAACGTTGTAATCGATATCACCATTTAAGATGCAGACTATTAAGCTAAGTAATAATAAACAAACCCACCTTGCACCTGCTGGCAGGTTGGTTTCTGCACTCAACTCTCTGAAAGAAAAACCTGAGAGGTACAGAACTCATTCTTCACAAGGCAAACCCTCATGGAGCAGAACTGTTGGCACGAGGTACCGCAGTGACTCCGCAGTGATTCTGATGTCCTGTGGTGTGGAGATCCTTGAGTTACATGATAAAGGTGCAGTGCCTGAAGGGTGTCCTCCTTCCCAAATAAAGACCACACGGACAAAACGCATCTTAGAACAAAGCACGCCCTACCTCTAGACATTGGGACTGCATTAGTGTAACCACTGCTCTGTGGCTGAGTTCATCAACGTTCACGCCACTTCTGAGAGGAGCAAGGGAAGCATGCTTTGACTTCAAAACCAATGACAGATTGTGATTTGTGATTTCATCTGCCCCGTGGCAGCTGCAGTCTAAACTTGCCTATTTCCTCCACGATCCTCAGGGCTCCCTGTGATGCACCCAGCACCAATGCAGGCTATGCAGATCCCACGTATGTCTAACAGCCTCACCTAGTTAGGCTTCAGTTTGCTTCATCAGAAGGGCAGTTCTGCTTCAGAGGCTCATTAACAATTAATGTGAAAGACACATTTAGATAGGCAAGATCTTTTTATTCCTAAATCCTAAACTCTTTCCTGTATCTCCATACAAGTAACACCATACTCTCATTAGTAGATTTTCCGAGCCCCGTCATTCAGCACTCAGGTACTGGGTTTAAAATCTTGCTTTCTAGGTACAGCTGACTGCTGGCGTGTTCAGCAACTCTCCAAAGGTTGGCTCGCTGCTTGGAATTCATGGGGAGCAGCCCCGTCTGTCTTTGTAGGAATTTTGGCTGCATGACTGAGTACATGAAAATCAGGGAAGCCAGAAGAAAAGAATGATCTGTTACCTGAGGTTTTTTTTGCCATTTGAAATCCACTGAAAGAGAGGCATCTTTGTAGCACAAGCTGTTGGCAACTCCTCTCTCCAGAGCACATCATCAGTCCCAAGCTTGCAGTCTTTTATTCTTTTAATTTTAATTGGTAGCTCCTGCCTAGAAACCAGTTGGGAATTGAATTGCCTGTGCATTCCCCATGCACCGGAGCAATTGCCTGTATATTCCGCATGCCTCCAAGCAGTTGCCAGCCTGCTCCTCGTGCTTCCTAGTAAATGCCAGTAATCTGTGCACTGGGGTGGAAAACTTACAGCACTCGATTACGTCAGGAGAGAGAGCAGCACAAAATACAGCGTGTGCTGCTATCTTCACCTTAGCTTCATGCATGCGCTGCTCCCCAGCCTCCGGTCACAGCACCGTGAGCAGCTCAGCTGGGTGATGGACAAAGAGGCACCCTTAGCCCTGGATTTGCACCAGTTTACGGGTGGCCCAAGGGGTGTCCTGGAATTCCTGCACCACCCATCTTACACTTCTCCTGCCTGTCCTGCTGACATGACAGCAGCTTTGCACTGGCACCATCCATACAACAGGATCAACATATCCCAAAGGCTTCTCTGCTGCACATTCACTATTTCCCCATGAAAATGAACATTCTCAGGTTCTGCTCACCCTGTGACCTCTTCTCCTTCAGACAGGCAAAGGCAGAAGTAGGCTGGGTTGGTTGGCAGGGGCAAACAGAAGCCATTAATTAAACAGATCATCTCTCTTCCAGAGCTGCTTGTTCATGGGCTCCTTTTCAAGTCTATTTTTTTCCTCTGCGTAAGTGGGATGAGTTGGTGCAAGAAAGAAACAGGTATTAAAAGGAAGGATAGGAAACCCAAGTCTTTATAGTATGTTCTCCCTATCAGCACAGCTCTCCAAGCAAATGAGAGAAAGATAGCAGCGACATCCTTTCTCCAACATTAGACTGACAGAGGGAAGGAAACGCTTCTCTCCAAATCACCAAATCTCAAGTAGAACCCCTGGCAAAGCTCAGCTCCCATTACACATCGCTCTAGGCTCAGAGCGATGTGTCAAGGGCAGCCAAGCCACACAGAACCAAAAGGGTATTTCTAACATTTGTTTACCAGGAGCTGCAGTTGTTCACAGAAACCAAAGTAAACCAGATTGGGTAAGGACCTGTTCAGAGTCTGGCCACCAGGCGGGAGTCTCTGCGAGTCAAGGGCTTTTCCATCCTTAATCAGAAAAGTCATCCACAGCTGTCCAGTGCTTTCTCCAGGTCATGGGGATACATTTGTCTTCTCATTCTCTTGCATTCTTCTCTGTAACACCAGTCCTCTCCTTCCCTATGTGTTACATCTCAATGAGACCACTCCAACAGCTCACCCCTTTACTTCCTCTACCTCCAACTCAGTTGCTTCCGACCAATCCCACAACGAAGGCTGCAGGTTCCCGTGCTGTTAGTGTCCCTGCAATGCAGCTGCTCTTAGAGCTGGCAGTAAGCCCCACACTGCCTGACTTCATTCAGGTCAGGAGATGCTTGTTTTGAACTCTTTTCCACTCCACCAACGCCCAGAGCTTCCATGCCTTCGTGCATTCTGGAGGGGCAGAGCCTTGGGAACAGCAGTTCTCAGCGAGGGTCCTCCTCCCTCAAGGGTAACCTCATGACATCATTGCTTACAGTCCCCTTTATCAGTCAGGACCAGCAGCTCCAATGGGCTACCTACTTCAACAAGATCTTAACACGATATCCGGGTCAGAGAGGTAAGCTCAGCTCTGGGTGCAACCTGAACCTTCTGGGGCCGTTCCTCAATGGCTAGTTCCATTGGTTTAGTTCCAGCACTGTACATAGATGATCCTGAGTCACATCCCAATTCTTCATTCTGCATCGAACAACACTGCAGTCCCCTGAACAAGCCACCACGAGCTGTGTGAATTACAGGTGCTTCACCCAGGATTCCCTCCTTTTGCAGAGTGAGGAGCTGTTTCACCCTGCACTCACCAGGATGAGGCTCCTCTCATTTCCTGCTCCTTCATCCCCCTTTGCCCACAGGAGAAGAACATCTGGCCTCTCTCGAGGTGCGCTGCTGTGGTGTTCCTGCTTCTCCTCCCCATGACATGAGTACAAGGCTTGCTGAGAAGGAAGGATGCTACCGAAACAGACTGGCTCTCCTTCACCCATCTGCTTAGCCAAAAATCCTGACTGGCTGTCACGATAGGCTTAGTTTTATCATGACTGGAACAACCCTGTGAGAAATTACAAGCCTTCTCTTCGTTTTTGTGTGATGATGCACGCTAAAATAATTCAAGTTAACTATTTCAGCCATCTTTTTTAAAGGAAAACGTTTACCAACTTTCTTACTCCCATTCCTCTGCCTCCCAACCCCAAATTCCTGTTCAATTATACTGCAGAGCATACTTTCCCCCTCCTCTTCCAGACATTAGAAGGAATCATGTTTTTTTTCCCATGAAATATCGGAAAGCAAGGATCTGTCTTTTCTCACCAGCAGAAAAAAAGAGGGCTGTCAAGACACCTAAATCTGATTGTCTTCCCTGTACTAGTGGGGTAGGGTTTTGTTGGGTGGCTGCAGCTACGTTGTGTAAAAACCACATGAAAAGGAGCCACGAAACCCATGCAAATCGCATTCCTTGACATCAAACCGCATTCACCGCTCCAGAATGACATGGCAGCCCAAAAAGTGGAGCACTAGACCTTTCCATCGTGACCCAGAGGAATACCAGCTCACCCTCTTGGCACCTGCTGGGAGTTACGTGCCTCTCAGCTGTGCAGAGGTCACAGAACCTGACTCGTCAGCACGAGCAGAACCCAGCACAGGACTGCAGCAGTGTTTGCAATGGTGCTCAAATGTTTCCCAGCTGACAGTGCCCTTCATTTATAGTTAACGATAATGTGACAGCCTGTTCTCCTGGTGTACAGTCTAACCACACAGAAAATCCTGCCTGTGCCTCAGACTGGAATCCTGTTTTTATCGGAACAGACGTGTGCACTGAGGCTTTAACCAGCAGCTGAGACGGGGTTTTAGCGTGAGATTTTCAAACCTGTCTCAGGTATTTAGAAGCACAAATTGCAGTGGAAGACTAATTGAACTGTGCTTTTAAATCCCCCAGGTGCTACTGGAAATCTCTTCCCTAATAACTCAGAATCTCCTAAAGAAGAAACCTCACCGAACTTCGATGGGGATGCAGATCCAAGGGTTAAGATTCTGAAAATCGCTCTGTACTGCCTTAACTCCCACTGACTTCAATGGGAGCAGAGTTAAGTTGACATTGAGCCTTTTTGAAAATTCCCCTCCAGGTGTGTTTTCTCGATTTGGATTTGAATAATCTGTTAACTGCTGAGATTGCTTTTTAATTTATCAGTATGCAGAACTTAACAGGAGTTTTTCCCTTAACTTTTGATGAAATGAGACTCAAAAAAAGGTACTGCATTGCCACAAACACTCTGTTGAATCTACGCTAGAAACTAAGCCTATATGCTGTATGTTTACTATTATTATTTGTACTTTGGCAGAACACAGGAACTGAAAGCACAGACCTTATTGTGGGAGGTGCTGTGCAGTCTGTTAAAATATTTGCACGCTACACTGGCAAGCTGTCTAACTTACTACTAATAGTCAGACTCTGGAGTAACCCAAGAATCATAATGAATATCCCCAGTAGGTGTAATTATGCAGCAGCTTTTCACTTACTACTTCACCTCCTGGCAGACATTTTCAGGAGACAGGGATTTCCTTCAACTCCCTTGAATGCTTTAGTTTACCTTTTAAATTAGTTCTACTTACAAGAGCGAGGAAAGATATTTTTAATGTTGGCATGTCCTTCGCTGCAGTTTTGCAGGCTGCATTTTACTCGCTGTGGTGGCAGAAACATACGTTTTTAGGGGTACAAACAGGATTTGCTTTCACTTTGAAAATTCAATAGGAAAAAACACATCAGGACCCCAATTTTGCTTCTGGGATGCAGGAATGAACAACAACAGGAATAAAAGGAGACGCACCGTAAGGAGCCATCTATTTTGCAACAGCATCGCTGAGGACAGACTGCCCATGCCCCAGATTCCTTGGGAGAAAAAATAGCTGCACTAATACCACCCACAAACAGCACGATAACCACGGCGTTGTCCCCACCCCAGCAACAATGACAGAACTGTGGGACAGGAGTCATCTGATGTCAGCTCATTAAATTAGTCCAAATGGGTGAATGGGGAAGGGGAATATACCACTGTAATGTATGTTAATTAACAAACGCTATAAGAGAGGCATTTAAATGTATGAAAATGAATATTAATGAGATGAAAACACCTAATTATTGCGCATCTAATGGTATTATCCAGAGCATCCGACAGAAAATGCCTAATTGTCATGCATCTAAGGTAACAGTGCACATCTCCAGACACAACGATTCAGTGTACGTATAGATCACATTATGACTTCAATTACAGGCATCGCCTAATATCTGCGGTGAAACTTGAATCTTAAGGTTTGATTTTATTCCTTTGATTGATCAAAAATATCTGATATCACAAATTCTTTACATCACTGTTGCACTTCCAAACTGTGTTTCTTCCTCTTCGTGTTTCTGAAGCATCTCACCGGGGTGTTCCCCCATTTCTGCACGCAGATCTCAGTTTCATAAGAACGTCATTGGAAACAGTGGGCTGCAGACTGGCTTGGAATGAAGTTGTAAGGAATTGTACATGGAATTATATCAAGCAAAACGCAGCCTGCACAGAATTCCTTCCTGCATGGCTACACCAAAGGAGAATCCTGAGCCAGAAATAGCATGGATTCCTGGAATTAAAGACTGCCTCATAATACATATGCATTAAGAAGCTGAAATAAAATTATACAGGCCACTTGAATTCTATTATTTCCTAATTACTCAGAGGTTGGCTTTACAGCCTTAATGTTCTTTTAATGCAAGTTTTTCAAGATTTTTTTTTTCCTATATAATTGTAGTTGGAGAGCCAATCTCTTGACCCCAGCTAGAAGGACAGAGCGGGCTTTGCTTTATAGAGGAATTCCAAAGCCACTGGGCTGCAGGTACATTCCCTGTTTGGGGCTCCAGGGTGTATGCCAGGGACACATCTAGGAAAGGTTATAATTTAATGACTGCTCTCTGCGTGGTATTTGCAGTCCCAACATGACTAATACCGTTCACACGTACAATCAATGAAGTCGTAATCCTCCCATCAAAGCAATTAATGAAAATAGAGCACATTAGCTTAGTATTGGAGCCAAAATTGATTCCTGAAAGACAGCTCTCTCCTCTCTCACATCTGAGTTATTAATATGTATATAAGCACCAGTGTGACAAGCACTTTAGATATACCTTGCCATATATATTTACTGTCACTCAAAATGACTTACAATCCATCACATCCTATAAAAATTACATCTTATTCACGCTTCTAATTTTCCTATAAGACTGTTGTATGAAACTGTAAGAAGAGCGTTCACAAACCTGAGTGGATTTACCTTACCCACTAAGCTTTTTATCCTATCAGAGAAAGACATTAAGTTAGTTTGTATGATTTACTTTTAATAAACCCATCTATTTACCACCCATCTTGCTCTAATTGCTCCTAAACTTTATTAAGAACTCCAACAATATATTTGGTACTGAATTCCACTTGAATGCACTGCTTTGGAACCTCCAGATTTTCTGATGCTCCCATTTGCAGGTGGGTGCTGCTCACCTCACCACACTCAGCAGGTGAAGGGACAGCAGCAGTGTGGTGTACATCACTGCCCATGCAAAGGTTCTCAGAGGGATTTCCCAACCCTGTATGTACAAACCAGCAGAGCACTTCTCACACCACAACTAGCAGAGGGCAGAACCAACCTGGCAGTGGTATTTTGCTCTGCTTGGGATGCAGCTGGAATCTCTGACTGCACAGAAGAGTCTCCCAGCAGTTGCATGCCCTCAATTAGGGGCACACAGGGAGGACAGCCCTGCTGCAGTGCCATGGTTAAGCCATACCAGGGAGTCACGTTAGCAGCTGCTGGGTAGCAGGATCTCACCCTGTTCCCTGTACTCTCTGAGCACAAAGACAACTTCAGCAAAAGGCACCAATGCTTCACTTAAGCCAGCTCAAGTTAAAAATCTGGATAATAGTGTATTTGCTTGCAAATAGCTCCACTTATAATTTTTCTCTCTTCTGTTTCCATCTACAGCAATAGGTCACACTAACATGGGTTGTGGAATCTCCTGGTGCTCTCCACAGTGACAGCAAGTCCTTTAAAAAATGAGCAAATCCTTGCACTTCATGGACTGCAGAACCTGTATACTGCATGGGACAGAAACAGTTGCCCTCAAGAAGATGAGCAACAACACCAGCGTTACCAAAACTGAGATGCTGGGGTCCAGGGAGACCTGTTTTGGATACAGGAAACAGCCCAGCATGGTGGTCAGCATCTCAACCTGAATGCAAGCCAGCCATGAGCTGAGGTTGCTCAGATGGTAGAGAAGATACTTGGTCCCCAAAAGAAAGCAAAGAACCATGAAAACATACATTACATATATTTTTTTCTGTACAGTATGATCTGAGAAAAATATATTTTAAATGCCTGATTCTCAAAAAAAAAGTTTGCCCCCAACCCACTTTTCAAAAGGTTTACATAGTCAACATTAAACCACCGTGCAGAAGAGCTGAAGATATTGATAGCTGGTAATGCAAACGAGATTGCAGTTAATTGTTAACATCTCCCGGGCTACGCTTCCTACGTCCCCGCACAGATGATGAATAAAATTATTTACCTATTCAAGTAATGAGAGCTGCGCATTTTGATATCCACACACACTGTAACTCAGACCTCCTCTGAGATCCCTACCTGTAATTAGGAACAGATGTAGGAGCTTGTTCCTGAATTGATAAAAACAAATTTCAGCCCTCCTATGATATATGGCTTAGTGGCACAGCCAAAGGTAAGAACAGCTCTGCCAAAGGACCCTCCTTGGGGCACCAGGCCTCATCAGCCACCCTCAGCACGAGAACCCTGCCAGGGCCATGCCAGATTCCCACTGCTTTTCCATTGCTGACATGAGACTCTCTAACACCCATGGGTGACAAGGCAAGCGTAGAGCAGGAAAGAGACAAGCAGCATTTATCTGGCTTCATCTCTGACGAAGAAAACCATAGCTCTGTTCCTTCAAGACCATGGTAATCCTATGACACATACAGACTTCTCCGTGGTGCAGACATTTAAAATTAAGCATACACAACATTCTGTGCTTTCAGCAGCAACTCTCACAGCTCAGCACGTACAGTTGAGGAATTCTCTTCTAACCATACCACGGGAGAAACTCACGATGATGTTCAGTATAACACACTCATTTTATTCTGCAAATGTCATGCTACCACAGGAAAACATCCACCACAAGCCGCCTGTGAACTGTGAGTAGCCACCTTCCTTTTCACCACCTGTTTTTCACAACAGCAGGTTGAAATAACCCAAGAGGAACACAACTGCCTGTTTTCTTGCTCTGGCACGTGGGTACCAATCCCAAAGTCTGGGAGAGAGGACTGAATTCTCAGAAAACTTGCCATCTAAAGCTGTGGCAGGGTGACCCTTCCCCAGTCAGTGCTGCTTGGACCACCCCACATTCCCCAGCCCCATAGCATCAGCACTGAGGCTATGTGGCAGGCCCAGCCCATGCACAGCAGCAGGCCCAAAGGGGTTCAGAGGGGATGCTGTGATGGTATTCACGGAGAAAGACAAGTGAAGCTGCCTTCTTTCACACTCCTTCCTAGGCCACTAAATGTCCCTCCCTTGATTTACGCTGACTGGGCAGAATTGACAACCCCTGCTGGCTCCTGGTGTAGGTGAGTATAATTATGCCTCATGGAAAGAAGGTTGCAGAAGAACTGCAGACCCTTAGGCCTGCAAAAGAGAAGACAGGTAGACATTTCTATTTACTGAGGTCATCTCAGTACACGAAAGTTTCACCGGTTTCATTTGCATCTGACTGAAACAATTCAAGTTAAACGGAGGCGAATGCCTTCATACATCTTTATTTGAAGATGTTAAGTGGGGGTTTACTTGATTTCAGAACTAATCTACATCTAAACGAAGCGGCCAGATGAAATAAGACTGCTCACAACACGCTTTGCCTTGGTTTAACTAAGCAGGTTTATCAGTCATCTTAGTGCAACTCCCTCATGTATACAAGGTCTGGAAACACAGTCACTCTCCAGCATTACTCTGGTTCATGCAGAGAGAATTTGCAGCTGGAAGGGGCTCGGGGGAACTGCAATGACTAGAAATAGAAGGATTGGGGGGGGAATTGGAGCTGGTGTGCTCAGGGGCCCTCCATGGACATTGCCTAAATTAGAGTAATTAATATAGGGGAATGTGTCTGTGCTCCTCAGTAGTTTATAAATGTTACAAAAAGAGAAACATTTTATATGTCCCCTGATGGGTTTTAAACGTTAATGAATGATGTGCAAGGATGTATTTTACATCTCTCCGTTTAACAGTGAGCTGACAGCTGCAATTACAGGCCAGTCTATGGCCCAGCAATACTTACAGGAACCCGAGGTGGAAATGGAGCAGCTTTCTTCCAGAATAATGAAGTGCATCGGGATGCTGGCTCAGCATTTCAACACCCAGAGACAAAGCTAAGGTGAGACGTTTCTGACACCCTGGAAACTTCCTTCTGCTGCGGTACGCACCTGCCAGTCACTGCTTCCCCTGCCAGCAGAGACCTACTGCCACCCTTCCTGCGGCAGCAACAGCTCTGCACATCACACAAATGGGAGAGTGAGTGGAGCAACTTGCTATGGTGCTCTGCGCCAAAGAACTGCACTGCACCTGGCACATCCAAGGCAGCATGGGAAGAAAACAGTGTTGCATGTGTCACTGCATGTTCTTTCAATGTTTTTGGCCAGAAACCTACTAACTCTGAAACATTGCAGCATCTTCTCCAGTCCCAGGTTTCTGCAAGGCGCAGGGAGGCCTGTGCCTGCACACCTACCTTCAGCAGCCCAGACAGACGAGGACAGACATGCCCATCCTTTCAAAAAGCAGCAAAAAGCTCAGTAACATCTGCTTGTGCAGAAAGCCCCACTAGGTTTAAAGAAGCGCTAGCTACCACCCTTCCTATGCCTTCTGCTCAACTCTCAGCAGAGCTGAACCCCTTTGAAGTTTGAACAAACTGGAAGCAGTATTTTAGTTTGGTATGCCTCAAGTTGCAACCTGTGTCACAAAGTAGCAACAGAAGGAGCAGAATCGGTGCTCACAACACTGTATTCTTTCTTGTCCCTGTATTTTCAACCTTTCCTTACCTGAAAAACAACCTTTGGTCCCGATCCTTCAACTGGCTGCAGCTCCCTGTTGTCAGTGTGCACGTCCCTTAGCCCTATAAGCTGTTGAGGCATTGCCTCACGCAGCATACAGCTGCCTTAAGACACTTATTTAGCCCATTCTCGATGCAATGTTTCACTCTGTGAGAATGGCACCCCATTGACAACAAAAGGCAACTCAGACACTGAATGAAACCAAGCAGAACTGTAGCACCTTGCATTTTCCCAAAGGCAGAAGAATGTTTCACAATTCTATTAAAATCCCACAAGATAGCATTTTTGCCACTGACGAACTCTTGCTTATTTTACAACAGCAGAAGACTATAGCTTAATATACCAGATTTATTTGAAATACCTACACTTCCCACCACATTTTTTACATGAAAAGCTGTAAAGTAACTGGTTTATTTCATTCCCCCCCTTTCTAGTGTTGGACAACACTGGTTAAAAAAGGAGAAAGTTCAACTGTTAGAATCATAGTTTGGTTTCAATTACTGGTTGCAGAACTCCACCTCAGCAAAGCCTAGAAGAAATCTGAGGTTGTAAGAGCAAAGTTTGGTTTCAGATTTGGAAAAGAATTAGGTGAAGATTTTCACTGTAGTCATGCTGCAGGCAATAATAGCCATACACCATAGACATCCATCACTTAGATATTCCTTCTGTTTTGCACAGGGGTTTCTCCCTTGTGCCTTAGGAATGGCTCTCATTTACTCTTTTTAAGGCCCAAGCCTTTGGTACAGGATTTCTGGGGCTAAGTTAGAGCTCTTTGCTGTGGTTTCACCCAGCAGGCAACTGGACACCGCACAGCCCTTCACTCACTCCCCCACCCAAGTGGGAGGAGGGAGAGAATTGGAAACAAAAAAAACTGATGGGTTCAGATAAAAACTATTTACTAAGGCAGAAGAAAAAAAAACAAATATGCAACGATAACAACATATATAGGCACAACACAAGCACTCTCCACCTGTGAGTGACACCCAGCAAGAATACAACTGCTTGCTACCAACACAAGGTCTCACTACCCACTGACCAGCACCCAGCAACCTCTGAGATACAGTTGCCCCCTGCCAACTCCCCACAGCTCTACACCCTTAAGCATGATGCCACTCATTATGTAACAACTGTTAGCCCAGTTCCAACCAGCTGTCCTGGCTCTGCCCCACTCCCGTGCCATAAAGACAGCGGCTCTCCCCCACCAAGCAGCCTGGCCCAGCCCTGGGCATGCTTGCACCACACAGCAGCAACCAAACATTGGTGTGCAATTAGCACTGCCTCAGCTGAAATCAGGACACTGCTATCAGCTGCTGTCTGTGGCTGGTTATACATTTCCTCAGGTTTGCATTACTTGCACAGGAATGGTTTTGAGTGTCCGTTCATTCCTCAGAACCCTCTTGTTACTCATTACAGCCAGGTTTCCAGAGCTCTGGAACATCAGAGACCACACATTAATAACCAGCTTGTCTTACGTACCGTGTTCATCTCATTCTCAATGGCATACATCAAACACCTTTGTATTAAGTAAAATAATATCAGTGTGGCTACTGCAGCCGTTATTTATGACAAAGCATGACAGCAGGTTATTGTATAATAACCAGGCAGACCAATACATGCCTGTTAATTAAATTGAGCTAATAAACTGGGTGTAGAAGCAGCAGTACCACGTGGCTAATCACATCTCCATGGAACAACGGCTATTGGTACCAAACCATAGCTTGGCAGTCGAGAGCCACAAGGCTACGTTAAGGATTTCCAACCAGACACCCCACCGAGGGCAGAGCCAGGTACCCCAGGCTGCAGCACGAGGAGGGACACCTGCCTGCCCTGGCTCCTTCCAAATCCAAATCCTGCAGGTGCTCAATGTTACCCCTCACAGGACCCCTTCCCCAGTCAGAAGCAACACTCAGCCTCTGCTACTTTCCTCCCACTAATGCAAGGGGGAAAAACAGCACAGTGCATACCTTTTTGAAAGATTGCCAATCCCTGCAGCTAGGAGATGAGGTAATGTGATAAGGAAGGCCAACAGCAGTTCAACTGAGAGTGCTAGATCTTCTTAGCCCTCGTTATTGTGTGGACCCATCTAACCAGCTGCTGTTCTACTGTCAGCTACAGCCAATATTCAAGCCTGACAAACAGATTACAAATCCCCTCTCAGCTGCAATCTATTCTTCATGTTCTACCACCTCAGCAACAATCACAGAATACGCCCTAAAAAAGCCTCACTCCTGGGCAATCAAATTAGAGTCATTCAGCAATGGCTTGTTTGCGGAAAGATATCAACATTGTACCTGTCTCGTATCAGAAAGAGTGATTTTTCTCCAGGGAAAAGTTATTTGCCACTGACTTGACTGATTTGGCAATTTCTCTGTTTATCAATACCCCACAATTCTTCCACATTTACAAAATACAGTAATAATACTTACCACCTTATGGACTGCTGAGAGGCACAATTCTTTAGTCCTTCAGAAATGCTCGGAAATCCTCCAAAGAATGCAATCTGGAAACAAAATTAGCATTATCATTAGCACACATGGGGGATTTACTACATTCATCTCAATTCTCCGACACACGGGTAACCTGGGCTGTTGCTTGGACACAGCTATTTCTTTCAGTGGCTACTGAGAGAACCCACATCAACTAAGATCTCCAGGCATGTCACTCAGGTGCCTAACACCAGGAGGTTAGCACGGTCCCCAAAAGCAACAGAAAACACAAATCCAAACCTCCTTCAAACTCAGAGTGCCTCCACACAGCTGAATGCCTCCACAGAAATGTATTCCCAAGCTCTGCTCACCCTCAGAAGTGAGCACATTTCAATTAAGGAGCACTGAGCTGGATTTCCACGCCAGCCACCGGGCTCCACTATGACCCTGAGCTGTTGCTAGACGTGCTTGAAAACAATGTTTTAATAATGATGATGTTTGGGAAGAAACATCCTTGGTTCTGCAACAAAGGAGGAAGGCACACACAGAGCTTATGGCAACCAGTTGTTTGGTTTTGCAACCTAGAAGAAACTTTCTGAAAGGAAGGAGCCCAGGGGTCCCTGAAGACCCTGGAAGGCCAGAGGAGACAGAGCACACTTGGGTTGGGCAGAACCAAATGGTAATGACTTCAGGGAAAAGTACCGAATATGTATAGACTTTCTGGGAAGAATATTGTGTATGTAATGCAAGCAATGTATACAAACTAAAACCATCCTTGGCCAGGAATTACTCCCCCTCACCCCCAGCATTAAAGGATGCCTGCTTCTTAATACTACATTGGTTTTAAGGACTTTATTTTCCTGGAGTTTTGATGGCAGAGCAAACAGCACCCAAACAGGTAGCGAACCTGCACCCCTGGAAGCCACTCCTCCTATCTGCAGCTTTGGAAAAAATAAAATAACTCCTTTTGATCCCTCTCTGTCCCTGCAAAATAGGGGTACATTTTCCCTCCTTTCTCTCCCTGTTTGCTGTCTGCTTAGTCTCAGAATTCTTGGGGACAGCGTCCATCTCTCCTAGGGTGCATAAACAGGGTGTTTAATACAGTGGGCACTGATCTTAGCCCCTCTAGGCTCTCTTGGAAAGCAAAACAAACACAGCAATGACACCTCAACTGTGGCGATTGTGCATCTACATGCTGCTCACACTGACAGAGAAAAGCAGCCCACTTTCTTCCCCCAAGTACACAATCTGAAGAGCAGGTCTTTGCTGAGCAGGCCTCCGAGTTTAAAAAACACCTTTCTTGGCCTCCTCGTTCCTTGTCCATCGGTAATTTTGACACGTTTTCACTACAAGGAAGTCAAGAGTAGAAGGGGGGGCTAACTAAGCCCTGCTGTTTCACAGTTTTTGCCAGGAACTTGACTCAAAACTGGCTTTTAGTCCAAGAACTGAGTTCTATTTTTTAAAATGCATGCTTTATGCATTGCTAGACTTCACCTAGATTAGAATGGGATGAGCCAAAGCAAACACACGTGTGCACACACACAGACAGCACTGGGTGCGTTCTTCTGAGAGACAGAGAGCAAGCGAGTTTCCTTTCCCAGTATTTCTGCATCTGTAAGCAGCAAGGCTTGAAAGCATCGCAAAGAAAGTCTGCTCCCTGGAGAGTTCCTGCCTAGCTCTCTGCAGACTCGAGCAGCAATCCCTGGCTGCGGTGCATGGGAATCCCAGCATCTGGGCACAGCTTTAGCATCGCCGTCATTAGAAACATTGATTTACTTTAATTGCCACCTCGTACCCTGCTCTGCCACATGCAGTCAGAATGTCAATTCTTTATCAATGTGTGCTGTTGACATGGAAACAGATCAGCTGCAATGGAAGCTAAAAGAAAATAAAATGTGTTACTGCTCTCAGTTATACTTAGAAGTAGTAAATCTGTGTGTGCTACAACAGATTTAAATACTCAATAAACTACCGAGAAGAAACAAACAACTATTTGGGGTGACAGTCATCTGAGTTGTTTACATCGTAGCCTGCATTTAGAAAAGCTCCATGGTTACCATGGGAACCACTTTCGCTTAAACGTAGTTGTGGACGCACTTCAGGTAGGATCTAAATTAATGGAAGATGGAGGAGCAGAACTGGGGGGAAGAGTTGGAGGAGCAGCCGACTGCTCCTTATCAGCCCTTCCATCTGCTTTCATCCTCTTTGGGGTCTCTCTCCGCAGGAAGGTGGGTGTGCTGCACAAGCCTCCTGCCAAAATCCACGACTGGGAACGGACGCTGCCTCACACTTACCTTCACAGAGCAAAGAAACCATCCCAAAGGCTGCAGCGCAGACCTTTAACCAGCGCTACATTTCCACTAGAAAGAGGAAACCTCTGTGCAGCTAAAGCTGGTTCCATAGTCATAGGGAACAAGGCCAGAGGGGCCACTGTGATCTGCTGTTCCTAATAGGGATTAAAGGAGCCGATGGTCTGCGGCACACCTGCCTCCAACCTTAAAGCAAACAGCGGTGAGATGAAGATCACTGAGCAGAAAATGGAGGGAGAGGCTCCTCTGCCCTCTTGCCAGGCACCAGGGCAAGGGGCAGCAGAGGGAGCAGGTCCACTTAAGATGACTTCTCTGAACAGGATCACAGGGGCGTTGGGAGCCCAAGGCTGCTCAAAGGCGATGGAGCCTGGCAGTAGCGGGAGGCATTCCACCTCTGAACTTGCTAGGGCAACCCCCCACACTCCAACTGCAGTGAGACATCAAGGAAAGGGGATTTGGTTTCACTTCTTCCCTTTGCTACTTTTCTGCATGATTTCGTTAGATAACAATACACACCTCCCCAAAGCTTGTGCATCAATTAACAAGGGAAGGAAGGACGCACATCATTAATTACACGCCAGCCTGCAAAATACAAACACGGAATACGGCATAATACTCTAAAAATAGCAGGAAGGCCTGCCTTGTTGAGGTCAAGTTTGATTTTAATTCCCTCAACAAAACAGCTGATATTAAACAATGAAGCAGAAGAGACGCCGCTGTTTAGCCTCAATGGGTGTTGCAGACAGATCTGCTATGACTTGAGCTGAACAGAAAAATGGAAAGCCAAGGAACTTACATTAATGCAAGCGTGAGGTACAACAGTGCTCTAAACCCATGTGGCACTTATCAACCCAAATGATCCCAAACCATTCTACAATCCGTATAGCAATGGGAAGGCTTCCACCTGCGTCGCTATCTCATATGTAGGATTTGTATTTTGGTGGCATTCAGGATGTGTTGGGTCGGATGCCAGGCCAAAATGCTGGCAGAGCTACACACAGAGACAAGGTGACAAGCTGCTCGCTGCCACGGATGTTCACAGACGGGGTTATATGGAGAAAACTCTGCTTCTCTCAAGTGAGGGAACAGAAAGGGATGAGAATAGGATGTGCAGTGCATGACCCTGCAGGTACAACCAGTCCACACCACAAGTGGCCAGTGAGGGTGAGAGCACAGCATTTCAAGAGCACTAAAGCACACGTATTGGAAGCCTACATGCCTCTGGAATGAGAGGCAGCCTCTGCCTGAAACCACTGGTAGGCTACACGTAATAGATGGATGGAGCAGGCAGAAAAGCATCCTGCTTATATCCAGTTTTCAATTAGGGTATAATAATGTGAAGATCACACAAGAACGTCGTAGGAAAGACGAAAACAACCCCAGCTGCCCTAAGCATAAATCAAATGCCTTATACAGATGCACACAAAACCAAACCACTTTCTTTCCTCCTCTGGAGTGGATTGTGGTTGCCAGGAAAATATATTGCAGAGGGACAAAGGAAAAGATACAGTGGAATTATTAGTGCAAACCCTTACTCTTTTGAAACATGCCCTATGGGCAACTTGGTTTCTAGTTTGAACGCACCAGATCATCCTTTTCAAAGCTTCATCTGAAAACAAGTGATGATCTTACCCTATACCAATGGAATAAAGGCAGCAATCTTCTACCTACACTGAACCAAAGGTACTGATTTCTAGTGTCCCCAACACATCTGAGGAACAGATGCTCCTAAAAGCCACAGCCTTTTGATCCTACAAATTTAATGCTTTTGAGAACGTCACCCAGAATTCTCCCACCAGTCCTAAGAAAACAATCTAAAACAGAGGACGATTTTGATTTTCCTCCTAACTCAGCAGATGAGGAGATAATTAGAGATGGAAAATGAGCGGTTTTGAGGGTAAATATACCTGCTGTAATCCTACTGCCAACTGAATCAAGGTCTGCCTCCTGCAGAATTCCAACTGTAACTCTTCTAACTCAGCATCTGGAGGAAAACTAAGAGCTGTCAGATTTCAGAAGTTGCTGGTGGTCCTTCCTATGAAACCAATGGACAGAAGGAAAGAGGAGAAAGAAACAGAAGAGAAAGAAAAGCAGGAAAAGTCTTTCTTGTCTCCATCTGTGGTTGTAAGGAATAGCAATAAAAGAACACAGCAACACCACACCAAAAAAAAAAAAAAAACCCTAAAGCGGGTGATTGCCTATTCTTCTCTCCCCATTACACCCAAATGAGTCCTCTTATGGACGGGTCACATGAAGCAGCTTATTTTGTCAAGTGCTCTTCAGCCTTACCATGACTTCCACCTCTGGAAGTGGAAGAATCCCATATGTCAAGTAAGCAAAGACAGGTTATCCTTCTGCAACGAGAGCTCAATGCTGATTGAAAATCTCATTTGTCAGGGGAAAGAACTGTTGTTTTTCTTTTTAAATTAACCTAGAAGAAGAAAAAGATATTTGTCCAGACCCAAGTGCTTTTTCATTCCTCAAGCAGCTGCTAGTTTGAAAGAATTTTAAATGGTTGGCCTTTATGAAATGAATTGGTAATCACAGCCCTGTGCCCCACACACTCCAGACTGAACGATTCAGAGGACTGGTAATAGGATAAAGCCTTTCACCTCACCAGCTGGGGTTCAAATTCAGAATAATTCTTAACTTACTAAACATCGGCACTACACGACGGGCATTTGATTGTTACCGTACAATGAATCAGGTGTTTTTCATAGCAAAGTACTCATACCACAGACAATACGCTAATTATTGTCAGTAATTAGCAGCACTCTCAGCAGTGACAGTAGAGGGACCTGTACAAAATTACCCATATGTTCACCCCTTGGAGGTTGTCACTGCAAGGCAGGGGTCAAGCCCTCCAGACAGTCACTGTGGCGATTCCTGTAGCTCTTCCTCACCTTGAGTGTCTTTTGCAGATGAACTGAATTCAGCCTCCAGAGCTGTCAATCTCCCACTTTTATTACGGCTAAATTACTTTTGTTTCAAGTGCTGGAGGCAACTTTGAATGCCGGCTCTAATTAGACAGCAATTGTCGGAAAATCTGAGCAACTGTGGCAGCTTTGGGTGGAGAATTTGGTGTCTGAGAGTAGTTGTGCAAACAAATTTCACAAGCACAAGACCTGCAGCTACTTGTTACAGTGGGCATTTCCTTCGACAATTTACACAACTAACTTTCCGAGGCAGAGAAGCAAAACTTTGAAATTTTCACATGCAAACTGACAGACATGAAAAAGCCATCTGTCCAAGTAGATGGTTTCATGGGTCAGGCAGTTTTCATGAGCCCAGGATGCTTTGGTGCAAGTGGGAGATGAGTTTAATCAGAAATAAATACTGTTGTACAAACAGAATGAGGTACACTGACCTGTGCAAGAACCAACAGCAAAGTATATACATGTATAAATTGCCCTGTTTTCAGAATGACAAAAAACAAACTAAAATAAATCTCAAATATATTTATAGGAATAAATCCTGTCATTTAGCACTAGAAGCCTTATCTTTTCCTAGGGGAAAATTACTCATGAACAGTCCAGGAACTCCATGCCCTGTTGCTGAACAGGGTTTTTCCTCTGCCTTCCTTTGGGAAAGCACAGACCCCTCACCGCTTCAACCTCTCCAGTATAGCACAGCCCAGAGATCTGCAGGGAAATCCTGAAGATCTGAGAGTGAACATTTAAAGGCCAGGGAGCTTCTGCTAGGAGACCCTGCGCTTCCACGCTATTTCCTGAGGTCTACCTATCATAATGACAGCATTACCTCTTTGTGCAGCTCCAGGGAGAGCTGTGCAAATATTGGATTATCTGGTTCAATGGCCAAACAAAAAACAATCATGGGTAGAAAAAAAATTCAGTTGAATCTACTTGGAATAAAAGCTAAGGGGGTGGGGAGTACAGTGAAGGAAAAAAAAAAGGAGGAAGTGTTTGCCTTTAATGTGTTAAAACTTCTACTCTATCTTTGACATGAAAGGGAAAAAAGGCCACAAAAAATTAAATCATTTTTAAACCCTTCCTTTTCTCCCTGTGATTTTTTTTTGTTTTTTGTTCTGTTTTCTTCGCAATAAGCCTTCACTAAAGTTCATGTCACTCCAAAACCGATCCAGTCTCCCTGAAAAAATTTGTTTTCTTCAGGGAATCTACTGCTTTGCATCACCCTGCCTACATCCAGCTCTGGGAAGAATTGTTCAGCCTGAAGTCAAGAGCTCCTGTAACCATACTTTTGTCTACAAAGGAAGAGACAAGTTTCCAAGTTAGGAAACTCATCTACTCAGTCACTGTAGATCAAAAAACATGCCTTTTTTTCCCCCCACACAAAGGGAGAAAAGAACCAAACTCCATCCTCTGAAGGACAGACTAGTAGCCTCCCTTTTGTTTTCCTGTAAATAAAACCACAGCCACTGCTCCTTACTCAGCTGATTGCTTTGCTCCTGTCGTGGTGTCTGTGTGAGATGAAAGGTACAGATGGTGGCAGTGAAGCCCAGGAGGTGCCACCAGCACATTCCCACAAACCTATGTAGCATGCTACCTAGCATGGCTGGTGGTGGGCACACCTGGAAAGCCCAGTGGGTATTGGTTTCATTGAGGCTGGGTTGGCAGCTGGCTCCTTTACTTGCATTGGATTCAGGAGTTTCTGCAGCAGAACTGGCTTTGGTGAACATGAACAGGTACTCTCTACTATATAACATAAAATCAGGTTGAAATTTGCTCAAAATAAAAAAAAAAATACAGAACTCTGTAGAACCGCCACCTGTAAATACAAGCACAACTGTTTTCTAGAGAAAACAGGTACTTAAGTATAGATACCAAAATTGGAGCCAAATTTGCTCATAATGACAAAAACGAGAAGGACTTTTCATGTAAAACCCAAATCACAAATCCAGTCTCCCAGCCTGTACATAAGCCAGGACAGCAGTACCTGGGTAAATGCTTGCTTCAACTTATTTCCTCCAGCCTTTTGTCACACACAGAACAAGGCACTGGCCAATATTTATGCCATATTCCACAAACTACTGTCCACAAAAGAGTTTGCTTCCACGGATCACAAGCAAACAAAACACCTCAGAAGCACAACTAGAAGAGACAGAAAGCCCATTCGAAGTTAACCAGCAGTTTTGTCTGGGCAACGTTTGCATGGGAGGAGAACCGCTAAAAAGTGAAGCTGCAAAGAGAAACCTGACAGCCAACATGAAGAAGCTGGAAGGCACAATGACAAAGCAGAACCAGGACTTCAAACAGCCACAGAATGAAAAAAAGAAAAAGAGAAAGAAAAAAAAAGAAATTCAAAAAGCATTCCAGGAAGTAAAGGTGGGGGATTACGGGGAGAGGAAGCAAGAACCTGATGGACTTCAAAAAGAGAATATCTGAACAGATATTAAAACGTGCAGGGGCTGGGAGTGCAAGTGAAGATCCAGACATAAACACACAAAAAAGGAAAATAAAGTTCTTACTGGGGAACAGTGGATGTTCTTTGACATGGTTACAGCAAAGATGAATAGATGCGTCCTTGCCTTCCATTCTTGGTGACTGCAAGACACCAGAGAAGAGAGCGTGTCTTGTAAACAAAGCAGTGAGATTGCTTCAGATAGATTTTTAGCAATCCCAGGTAAAGCATTTAAGGGTTTAATGGCCATAACCAAAAGTAACAGAAGCTTTGGACTCACATAACAGCAATCTCCCACCAAGACAACAACACTTCTGCAAGCAGCAGCCAGTTTCCAGAAGAGATGTACTCCCCTTGGTGGCAGGCCCTTAAATGAGCCCAGGGCAGCCCCACCCTGGGTCCACCCCTCCAGTCACCTGGGGGGGCACAGGTGCAAACAATGTGCCTGTGCTCCCCAGGCAGCCACCGCCCTTCGCCAGGTGCTCAATCACAGGTTCGGGCCCTGACCTGGTGCTCCCCTTACAGAGAGCAAAAGTGTTACACAGGGAAGGAAGTCGATACAAAGAAACAGGAAAAGCTTTAAATAGTGAAAACATACAATGCTCTAAAGCAAAACCTTCTAATGCGCAGGATGAGCGGTCTTTTCCAGGTGGACACAGGATGAAGAAAATTGAAAGTATGTGAGAACGGAGTATAAAGGCCAGGTTTACCTGAAGTCCAAGCAGAAACAACAGAAGAGCAGAGAGTGGACAAAGAGCTTCTCCTCATGCTTGCTCTGGGCTCATGTAAAGGTCAGAGAAGTATTGTTCCAGCCCAGCAGACAGCCATCTTCCGGGATCAAGGAGCGTGTATAAGTAAAAGGGCAGGAGAAACCCGGTCTTTGTCATTCCACTAATACACAACCACACCATGGGCAGTACAGCGAGCCACTCCTGTCAAAAATTGCTCTACTGCCAGTTGTAAAGGACTGAAAGAGCCCTTTACACGTTGCCCTCCAGTACTAGACGTTATCTGGGGGTGTAATGCATGGCACCTGTGCTTACGGGACCAACCTGGGAAATAAATCTGCTGTAAGAATACAAAGCTGCAGAAGACTACATCCATTAACCATGATTTAATAGCTTATGGCAAACACGAGGAGACACGTGATGGCAGGTCTCTGCAAAGCCAATCCATGTCTGCAGCACATCTGACAGGGGACGTAGCACTGAAATGCTGCATGTGGGGACCTAAGGCATGATTAAAACCTGCATGTACATCCACACCTCATGTGGGCTCCAGGAGACCTCCCTGCCTTCTCAGCCACAGCAGCACTTGCAAGACAGAGAACACCTGCTTCTCAGATGCTCTGCTTACTATGGCTGGCACACACACACCGCACCGGCCCAGGGTCCCACACAGCCCAGGAGCAGCACAGCAACGTGCCCTTTCCTCGGAACATGCACAGGAGCAAGAAACTACCTTGCCAACAGGCCCTGCCAGGCGGGCAGGGCTCGGCAGCTTCTCCTGCTGACACGGCCTCGTGGGCTCCGCACCCCTGCGTCAATGGAAGCGCTCCGAGCAACCTGCAAAGTCATGGATGTTATTGTCAGAAGCACCGGTACCTACCCAGACCTGAGCCTAAGGTGTCAGCTGGCTGCTTGGGGCTTCCCCAGAAAGGAGCTCCCAGCCAAAGGCTGCTGAAAGGCTTCAGGTGCCTGCGAGGCACAGGGCTGGCAGAGCCAGCTGAGGAGTGGCTCCTGTCCCCCCCCCCGGGACATGGGTGTCTCTCAGAATACTGCTCCAGCCCCTGGGCAGGGGCTTAGGGACAGGGTGATGCTGTGGCGATGGCGAGGCACTTTCCCTCACCTCAGGAGGGCACGGCCCTTCCCTCCGGGGCTGCCTTTGTCCCCAGGGCCGGCACCTCCCTGATCTTTCCTATTTAAGGGAACCATGCCAATGTTTGCACACACTACATCTCGTCGGGGGGAAAGGCGGGGGAAGCGAAGAGGGGACGACATTTCAGCTTAATTAATTATTAACCCGCGGGAGCTGCGGGCGCACCTTTCCGCCTCGTCACGCCCTCCCCCGCGCCGGGGGACGACAACATGGCCGCCAGGGGAGCGGGAGGCNGAGCCTCGTGCCATCCCGTCCATCCTCCCTCTCTGCTCTGCCCTCGTGAGGCTCCACCTGGAGCGCTGCGTCCAGGTCTGGGGCCCCCAATACAGGAAAGACGTGGAGCTGTTGGAGAGGGTCCAGAGGAGCCCACAGAGATGCTCAGAGGGCTGGAGCACCTCCCCTGCGAGGACAGGCTGAGGGAGCTGGGCTTGTTCAGCCTGGAGACGAGAAAGCTGCAGGGGGACCTCATTGCAGCTTTCCAGAATTTAAAGGGAGATTATAAACAGGAGGGGAACCAACTTTTTACAAGGGTAGGCAGTGATAGGACAAGAGGGAATGGTTTTGAGCTGAAGGAGGGAAGGTTTAGCTTGGACATCAGGGGGAAGTTCTTCACCAAGAGAGTGGTGAGGGGCTGGCACAGGCTGCCCAGAGAGGCTGTCAAGACCAGGCTGGATGGGGCCCTGGGCACCCTGATCTGGTACCAGATCTGGAGGTTGGTGGCCCTGCCTGTGGCAGGGGGGTTGGGACTTGATGATCCTTGGGGTCCTTCCAACCCGGGCTGTTCCATGATTCTATGAAGGGCTCTTGTGTCACCAGGCAAACCTCGCCCTCTTCAAGGCACATGAAGCCCTTGGGAAGGGGGATTCGTGCTGCAGAGAGGAAAATTTGGCAACGCAGCTGCACAAGTCATAGAGCACAGCGTATAGTGACTCATTATTTATCAACAAAGAGAGAGCCACGGGCAGGGTGTAATGGTCTGGGGACGGGCTGATGTCACAGCAAGGAGTGGGAAAACGGCGAAGACAATTAGAGTATTATGACTATCTTTAACCACATGATACAATCAGACCCTTCATTACTATTATTAGTCACTGTGGTTCTGTAACTCTGCAAACCCACTCCATCCGTATGCGAGGTTGTGAAAAATTTATGTAGCACATCATTAATTTTTCTTACAAATTCCTTCTCATTTAGTTTTTCTAAGAGATGTCTAAACTGGGCAAAGCGGTTTTGAAAGAAAAGCTCTGAAGTTATCCCTCGGGGAACAAAAACACAGTATTGCCAACGCAATCTATTCAAAAGAATGAATCAGCCTCCTCGAGAAAGGAGGAGTTCAGCACAGGGCTGAATGGAAAAAGAAAAATCATTTACTGGGTAGTTGCTTCAGTTGCTTTTGCATACTTAGGGTTTGCATTTTCCACCTTCCCTTTGTAATCACGGCAGCTAGAAACTTGCTCTCCTAATGGAAAGTGAGAGTCGCAGAATCCCAGAGCTTGTGCTTCCAGGGAAGCTCTTGGCCCCTTCAGCCTGGGATTGGGTATGGTGGAGGTGCAGGTAGATTGCCCAAATGACATCTCCGTATCAAGATAAATCACAAGTCCAACCCTGTGGGAGAATTCACAATGGGAGAGAGCTTGATGCCCATTCTTGTTCTTCCTTCCTGCTGGCACTGGCATGCTTTCCGTCCTCTTCTTTTGGTTATCACTGCCTGACATAAAATCTGCAAAGGTTAACCCATTTTTGTTAACTTCTAGGGCCATGTCTTCCATCTGCTCTCAGCTGATCTAGGCAATCCATCAATGTGTCCCTTTGTCACACTCTCTTTACCCTCTACTTCATAAGAAACCATCACCAAAATCTGTTCACCACACCTTTTCCCCAGATCACCGATACCACCCTACTGCGTACGGGTGTAGTCTGCCCTGGGCAGAAATTGCTGTTTCTCTACGAGACCTCGAGCCTGTGTGATACCAGCCTGGGAAATGCGCTGTTGGGGATGCCTGGACAGCTGAGGAGAGCCTCAGGGCACCAAGGGGCTGGGGCTGCTTTCAGCACATTTTGCCCTCAGTAAGTCTTCAGCTCCTCCACTGTAGCTCCTGCCATCAGCAATGTGCAGCCCTGTAAGTTCAGCACATGGTGGCATGACCCCAGCCCACCTCACCACCCGCCGTGAGGGACGGGAGCTGGGGAAGCAGCAGGGATTGACTTCTTGCCTCCTGCTGAACGTAATGATCTCTCGGTGCTGCTCAGGTAATTACAGCATGTTTATTTGTAAGCTTCCTCATTGTCCCCGTGGCAAAGAACCAAGGAAAACGTCAATTTTCTGAAAGCACTCTGGCTTAAGCTGGCTGCTGGTGATGTAGCACAGGCATCCCTGAAGTGGATGGTGTATACCCATAACCAAAACAGCGTCATCTCTTGTTTCCATAACAATCTCTTTAGCAGTATTGAGAAAGGGACTGCAGGAAATAAAATACACGCTGAACTGCTTCCCCCGTGTGAGTACGGGAAAGCATTTTTGAGGTGATACTATAAAAAGTATTTTGGGAAAATGCTTCTCTAACAAAACTCAACGTCTGCTGCCAGCAGAGAAATGCATATTCTCAGCCTCGAAGTCTCTAGGTGTAGCTTTGGATCTGTGATGAGAATGGTATTTTCATCTCAACGAGTTGTTTTACCACTTATCCACGAGCAATGGACAAAAGGGTTTGTGTGGTGGGAGGGAGGCAGAGCAATGTTGTATTTAAGAGGAGTGCTGGCCACTTTTGAACATGCTCTGTAAGACAGTATGTTTTTTTTTTTTTCCACTCGTCTTTTAATAGGTGTTTGAAATTACTGTGGGTGTACTAAAGTTAATGCTAAAGATGAAAATGTATCCAAGGAATCAAACTATTAGATTGTCAGAATATCTAATTTCACTCTTCTGCACTGATTTTTTCTTCTTTTGCAGCAGCCAGACACCCAGCTGATCAAAGCTGAAATGTTTGGAGCAAACTTTTAAACCATAGCAGCTTAATGTGACCGGGAGTGATCTGCCCTGCTCCGTGGCCCTGGTACGTTTTCAGTCATCTCTGCTTCCCCTTTTAATAAGCAGAGTGCTTCTGGCCCTATATTGGCCCTATATAGGTTTTATATATTCTGGCCCTATACATTCTGGCCTCCAGGTAACCTAGTGGGGCAAAGCCTGCTTCCTTCTCGTCAGAGCAGAGCCAGGTATCTGCAATCTCTTTAGGGTCCCCTCCAGTTTAGAGATATTCCTCCAAACTCACCCCCACCCATTCACACATCATCCAAACACCAGATGACGACTCTTCCCTCCCTATCTAGGGGCACATGGACGGATGGGCCGCTCAGAGGGTCGCTGTCTGGTGGCCCTCAGGTGTGCTCACCATCAGAACAGCAAGGAGAACACCCCCAGCTGGGCTTATCAAAGGCACAGTGGTGCTTCTTCCTCTTAGTTGGTTCCTAAGAGGCAAATTGGATATAAAAAACGTGGTAGGCATAATGTTTTTAGATGCTCTATTACCTCTTTATATTCTCTCGTGAAGTTCTTGTGGGAAATGTAAGTCTTTAGGCGCTCAAAGTGCTTCCCAGCCAACGGGAGGAAAACAGCCTTTGCTGAGCTGCATTTTCGATGGCATTTGCATAAAAATACAGTTCAGTTCTCTGTATGTTCTGCAAAAATCAGACTCTTTTTTCCCCATTCAGTTGGAAACTGTCCATGTTGCCATATGTAGCCATTTCATCTTTCCTATTTCCTTTCTTATAAAACACAATCCTTGATGCCAGCTTTCTTTATGTTTTTGCCATTCACAGGGAAGTAAAAAACAGCAATACTGTTCCCGAAGAAACAGCAGCACAACAATAACTTTGCTAAAGATCCAGAACAGCGGCTTACAAAGCAAAAACTCACCCAGACCAACCCTTTATACCTCCTCATTGCAAAAAATAAGGTTTAAATTCTGTGTTTTCCCAGACACCGCTGGTCTACGAGTGAGCTCTTAAAATTTAACCGATAGCAGTGTTTCCCAATTTCTCAGAGAATTGGGTGTTTATGATAAATGCGTGATACGCAGACATTTAAGCAAGCAGAGCTTCCTTTGTCCTGTTTCTGTGTTTGATGGGATACGTGGCACTGAAAATGTGCACAGCAGTACCAGGCTTCTGGTGGCAGAGCAGAATACCTGCAGGCATTTGCAGCCGTGGGGTGTGAAGCCGTCCCCTTGCCACTCATACTGGCTTCACCCACACAGATGTGGACCATAGCATCAGCTGTCAAAGCTACAGGAACGATAAATTCAGTCCCTTTAGTTCATGTTTACTCGGTCATGCTTTTTTTATAACTCTACAAAGAGTCTTCTATTTAAAACAGCATTTATTTATTTTTTTTCTAGGAGGATGCTACAGCACCATCACAGCATTTCAAGGTGCTCGGACACTAATTAACTAAAAGCAAGAGCCCTTCATTACCTGACTTACATGTTAACCTTAGCAAAGGCGACCACCTGAATGAGTGGCTTGGGGCGAGGATCCCGGCACTCAAAGCTTTGAGGGCAGCGCTGCCACAAGCCCGTCCAGCATCCAAACAGACCTAGCATTTAAGTCATTTATGCAATATTCAAAGCAACAAGCCATGGCCAGCTGTTCCTGCTGCTTTCCTTCTCCTTCTGCTGGGCCAGGCTATTTTTGATGTTTGGGAAAGGATTGGAGTCAAATGAGGAAAGGGAAAAAAAATAAAATCAACCACTTCTATGTATATTTATACAACAAGTGCCTTTTTTTTTTTTTTGGCCTACTGGTTTATTTTTGCATAAGATGTGTATTCTTCGTAGGATTTTTTTGCATGTTTTTTTTGGGGGAGCTGTTTTGTTTTTTCTCCTTCAAAGGAAGGTGATGAAAAAATACTCATCATCATGCCTGATAACTGTCAAGTTATGAGATAAAAACCAGAAGGGCTGATACAGCTGGGAATGCCCGCACAGGAGCACTGCTCCCCTGAGCTGGGCTAGCAGTCAGAGCAGAGCACTGGCTGCCAGCATTTTGGCACCCAGCTGTAGCTCATGCTCTGCCTTTGACTCCTGATAACAATCCCACCAGCACCCACATCCCACCATGCTGCTTGATTTAACACCACCTTCAAAAACGCAGCTTGACTTTTCCTTTAAACATCACCTTCAGAGCAAGCCCCTCACTTTAGCACTGGATCATTGACTCAGTCTGGAAGATGCTGGGGCTTCTCACAGCGCCTTCAATATTGGGCTGGCTGCAGCTCTCGTGCAGTTGATGGAGACACCAGAGGAGTGGAGAGCACTTTGCTGTCCTGTGCTGTGCATGGATCTCTGGATCTGTCTCGGGAGCAGGGAAGCTCTGCCAAAAATGGCAGAGTGCCATGGCTCTACGGCGGAAGCTCAACCAGACACCGACCACCCTTCTGCACCAGACCCAAAGTCACATTGGACACAGGCTACCGTATCACTTTCTCAAAAGACATCTTTAAGCATTATTTAGAGCACAGAAAAAAAAAAAAAAAAAGAGGAAATTGTTTAAAGTCAGCTACACAAAGGTAAGATCTGTCCAGATAAGTGTGAACGTGACTGCAGAATATTCTTTGGTCTTCTTTCTATCAAATCTAAAAAATTGTTTTTAATTGATTCTTGAAGCACTTTTTGAAGTTCAATAAATGCTTCAGAAATCAGTTGGGAGTCCACAAATGTTAATAGTATTTAGCTCATTTCAATAGAAATGGCCTCATTAACATGCCAGCTGCTGAAACGTGTGATACCAACTGTGTCCTTCTGCCAGCCTGCAGGGAAGCATTCCCACTCACCGCTCAGTTCTGTTTTAAAAGAAACCATTTAGGAAACATTCCTGTTTTATCGTATGCCTCTGCGAAAAGCATAGGTACTTCAGCACTGCCCCATCCCCAAAATGTCTGTAAAAGCTCCTTCGAACAAGGTGAGCTTGGTCGGGGTTTCTTCGTGGATTTTTTTTGTCCACAGGCAAGAAGAAGCTCATTCACCTTCCTGTCCATCAGCACGGAAGGAGCCAGGTGAGCTCTGCTCCTGTTGGAGGCAGTAAGTTCTTCATTACAACACTGCTCCATGGAAACAAGTAACTTTTGCTCACCTCTGCCACTGCCACGTCTTGGCCAGTAGCTGCAGCTCCCTGGGCTGCCTGCAAGCCCTTGACCCACAGCTCCAAAATTTGGGTTGCATCACTGCCACTAGAGCCACAGCTGGCTTTCGTGAACAGAGGATGCCCTGCACTTCAGCTCTACAAGCAACTTCTGTAATACTCTGGGGACATGGTAACAACAGACAAAATTAGTGTCATTAGGTCGCAAAGTACTGTGTTAGCATCTCCAGAAAAGCACGAGCCTTTGTTCAATGGAGTACCAACCAGGTCAGTGAGATGGGCAACATCTGAAGCAGAATGGTGGTAACGCCTAAAATTCCTACACCAATATCCAGCTCCAGCATAAGGTTAATATTCCGTGCATGCATCTCAGCTCAAGGCCACCAGCACACTCTAGCCTTCAGGAGTCAACCCCAGGACATGGTGTGTGCTCGGTGCTTCATTTTTGAGCCAGCGTGGAGGTGGTGAAGCCCTGGGGTGCTCAGGCACGCCTTGGTGGGGGACACAGGAGCTCATCGCTGCTGAAACCACCCCAGCCCCTTTCAAGGAAGCCTCCGTGCCATCCTCGAGGATGCGTGCAGTGGCCCACCAGTGGCCACGCATCTAGCTGGCAGGAACCCAGCGAGCAGGCAGCTGCCGTGCCTCCTCCTTCCCCTCCCTCCTCTCTTTTATTTCGGGTCAAACGTATTTCGCTGCAGAGGTCAGAGTGTGGCAGCACAGCCGCGGCTGAGGCCGTCCCGAAGGGAGGAGGTGGCACGCAGAGCTTTTGAAGTGACGATGAGAGAGCGCTGCAATTAGGGATTGGTTTTCTTTTCTTTTCTTTTTACAGTTTTTCTGGCAAATTTGCATTTTAAATTACTTCTTGCTAGAATTACGTTTCATCTTTCTTTTCACTCTGACTTCTATAACTTTTATTATTTCCCAAGGATTTTTAGAAATGCTGCGTATGACTACAATACCAAAAAACAAAAAAAACCAGTTTTATATCAATATGATTTTTTCCTTAAAATATTCCTTTGAGATCAACCATTAGGGGAAAAAAAGAAAAATCAACAAGGAGAGGCAACGCTGGAAGGGATTTCAGTGCGAGGACAGGTCTGCAGGTTCTGACTCATCGCCCCGGCCTCTGTGCAAGGAGCAGAGAAACTTTCAACCCCTCAGCAGGGAAATCCCAATTACTCATTCCTTTGCCCCAGGGTTCACGGCTGGGCCCCGAACTTTAAACCCAATTATCCCCAGGCCCGATGCGCAAAGACACCTTGACAGCTCTGCTGTCAGGAAAGATTAACTCACTGCCAGAACGGCCCCAGGACCCTGTTGCAACCCCAGCTCCAGTTGCACGTGCACAATGGGGCTGCCGTGGTGCTGAGCACCCGCAGCAGCAATGGGGAAATCTCCCCAGCTGCCTCGATGAACTGAAAAAGCACATCTGGATCTCTCCAGCAAACGGGGAAGAAAAGCTATTCAAAGGGAAGATGCACTTCAGTCTATAATAAAATGACGCTGCCATTGTTGTCAAGCACCTGAATGGAGATGTGGAGGCTGTAGGACTCTCTGTTGCATTTAATTCTGAGCACTGTTCGAACATGCTGCGCAGGTCACATCGTCACCTGTGCACAGGGCTGCCCAACAGCTCGAAAGGACCACGAGCAGAAAATGGGCTCACTTCTGGTAACTGCAAGATCTGAGCCAGGAAAATGATGGGGACTTTGGATTTGAAAGTCACCTCTGACATGTCATGTCAGTTTTCCTCTTAGTACCCTCATCTGGACGCTAATGCCAGGTGATGACGTTGGTATACAAAATGAATCAAAGCAGGTTTGAGTGAGAGGGCAGCGACTCGTGCCCCATCACAACACTGGTGTATGGATTGATTGAAACGCTCATCCCAAATTTGATCCAGCTTAAGCTGATGTAAATTAAAAGTAGCTCCCTTAAAAAATAAGTAAATCAGCATCTGGGGATCTGAGACTGGTATTGCCCAGCACATCGTCCATCCCAGCCAGCACACCAAGGCCACCTAGGATATCTTGGGGAGCTGCTGCGTGCTGTTTTCAGCCTCGTTTGCAGGATTTTTCTTACAGAAGCTTATCATTTTATATACACTCTGTTCCTGGCAGAGAGGGAGGGAAGCAAGGCAGGGGTTTTCCCTCCCTCTAACACACGCAGCAGTTTCACTATGTCTAGGTTTTGCCACTACAAACCTTTGTAGTCGTTGTTTAAAAATAAAGTCTTTTAAGGAAAGGAAAAGAAGAAATAGCTCAACAAATCAGTGCTTTGTTTTACAGCACTGGCAGCATGAGGCTTAAGAGAATATCCTTAGGATATTATTAACAATCCAAGTCTCCCAGTTTCTCTGTGCTGGGATGAAACTTGGCAGAACAGAGAGGCTCCAGATGGAGGAAATCTTCTGCATCAGATAAGACTGAGTGACAAGGCCCTGTCACTCACATTTAAGGCCAAAGACATAAGCCACTTGTTACATTGCAAATCAGCTAAAAATACCCCAAATGCAAACCCGTTTCTCTTTATAGCTACCTGTTGCATCAGACGTACCCGGAGTCCAACTATCTACTGATTTCGGTGTAGAAAGCGTTTTAATTGAAAGGAAAAAGTACCAGCAGTGAAAAATAAGGCAGGAAAGGATGAACTGCAGCCACAGCCCAGCTTCAAACACATCCTCTTAAAAGTTTATGGAATAAGTTGCACAGCCCTAGCAGAAAGTCTGCAAGCTACCTCTGTGTGAAATTTTAAACTGATTGATTTGTTCCTTTTTCTCCTGCAAAAACTGTGATTTATGCCCTATTCTAAGTTCCCTTGAGAAATGAGCTCATGTGGGTTTGATGCCAAGTACACAGTACTAATAATACTAAACCAGAAGCCACAGAAAAGACTGCAGAGCTCTTTATGAAGGCCCCAGCTCATTGGACTGGAGGCCACTAGGCCAGCACCTGGACGGCTCTTGAAGCAGAGAAAGTTAATTGTAAGGTCTGTACAAAAGAACTGTTTTCAGCAACTTAAAATAAAGGAAATATGACAAAAAAATAGAGTGTGCCCATCAGTCCATGACAGCAAAACTGTATGAGTCAAGCGACCTTCCAACACCTCCTTAACCAATGCTTCAGCACTGCAGGAACACACACGGCTTCTCCTGCCCGTGGCCTCCCCCACAGCTCTGGGCTTTCTCAAAGTCCACACTTAAGTCCACCTTACAAGCAAATACATTTAAAGGACCAGAAAGAGACACCTCCTTCCTCTCGTCCCAGAATTTCTTCCTGGCTTGCTCATCCAGATGGTGGGAGACCACAGCCCAGATTTCCTCTTGTAGCTCTGGAGAAGTGAAGACAGCCACCTGCCCAAGAGGTAAATCATTGGCTGTGAGGCTACGCAGACAGCCAACCTCCTCCATCACCTTTAAGTTAGGCTGCGGTGATGACTTACTGGTTCCTCAAAGTTTTATAGTTTTCTATGTTATTGGAGTGGCCTTTAGCTAACTGATTAAGATTAAGCACTTCATTTTGCCTTTTCAAATCTATACTCTGCATCTTCTCATGGTTTTAAAATGCCTGCTAGGATTAAACTTAAGACTTTTCTCCGTTGGGTCCATTAAAGCTGCTGCAATTTGAATCTGCACTGTTTGATAAGAGGAGAGGATACCACTTAAATCATCAGAGTTTCTTATTTTTAAACAATCTCCCTCATCCTCACAAAGGAAAGGATAATTTGAATTTTAGATTTTAAATGCTGATCTCGCTTGTATCTCCTTCTACTGCAGATAGTGACGTAACCCTTACTGCCTAATTAAGAAATAGATGGATTAAGCAACAAATTTATCACCTTCCTTGGAAATTACCATAGCCATTATTGCAACAGTAATGTCTACATCCTGCAGGATCCAAAAGTGCATAACCAGCTAAAGAAACCCCGTTTCCTTTGCACACGCATCACAGCAGTAGCATCTGGAACATCTCCAGGCTAAAACACAGACCTGGATTCAGCCTGTGCACATCTGTGTTAGACGGAGGGTGATGTGAGTGGCCCTCCTTCCTGCAAGTTGTGATGGTGTAACGAAGAAGCTTAAGGGTGCATGTGTACAAAATGGGACAACAGTACTCCACACCCAAACAGTATACATATACATATCACTTGTCTACGGAAGGAAAAGTTACGTACCCAAATCCACAGCTAAATCCTTAATGGCTTCTGTGGATGTCATTGAAGCTCTACATGCACCTTTTTAAAAGCTTCTGGCTCCACAGGAGCCTTCATCTCTGCTTCTGGAGAGACAGCAGTGACAGAGTAATCATGTTGGTGCCTTCCAAGCACCAAAGCCCAAGTAGGGTGTAAAAATGTAATAGCAGGTGTGTGTTCTAAGGTGCTGGATGAAGACAGCCCTGCAGTGGCAGCTCCTGTGCAGAACAGAGTTCTGAGAGGGTCTCCTACTGACCTTGTTGTTCCTCATCCTTCAGACAAGGAAATACATCTTTACCCGATGCTCTACAAAATCTGAATTGCTGATCCATTTCCAAGGACCCTTGCAGAAACACCTTGAATCAGCACCTGCAGCTCCCTTTGGACAAACCCTTAGGCCAAGAGTAAGAAACCCCCAGAGCACTGGCAGCAAGCATAAGACTGAGAAGATCTCCAGAGCATGGGCAGCCCTCGCCCAGCCAGGCTGTCCTCAGGACACACTGAGAGGGCCCTCAAATAGGAGAGCAGTGCCCCAAATCTGCTGGCTGCACCCGGGGGGTGGGTGCTCAGCAGGAAGGGGAGAAGGTAAATGTTGTATTTCATGCTCCTAAATCAGATGAACGTGGAAGAGAAGCGGGCTTTCAGCGGAGCATGTAAATCACGTCAGTTTACGGTTGTAGCCAGCTTTATCGTATCTTGAGCTAAAATCGGTAATTCTTTCAGGCCAGGAGGAAGATTATCATCTGGTGTAAATTGTCATACTTATACAAAACAGTGCATTAATTGCTGTGATAATTTGCACCAGCTGAGAGTGCCCCCTGGGGAATGTGTTTACTGCTCAGCTCTGTGGCACGCGTAATGGCGGCCTCTGACAGGCCCGGGGCCTGCGGCGCCTCCATCCCAATGGCAGCCTCTGACAGCCCTGGGGCCTGCAGTGCCTCCATCCCAGCAGCGCAGACCAGCACAGGCCTTCCCATTTTGGGTAACCAGGGCTGTAACAGTGGGATAACAGTAGGAGCACAGCCTGCACCCCCCCATGGAAATTGCCTTTTTGGGGTTTCTGCCCCTCTCTCCGCTGCACCAGTCACCTTTTCCCAAATGATTGTTCATCCATTTGTAGTGCTGTGGAAAACATGGTGGTTTCCTCACATTTCAGTGCAAAAGCTATGCTTTGTCCTTCACAGAAATGATCTTATAGGGCAAAAGGAGCAGGTGAGGAGGGTGCTCTGGGTGTTAAAGTGCTCAATGCTCGAATTTACCCAACCAAACGTTGAAAATGTTTTTGGCTTCATCCCTCGAAATACAACCTGTCAGTAGTTGGACGCGGGCTTTTAAAGCTGAAAGCGGTGGGGCTGTCAGCAGCCAGCAGACCAGTCTGCTTGTCCTCTAAAAGCCAGGCCCTGCAAACCACTCCTTTCTTAACAGGGTAGGCAGTAAAACATAACGTGCAAAGCAAGCAAACAGGCTGTGGGGATACCCTGAGAAATATGCATTGGGAGTGAGCAGAGCAGCGGGCAGTCAGCATCCTAACTACTGGAGAGCTCCAGCTGCCCTGGCATGACAGACATGGCATATGCAGGCCAGGCCTGCGTACGGATGGCACAGTCTGATACAAGCTAAGGTTGTCAAGCTGCATGTTTATAGCACCTGGCGAGTTTTCCCTCTGTGTGTATTCCTAAGATTTCTTTTAAAAAGTTGATTTTCCATTTAGCAAAAAAAAAAAGAACCTAAAATATTTCCAAGACACTGCATGCTGGGGGAAAAAAAAAGAAAAAGAAAAAAGCATCTCCAAACCAGTCCCTGCTACTGGGATTGCTGTTTGTGCACTTCACAAAATGCAGCCTTACTGGGGCTGATGGAAACAATATGGCAAGCACATGGCAGCAGCGAGGTCATAGCGTGGCTCTTCTCTTTTGTTTAAAACATCTACAAAGAGGTTGCTATTTTCTTTCTTTTTCCTGCAGCAGTTTTGGCGTGGGCAGCTGGAGGGCTTGCTGAAGAGCTGCGGGACAAGGCCAGGGCCAGGGCAGCCTCAGTGCAGCACCTCTGGGAGGGAGCGATGCTCGCAGCATGCACCAGGGGCTGCTCTTGAAAGAGCTGGTGCAAGGGTGATGTTTTCTGTTGTAGAGCCATAAAATCAGTTGCAACAAGTTTGGGATTTATTACGGTGGCCTCACCCTAAGAGAAAAAAAATATCATATTCTTCTGTACAACAAAGACAGCACAAGTCCTCTCTGCTCCAGACATTTATACAGGGAAAACTCAATTTCTAGCTTAAGACATTTGCAGTTTTAGAAAGTTTTGTAGCAGATGTAGATACCACAACTAGAATTATAACTGCCTGAAAACAGAGATCAGATCAGTCTGATAAAACGCTTGAACAATACCCCAGGTTAATTTTAGTGCAGCTGAAATTTCCTGCACCGGTCCATTAATGGAAATGCTGGTGACATTTTGCTGTAGAACACATCTTGCAATAGCTCACAGTCACCCATAAGGTCCCCTTCCATACCAATCTTTGTAGCAGCAACAAGTTTTCATTGAAGTGTCCCACATGGAATCCCATAAAATAAAACAAAGGCATCTTGAAAAGACCCCAGTTCTCTTTGATTTGACAGTCTGTCATTAACTTTAATGAGGATGACTCTCACTTAGACTGTAAAACAAGCCAATGTGCTGTGAAGTTTAGGGGAGGCAACGCAAGTCACCAAACCTACAAATGATATGAATGGCCCTTTTGGTCATTAAGGATATTAAGTCTTCCTCATCAGAAAGTCTTACTGACCTCCAGAAAGGAAAAGCATCCTGCAAATATTCCCACTGTGGCCAACCCAGCCAAATCCTGTCTTCCTCATCCTGGATAAGAACAGAGCAGTGTCAGTTCCTATCAGCACCTGCTGGATGTCCCATCCCATACCTGGTGACTCGTGCCCACTTGTTCCACTGGCCACGAGACAGCCCATGTACTGCTGGAGGTACAGCTCCCCTGCTTCCACCAGGTCAGCAAAAGGAAAAATCTCACATAAAAGGCTATTTGCTTGTGTCCAAAAAAAAGGCTTGGCTGAAGTCTCTGGGTAAGGTACATCTGTGGTAAGTCTCTCCGATGGATATAGAAATTTGCTGAATGTTTCCATCTGCTCTAGAGTCTGGCCATCGATTTGTCCTTGTAAATTCCTAAGTAGCGTTGCTTTTCCAACATTAAAAAAAGAGAAGCGGTGTTTGTGGGAATACTCAAACCCATAAATATCACAAAGACATGCATGCACGCACTCAGAAAAAAAGCATGGCATGTAGTACAGAGGCTTGATGCTGTCAGTTAGTAAGAGGATTTTAGGAGTGCTCACAAACTCTTCATGAAAATGGCCTTGTAGGCAGGCTGACATCACCCAGATGTTTTTAATTACGATGACTCTGGGACTAATTTCTTTGCCTATCTGTTACTGTCCTCCAGCACTGATTCCTGTTGATTAAATCTGCCTCAGCAACAGAATACAACTTTGCTTCTGGACACAGAATGGCTGGAGATCTTCAGTTTCCTGGTGTGTTAATGCTTCATTGCATTTTCATGTACACTAACAATGCAGTGTGACGTGGATAAGGGAGATCAAACGCAGAGTGTATCACCTCCTTCACCCTGTCTTTGGTGCAGGTTCATGTTCCTCTCTGGAAAAAATAGCCCTGTGTGCATCCTATGTGCCCGTTGCCCCTCGTCAGAAGCCAGCAGCCATGGTTTGCAGAGGTGACCAGGACCCATGCCTTCATGTTGAAGATCAGTATCACCTTCTTCAACCTACAAGGCACTCTCATGATGGGCAGCGGAAGTGGCTGTACAGATGGAGGCTGGTATGAAAGCAAAGGCAACGCCAGCGACCAGCAGCTCATGGCCCCAGCAGAACCCCTGGATTTAGGCTTATTACATGAAGGACTGCTTATTCTTTGTAAATCTCCAGGAGCACATCGCATCAAAGGCCTACTCCTGAGAGGTATTTGCAGTCATTAACGCCCTTTGTCTTCAGTGGAGAGGTGCACAGTGCGCACTGTGAGGATGCAGTGTCCGAGCAGACTAAAGAAAGCCACTGGGAGCAATGTTGTCTGTCTGCAGGCACCCCCCACGCAATATGTACCATGGCTTCTGGTGTTGCCAGTCTCTCCACTGCGTCCCAGGACATCCCTTTCCACAGAAACATTATTAGCTTTTACGGACTTCCCTTGACATATTTCAAGTGACTGTAGTTCCACTAACGACTATAATTGTTCCAGATGTCCATTAATTTTGATTTATTAACTTATTCAATTTCCCACGTTGTAGTCTTGCCCACTCTATAAGTAATTTACTGTTTTAATACTGTGGGTCAATACCAATCATGTAATCTGTAAGTTGTTTAATTAATAACAATTAGCACCTCCCATCAAGAGCTCTTTTGCCTGCATGAACATTGCTAATGTGGTTTTCAGAATAAATCTGCCTGTTCCCTCCCACAATGGTCTAGTCTACTTGCTTCTCTAGAAAAGGTGCTTTAAACACCCACCTTATCTTGCCATCTTCCCTGATTTTATCAAGCATCTCGTCATATTTACTTTTCTTAAAGCCTTGGACACTCAGCTGAGTAATATCACAGAAACCTGTTTTTCAATACAACAACAACAAAAAAATGCTGAGACAGCATCTGAGTGTAGGAAAAGCCCTTGCAAGCATAAACAGCAGTCTCAAAAAACAGAAAGTAAAAAGGACCAAAGACATATAAGTATATTCCCTTTCTTCCTATGATTTTAAGCTGACTTCTGTTTTTCTGAGCCCGCTATTATTTTCTGCTATTGGCCATTGGCATTACTGCAGTATTTAGCAAGGAACGCAGCAGTAAAACAACATTTCAGTTCCATACCTAAAGACCTCTGCAAACCCTCTACAACATGGCCAGCACAAAAACGAACAACAAAAATTAATATTCAAGTTAGTTAACGTCTGTTTACAAAGCAAATATTCATCTCCTAACGTTTTTTTTCCAGAAGGAATTTAAATCTAGCTTCAGAAATTAAGCTGGCTTTGCTAAGTCTGAACCAAAACCCCACCAAAAATAGTTCTACGTCCGTTGACATGCTTCCACATCCACTGCTGCCTGTGGTTCCCCCCCAGCTGTTCCCTCAAGCACATTTTTAACACCAGAAGCAAGGGCACCAGACGTAAAGTCCTGTTGGAGGACACGCGCTACCCGAGTGACACAAAAAGGGACTACCAGCAGAAAGTCTGTCGGCAACAACGAAAGCGAAATCAAAGAAAAAAAAGACGCACGCAGCCGATTTATACGTGACGGTGCTAACCAAAGTGATTGTTTCTATCCCACTTCCTACCAGCATTTCACTAGGAAGAGGACACCCGACAGACGTAACCAGCTCAAGCCACTTGCAAACCACACACCGCTTTTGGTGTCGTGTTAGCGCAGAGCAGGACTTTCCGCGTGGCCAGCAGCAAGGCGTCCGGGCAGCATGGAGAGCAGCCCCTACACTCCCACGCCTCTCCAACCAGCCCTGGAAACGTGGTGAGCCTTACGTGTGATGTGACCTCCAGCCCTGCAGCGCTAGCTGTGACACAGCAAGCAAAACAGCATGGAAAAAGATTGATATTTTTATTTTTATACCGATAACTGACGCAAGAAGAGGTGAAGCGAGAGCTCGAGCCCCGCAGAGGAAGCCTGTGACAGACGTGAGGCTGCCCTTCTGGCTGCCCTCCCCGTGGTGCAGGATGTCTGAGCCCTGCCTGGTTCCCCACATCCTCGCCTTGCCTCCTCTCTTGCTGAGGCAGGTGGCCCTGCTAGCTGGCTTTTCCCAAAGGAACGCGAGGCAGTGAGCAATTGATACAAATACCCAAGGCTCCAGAAAAATGCCTGATTTGGGATTTAACGTTCACCACCTCCAGGAAACTGTAACTCTGTCCAAAAAGATGTTTACCCCAAGATAGCTGGAGAAGGTGTTACAATACAATCCTTGGCAGTTGCTTTATCTTAATCTTCCATGTTAAAAATTAAAGAGGGTATTAATACAATGTCAGACTTACTTAATGGCACTCTTTTATCAAGTTGATATGATGGTAACTAATTATTAAATGAGTTAATGTATGTCTTGTTATTTAATCTACCATGACTGATAATGAACTGTGTCAAATACTTATTAGACACTCATTCCCTCTACACCTAGCTGACACTAACATGGCTCACAATTAAACACCAGTGCTCCTTCACTGCCAGGCACAATTATTCTGTCAAACATTATCCCACTAGCTATTCGTCGGTCCTAAGTAGGAGATGTCACCCTCCATTTGTCTGGTCCCAGAAACTGCCCAGGAAAGGAGAAAACAAGGGAAAGTCTAATGGGGCTTGGTCAAACCAGGTTAGATGCACCCAGAGGCAGCCAGAAGAATCAATTAAAGGTGAAGGGTGGCCACAGTTTGGCAGCCTGGAGGTAGTTCCCCTTCACGAGGGATGGCTGTCCATTTTTTGGTGGCAATTCCAGGCCCTTAGTGGTGGAAGGAAACCTCAAGGTTGGCAGCGCCAAAGAGAGAAATGATCCTCATTGGGTTGGAGGTTCCTGCTGCACTTCATCCTCGAGAAAATGCTGGGAAGTCCTGAATAAGATGGAAAATGGCTCATGCTAAAGGGCATGTCTGTGTGGTCATGCGAGCTGACTTCCCCTCATCCTTCCCCTCAGGCAGCATGGGCCTTGGTGTGACCCTCCGGGGAGGGTTTTGTGTCGTGCCCACCAACAGCAGGTCACCTCAGCCGAGCCAGGCCAGATTGCTCTACAGTGTGAGAGACAGAGCAAGGGGCTGGAGCAGTGCCACCTGACGGCACGATACACAGACCCTTGTCACACTGTGGAGACTGTGCTCCACAGACCCAATGCTGTCAGCCAGCACGGGGTCCTGCCTGGAGCTTTGTTCTCTGCTCTGGTCCCCAGGACTCTGCAGTTTCAGCTGGACATGGCTTTGAGCCTCAGCAGTGCCAAGCTTGAGGTTTCCTTTGGCCAGCAGAGGCCTGGAATTGCCACCAGACAAAGGGTGGCCATCCCTCAGGAAGGGGCACACCACAGGCTGCCAAAGGATGACCGTCATTCATGAGAGGTGGCTCCCACAAGGCCACCAAGGACTGTTCGGAGCTGGTAGATTCCTCAGGCCATGCTCTCACTGCCACCTCCCTGACCCTGGCACCCCAAAAGGAACGGCAAGGCCTCCAGTTACCCACATCTTCAGCCAGACCACCTGGCCACCCCTTTGGGGTTGTCACCAGACCCCAACTGAGCCTGAAGGTAGGAGTGGGGAATGCTGTTGTTGGAGCAAACTCACTGTCCTCAGGGCCAGAGAGAGCGGAGAAGAGGAGGATGAGCAAGATGTGAAGCTTGATGTATCTGGTTTGCTTCAGGCATTCCTGAACATCTGCTGTTGACTCTAAAGTAATAGTTTCCCATCAAGTTTTCAAGCAGCTTTCTGTCGGACATCAGAAAACACACCTTTCCCTAGCAGCAACCTCTGAAATTTCTCTCAGTCACCTAGAAGCACAATATGGCAAGGAGGCTGCAGCCACAAAGAACATTTTCTCAACAACCGTGCAGGCCGTCCTGCTGGCTTATCAACCTGCCCTGCAGTTCGTCTTCGTTTCAGGGAGCTGAAGCTGGGATATCAAACATTTGACTTCATTGCTTAGTTATGGAGCTGGCTCCAGCCTGCATCCATTTCCAAAATCCCTGGCCAGGGGAACGAACGTTCCTGCTAGCAGCCTTGCTTGTGTGTCAGCTTGTTAAGTGTGTGGGGTGTATGGGGTTTAGCAAGGCATTTGTGTCTCTGTTTATATCTCTGGAAAGCATCCCAGTGGGTTTTCATAGCCATCTGAAGGCTGGAAAATGAAGGTTTTGAGTTATTCACACACTATTCTCACTTCTCTGGGGAAGTTTGCGTGGCATCTAGCAGAATTAGGACAAATCTTGAGCTGGGCTTTTGGCCCCTAACTTGCAATAAAGGCTTGCAAGATGTCATAGCATTTTGAATTCCTTTTTACCGTGGAAAATCAAGAATGAAGCAAGAGGGTATTTCGTTTTATTTGTTGACTTACTTAGGGGAAAGGGCAGAATTCAGAAAGTTTAATGTCAAAAAGGAATCGTAACTTCAGTTCATAAAAAAACTCGGGAAAAGGTTTAGTCCTAAAAATGAAAATTGTTTGTTTGCTCGTGAAGAAGTCAACTGAAAATAAATTAAATTAGAGCCTGTAGAAGAACTTCTTCCCACCTTCTTGTGAACACCTAAGGGAAATTACCTGCAAATGCAGAAACTGTTAAACAGATCAAACAAAAACACTTATCTATAATTACTGGACTTATCTGTTTGTCTCAGGACTGGCAGCAACAGCTCCCTTTGTTGGAAACACATTTGGTGCCATGATTTGTATTCTCTTCCTCTATCTCTTCCACCAAGATCGCTCAGGAAGGGTTCAGTTTATACAAGAAAATGGTTTCCTTAACTTTACTAAATAAAGGCAGATTGAAGAGATTTGGCCAGGTAGATGAGGGAGGGAAAGAGAGAAAGAAAAATAGCCAGGAGCTCTTTAATTCTTTTTCTTTTAATGACTTTACAGATATTCTTTTCTTTTAATGACTTTACAGCTCGACTTGCAAGTATCTCAAAGAGCTTGGAAGGTCTCCTGGGAAACTGCTCGCATTTCTGCTATGCCCTGGCTCTCGTCCTACCTATTCAATAAATAATAATTGAAGTTTCAAGCATTCACAGAAGAAACTTCCTGTTGCTAAAACTGCACGGGGTCCTGCCAACTTGACAAGCCAACACCGCACTGATGCTACAGCATCAAAGCCAGAGGATAATTATCCGGTTTATAAGAAGCTGAAGGAAGCGGGTGCCCCTGCTAGCTTGTAATCATTTGCCCTTGGCCAGTGGCCACAGGGACTTGTCTCCACCGTACACTCTGGTTTACAGCTTTCTCCTGGGAAGAGCCGTGCCTGTGCAGCTCCCGCTGAAGCTGACAGCGGTTGATCGTGCTTTGCTAATTGCTAGAGTCAAGGAGGCAACCTGCATCACGGGATGCAGGAGCTGCAACAAGCTTCTTGCACGCGGGTGGGCAGCTCAGACACTATTGCATTGAGGGCCTGGAAGGACTGGGGATGTGGAGGAGATGGGCTGGGAATGGCCAAGTGGGTAAAGTGCATGGCATAGAGATCAGAGCTGTGCATCCTGAGCCATGAAGCTGTCACTTCAGAGAGGATGTAATTGCAGGAGGAATTACTTAGTTAATCACCAGGGGACAGATCCATTACATGTATGGGAAAAAAAGCTCTATCTGCAGGGCTCCCAAAAAAAATCAATTACTGCAAAGTGCCTGCTGTGGCTCTCTGGAACTGCTGTTGGCTTAACTGATTATTTCTAATTTAACACATGTCGTACACTCCTCACACTTCCATCCACCCACTTCGAGGAGATCGACCTGATGCCTGTGCCTGGATAAATATTCGATGGATCCCAAATCGGCATTGCTGCTACTTTCAGAGAGCAGAGCTTAGCTGTTAGGTATTTCCGAGGACTTGCTTATGCTTTGAGTTGCAATGCAGAGTTTGGTTTCCAACCCTCTGAGTAAGAGTAGGTCCCAGGAAATGTTCAGGTGTTTGTCCCTTTCAAAGCACAGCTCCTCCTTTCTTCCTTATTTTTCACCAAAGAAATTCTGTGCAAATGCACGTCAACAGCAAAACGATGCTTTCCTTGGGGAAAGGCCCCAGATCTGTTCACTTCCCCCCCGCCTTTGCCTTTCAGAGGGAAGGTGTGAGCAGATCAGCACACTGCAGGTCTTCAGTGCAGAATCACAATGAATTTTCCAATCAGAACTTGTAGGATAAAATTAGATTTTTCCACTATGCAGTTTTTTTGTTGGCAAGCATTTGGTTAGCTTGATTTTTCCTTAAAACATCTGAACTCAGAATCCTTGGATGAGAATGGGAGAGGAAGCGAAGAATGCTGGCTATAAGGTTTGTGTTTTAAATCTCCCCCACAGGAGCTGCAGTTTGGCTCTCCTGTGCCTTTGCTCTCCTCCATCTGGGGCTCCTAGAACAGAATTCTGCATGGTCTGTGATGGACATCGACAGCAGCACCCCTTCAATCAGAGGAGTCTTCAGCTGGATGTCTGAAACAACCACAGCCACCAATGCACACGGAGTACCTGCTCTGCTCCCATGGTTTGGGTCCAGGGCTAGAAAGTGGGTTCATTTGGTCAGAAAACGGGTGTCCCTGTCCCACCCCAGGCAGGTGCTGCTCACCAGGCTGCCTGATACCCTCCTGCCACAGCTGGAATCCTCTTCTGGTGCAGCAGCATCAAAACATTGGATGCAGCTGCATGAGAACTGCAGCATCCCGCAGCACGTCCCGCTCTGATGAAAACCAGAAGCGAGGGCTCCAAGGCAGTGGCTGTGAGCTGAACTCCAGCTGGGGAGGTCTCCTGTCATTTTTTCCATACCCAGAGGCACGGATGGGTCAGGCCTGAGAGCTGAGCAAAGTACCGGGGGAAATAACCCCAAAGTCTGAGCAACAAAAGAGAAGAGATGAAAGACACTGAGCTCTGCTCAGCATCGTCTCTCGTGGAGCACTGTTCTTCAGAACAAAGCACCAGGATGGCTTTTAGCAACGCGATGCCATTCCCACTGCCAGGCCTCTTCCGTGTCTTTTTTACACTTGCACTACTTGGAAACGAAACTCTGGATCCTGACAGCTCTTGCAACTTTGCAGGTGTGTCTGACATCCGACGGTGTCGGGATGCAGCAGTCACCGAGGCAGCTGCTGGCGATGCTGCAGCACCGTTTTCCCCATCTCTCCCCCCTCCCACAGCTGCTGGTCACTCACCCGCTGCCTTCACACCTTGCTTTCACCACGGCTGCAAAACAAACCCCTGCACATTGGGTGAGGTCAGCATCTCCCTCTCTGAACACACCGAAACCAGCCTCCTTTTCTCAACTTTGTCTACTGTTTGCTAGCTNTTTTTTTTTTTTTAACATGCAGGAGGGAGTATTTTAGGAACTGGTTTCTCTTCGTAGGTTTTTTTTTACTTCAGCATTCCTTTTCAAAATGCTGAGTACACGCTCGCTCAGATCAATGGGTATCTGAGCACACAGGCGATTATCCTATTTTCATATAATTAATTTTTTTTTGAGCTCGCATGTGCATTTCCTGCTCGTTTGACCATGTAATAATTAATTAGCATTAATTATATTAGATTGCACCTTCAGAGTCTACACACACATTCAATTAGGAAGGCAGGCTTTTAACAGCACTCTGATTTGCAGAGGGGAAAAGGGGGCATCCACGAGCTGGGAGAGAAGAAGGGGAGGCAGACGGCACGTCCGCGGCAGGATTCGAGGAACCTGTTGTTGGAGGTGTCCAATAAAGGTGCAAAGGTGTCTGCTGAGCAGCGTGGGGCTCTCCGCAGCCCCCATGTCCCCTTCTCCTCGCCGTGCACCGACTGCATCCAGCTTTTCGTGGCACTGCAGTTTGGGGCATAAATAAGAGTCGATAGGAAAGCAATGAGCACAAGTAGCGAGACGGCAGAGAGGGAGAGGAGGGGGGGTCGGGTTCACCCAGCAACGCATCCACAGAAGGCAGTGCCCCAGGGGCTGAAGCTTTTGAAGTGTCGCATGGGCAGATGAATCATCTGGGGATTGAAAACAAGATAAAGTAGAAAAAAAGAAAAAAAAAAATGTCTAGCCTGAGAGCGTGCAGACGAGCATCACGCCGATGCCGGGGATGAATCATCCCCACCTGCCCTGACTTGGAGAAGCGATGGCCACGAGCAGAGCCAAACAGCCAATGCCCGTGCTCCGGCTAAAATCCTGGGCATGCATACAGGTACACAGTTCTCCCAGTTCTTATCACAGCATCATAGAATCGTCAGGGTTGGAAAGGACCTCTAAGACCATCTAGCTGAACTGGGCACCTACCACCAATACTGCCCACCGAACATATCCCTAAGTACCACATCTCCACGTTTCTGATGGTGCTGTCAGTGCCAGCGCCCTCCAGTGCTGGGGCTCAAAACTGAGGCACATCCCTCAGCTCCCCCCAGGAGCACCGGGACACTTCGGTCCTGACAGTGAAGGGAGTTTCACTGTCTCTTTTCCAGATATTGTTCTTTGCTTCATTCCTAGAGGAAAGCCGTGTGTAATTCCTGCAGGTTTTCCTTTTCTTCTCTGGTTTCCCTCTCTACCTTGTGAACTACAGCCTTCCCAAAGCTAACAGAGAGCTCCATCAGAGAGCTTGGCAAAGGGAAACCCAAAAGGGAAAACCCGTCCCAACTGTGTCATGTCGAGGGCACTGCGAGTGCAAAGCAGAGAGCAGAGGAGACTGAGGAGGAGCAACTCTGTGTTCATGATACCGCAACACCCCCACAGCTCCCCTTCCTTGGACAGGCTGGGTTCATCCTTGAGCCAGACCAAAGCCCCCCAGCTGCCCCTGCAGGCAAAGAAAACCCCCAAAAAGGCTGAGGCACAGCAGGGAGCAGTGGCATCACTTTCTCCTGCCTCTCCTTGGAAAGCAAACTGAGAGAGGATGGAGACAGAGGAAAGGAGGAAGAATAAACCCTTCCCCAAGCTGCCCTCTGGGAATCTCAATGTTCACCTCAGAGCAGAAAAACAAATAAAAGCCAGAAGAAGAAAAACCCCTAAACCAAGCGCTCTCAGACTTTTTGGAATGAGAATTTAAATGGCTGTCAGCCTATCTGCCGATAGCAGAAAGCAGATTGCAAATGTAATGGGATGCAATCAAGGCAGGCAACTCCAGGGAGAGCACCAGAAGGCTCCGAATTGGGACTACTGGCACCCACAGCCTTCCGTAATGACTTCACAGTTGTTTGGGCTGATTTGTGTTGGCTTTGATACGCAGAGAGCCATGCTTTCTCTACAGAACCAGGAGAAGCCATCAATGATTTTACCCATTATCTAGTGGCTGGTTTTGTTCACAAATGCATATTCCCAACACCTTAATGTTAAACAAATACGTTGAGGAAACGAACAACAAATACAAAAAATCAAGTCCTTGGATCGTGCATTGAACAGAATGGGCATTTTATAGGCAATTTCCCACCCAGCAGCACTGGGTCGGGAGATGCAACATACCTTGGGGAAACGACAGGTGTCCACGCTGCCTGATTACAGCAGAAAGCACCGAAGGGCGATAGGGGGCTCCTGCTGCATCACTCCAAGGGGAAGACCCTCTCCAAACTGCCCTCCTGGGTTGGACGAGCCTGGATGTTTCAGTTCAGCCTTTCTCCGCCCTTGGGATTTGGTGGATAAACCTGACGGCAGCTGATCCTGGGAAGAGGAGCACCTGAAGAGCCAGCCAAAGCCATCCCCGAGGGATGCCCGGTGTCCTCCACGGCACAGCAGACCATGCCAAAACTGTGGGTTTGGAGCACATCTCCTTTTTATCAGCAGTGAAAACCTCACCATCGCGCTGGCCCCACCTCAGCATTGCTTCTCCGTCCGCTTGCCTCTTTTGGGACCCAAGTAGGGACTTTGGGGACCTCACTGGGATTTCAGGGGTCATGATGAGACTTTGGGGCTGGCTGGTATAGATGGGGCATCTCAACCCCAACACTTGGTCCATTGAGGTGACCATCAGCCTCCCAGACCTCAACAGCAAAGAGGTGTACATGGCATCGGGTCTGCTCTCCAGTTTTTCCCATTTGCTGCTCCCAGCCTCACACACCCGGAGGTTTGCGTATGGATGGTGGGATGGCCACTGTCCTCCCCCATGCAAGGCCCTTGCCCCCAGCTCTTCCCCCAGGCAGAGCTGCCAAAGGGGCCAGCCCCAGCAGCTCCGTTGCCGTTTCATTCCCGTTAATGCAATTAGAGCAGATTAATATGGGTGAGTAGATGTGAAAGACAAACGCACCTCGCTGTTCCCGTCCCACCCGCGTTTATTAATTTGAGCCCTACCCTTTTCAGAAACAGCCTGCTCTCTTGACCTCCCAGTGCGAGGACTGGGATCCAAGCCCTCCCTGTCAACACTACAAATCGACTGAACCCCTCTGTGTCTCCCAGAGGGAGGCAAGTATTCCTGAGCCCAGAAAAAGGTCGCCAAACAACGGCAGGTCTGCTCTGAGCCCTTCCCAACCCGTCAGTGTCACCCGGACGCATCCCCGCCAAGGGTGCAGCCTCCATTTTTACCACATTTAAGACATTTTAAACACTTTTGAAGCTTGGCTTTGCCAGGTGGCCTTCTCTGTAGAGGATCCACAGAGTCACTCCTCAGCCAGCAGCAAGTCACGCGTTGAGGTGCGGTTTGGTCTCTCCAGTTTGGCCCATTCCCCACCATCCCACAACCGGAGTGTGTAGCCCAGCGAGCAGCACGTCTCCATGCCCACATGGGAGCCCAGCTTTGATTTCCCACCCCTTCTCCAGCTGGGACTGCTGTGTTTGCCCTCTATGCCCTGTTTTCCTCGCTGGTTTTCCCTAAATGAGCCGAGCCCTCCCTGCCCGCGTCCTGCTCCAGGCCCCTCTGGGACGCCCCGCGCTTCCTGTTTGTTTTCCGTACTTCTGGCACAGATTCTGAAGGAATTAAAAACAAATCTGTTTATCTTTTCTAAATCCCTCTGCCGATAAGGGCATTAGTGGTCGTATTTACTAACAGGAAAGCGAGGCACCGTGGGACTGGGAAGCTTCGGAAAACAGGTCACTAACTCCAGGCAGAAGCACTCATGCCTGAATTTTACGGTGTTGGATGCCCTCTAAAACCGATGTCCCTTAAGTTTCAGAGGCCCCAGCACGGGCAGATGTTGAGGAGAGGGGATGGGTGCCGGGGGCACCTGTGCTCGGAACCCAGCTCCTCGCAGGAACCGAAGCAGAACCAGAGCCGTGATGCGGAAAGCGTCCTGCGGGCACTTGAGGTTCCTCAAAAGCGCCTCGCCCTCGCCCCTTGCTGCGGGGCTGCCCCGGGGGGCACAGCCGCCCCGAGCCCCCGGCCCCAAAAAGCCCTGGGCTGGGGGCGGCCCCGCGGGTGGGATTGTCTGGAGGAAACCTGGCGGGGTGGGGAGTGGGGTGTGCTGGTGGTCTGCGGGGAGAAGGAGGGAAAGGAGCGAGAGGAAAAGGGAGAGAAAAGGAAGGAAAGGGGGAAATGAAAGAAAATAAAGGGGAAAAAGAAAGTAAAGGGAAAAAGTAAATAAAGGGAAAAAAGAATATAAAGGAGGAAAAAGAAAATGAAGGGAAAAAAGAAAATAAAGGGAAAAAAGTAAATAAAGGGGAAAAAAGAAAATAAAGGGAAAAAAAGAAAATAAAATAAAGGGGAAAAAAGAAAATAAAGGGAAAAAAGAAAATAAGCGGGAAAAAGAAAATAAAGGGGAAAAAATTAAAGGGAAAAAAGAAAATAAAGGGGGGGAAAGAAAATAAGGGGGAAAAAATAAAATAAAGGGGAAAAGAGAAAAGGAAAAAAGAAAATAAAGGGAAAAAAGATAAAGGGGAAAAAGTAAATAAAGGGGAAAAAATAAAGGGAAAAAGAAAATAAAGGGGGAAAAAGAAAAGGAAAAAAGAAAATAAAGGAGGGAAAGAAAATAAAGGAGGGAAAAAAAATAAAGGGAAAAAGGGAAATAAAGGGGAAAAAGTAAATTAAGGGGGAAAAAGTAAATAAAGGGGGAAAAAGTAAATAAAAGGGAAAATAAAATAAAGGGGGAAAAACTAAATGAAGAAAAAAAGAAAAGAAAAGGGAAAATAGAAAAGAAAAAAGAAAAGGAAAAAGAAAGCAAAGGGGAAAAAAATAAAAGGGAAAAAGATAATGAAGGAAAAAAGAAAATAAAAGCGAAAAA
>WBMW01004504.1:627322-688524 GCA_013396635.1 Penelope pileata | reverse complement strand
GGGGCGCCGGCTTTGTGCCGCTCCCCGGCCCCGGCGGACACAAAGGGAAGGGGCGGGGGGGCCGCGGAGCGCAGGGGAAACGAAACCGGGGGGCGAGGGAGCGCGCTGCGGGGCTCGGCGGGGCCTTCCCTTTTTTCTTGCTTTCCTCTTTCTTTCCTTCCCCCCCCATCCTCGTGCAGCCGCGTGCTGCGGGGACGTCCCCCCCCTCCTCCCTCCGCTCCCCGCCGGGTGACAGCGGGCGGTGCGGTGCCCCCGGCGCGGGGCTCAGCGGTGAGGAGCGGGGCGCGGAGCCGAGGGGAGCCGGGTGCCGGGTGGCCGCGGGGCGCTCAGCGGTGTCACCGCGGAGGGTCCGAGGGGCAGCGTCCCTCTGCCCGCGGCTGTCATCAGCCCCGATCTTCCCGCAGCCGGGCCGGTTTGCCTAAGAGCGGTGCGGTGTTAGCTCCTCTCACCGGTTCCTCCCAGCCCTTAGGGCTGTTTGCCCCCGGACCGCCCTCACCTTTCCCCAAACTTTTGCTGTGCACGTTGTGGGAGCTTTTTCCTGGCTCCTCTTCCCCCCCCCTCCACGTGAAGGTATGCCCGTGCTGTTTGCATGCAGTTTGCTGCTGTACAGAGACACGGCTGCTTCCAGCCATTCTCCCTCAAACAGGTGGCACTCGGGTTGCCGCTGTCCTCCGACGCTCCCCAGGCTTCAGTCCTCCGCTGCTGAACGCCCCGTGCTATTTTTTTAAAGGCTCCAATAAAACTGGAAGCGAAGCATCCACGCTGTGTTGCTGCATCTGTTGCGTTAAGGCGGTGTGTTGTGTATCTGAAGTTACGTTGTGCTCGGGTCTGTTCTGTCCTGAATATTCTGTCTGCTCTCCTGGGGAGTGACACCAGGGAGCTTTAAATGCTTCTTCCAGAGAGCGCAGAAACTGGTCTTGCATTGCCTGCTCTGAATGAGTTCTTAACAACTACTCCAGAGAAGAGAAGGTTGACTGGGAGACACTGAGGCTCCTGAGTTTGCCAGGCTATCACCACTTGGAGTGAGGCTTTAACTGGGACTTTGGCACTGTTGGCTGCTGGCCTTTAGCCAGGGAGACCGGCATTGTTTTGCTGGAGCGTGCGTGGTCCCAGACTTTGCCATGTCAGCGGTGTTCAGAGAACTCAGCGGGCATGCGTTGCGCAGAGTTATCTTATGGCAGAAAGATGCTCTGGGTCTCCTGTTGGCCCCAGTGCTGTGTCGGGTAGCAGGACGGCAGGCTGTGTGTGTCTGGGTTCCTGCATGCCCCATTGGGACGCTCCCTGGCCGCTGGAGGGGACCGTCCTCCTACCTCCAGCGCTGCGGGTGCTGCTGGGACGCGCTCTCCTGTGTGGTTCCTTTCTGTGTTGCAATGGCCAAGTGGCTCTAAAGGGAAAAACCCCGTGTTTTGGAACAAATCTGCTGCTCAGACGTTGGAAAACGTGGAGTTTAGGTTGGAACAGCCTTACCGGCTCCGTTTGGGGTCAGGGGGAATGCTTCACTTCTGCTCGCATGCAAGCGGCAGCGGGGCGGCTCTCGCAGAGCGTGCCGAGGTGCTGGCTGTAAATCACCTGCCCCGCTTCCTTCTGAGCAGCAGGCGCTTGGCTCCCCTAAAAACAGGAGGCAGTTGCTTCTGCGTTGCCCGCTCTTCGCAGCGGGGTTGCAGATAAGCTATCGGGGCTGCCCCAAGCGTGGTAGCAGCATCTGTCAGCCAGCCCCGCCGCTGCAGCCCGAGAGGGTGGGACCAAGCTGCCAAGTTTCAAGTGCAGTTGGTGGTTATCTTGGAAACCGTGCTGGGGAACACGGCCACGAATGGTTTTGCCAAATAATACACGGTATTTATTGAGTCCAGCTCTCTGATTGCTGCTGAGGCAGTCCGCCAGTGAGCGTTGTGACATCATTGTGAAAGGCGGTGTGCTGGTTCTGAAATGGAGTGGGATGTGCTATNAAAAAAAAAAAAAGCTGTAGTCTGAGCAGAGATAAAGCATATGACTGCATCGTGGCTGAGAGCCAAAAAGGGAATTATATGAATCAATCACACTCGCAGCGTTATTCCGATCTCATTCTCCAAAAGGCAGTGAGTACCTTCTTACTCATTTAATGGCATTCAGTAGGAAATGTATCCTTTCAGACAGCCAGCGAGTAACTCGTAGCAAGTTGCCACAGTTGAAGCTGGTGTGCTTTCAGATCGTCACTGCCTGCGTGCGCAATTTGCATAGCTCGTCCCGGTATCCTGGATGATAAAATGTTAGAAATGGAAAGTACCATGAGTAATCAGCTTCTCAGGCACCCATTGAAAAGCAATCGCTCCTGCCTGCCCTCAGGGCACGCAAGTGTCTTAACCATGGAGAGGGGAAAAACAACCTCCTGTCTCCCGAGGAACCGCACAGTGTGTGGAGGAGGAGGTGGGAGGGAATGGAACTGCGACCCTCCAGCATCAGCTGGGCTGCTCCCAAGGACAGCTGATGGCTGACCCGGAAACTTGTTTGGGTGACAGCACTGGGAGGACCTCACGCCGTGCAGTGGGGGCTAACGGAAGGCAGAGGACAACAAGCCTTGAAAAGTAGGGAGGGCTAGCAGGTAGCTTCATCCACATCTCACGCTGCTCTGGAAACAAAGGGACAGAAATGTCCTGCCCTGCAAGAGCACCAGAAAGCACTGCTAGCCTCTGAGAACGTTTTTAATCCGGGATTTATCAATTAAAAGAGAGTTGTGATGCTTTGAAAAGCGCTTTAACCATCACGAGGCTTCAAGAGTTAAATTGCTGCATGTCTTTTCGAGCAGGCTTGTTCAGCTCCGTCAGACACCTCCTAAAAAAGCTGAATCATCTTAGCAGCCCAAGCAGAACTCAGGCTCTCCTGCACAACCCTTCGAAGTTTCTTCTGGAGGTGCGGGTTCCAAGCTGGCACATGGTTGCCTTGTAGCACACACGTGGTGAGAAACCCCAGTAGGGTTATTCTTATGGGTATGTCAAGGCTTGCAGTACGGAGGCTTCAGTTTGACCTAATTCTTGGTGTGTTTGTGCCTTTAAAAAAATAAATAAATCAAAATAAAGCACGTGCAGCATTTCCATTGTGCAGAGGAGCAGACTTCTTGAATTCAGCAAGGCAGAAAACACAGCATGGCAATCCCAACCAAGTAAAGCGTGTCTATTAAGATAGTTTCTCCCTCTACCTTGCATGTAATAGTAGTGTTTCTTCAGAAACATGTTTGGGCACTGAAACAAGTAAGAATTCCATGGTGAGGTAAAGGCTGGTGCTTCCACAGGTCTCTATGGTCCCATTTATGGGAAAAAACTCTCCAAGCTTTTCTATCACGAGGGCAGTATGAAAAAGCCTCTGTAGTCCTGGATGAGAATGTGATTTTGAGTTGCAAAAAGGACTTCTATAAGACTTCTATAGGACTTCTAAAAGGACTTCTATAAGAAGTGAGAAGGGAAATTGATTTTACAAGCAGCAGGTTGTGTTTGGAGAAGCGTTTGGGTTCCTCCTGCATGAGGGAGCAGAGCAGTGAGCTGAGAGGGCCAGGAACAGCTTGACAACCAAGAGGGATCCTTTGGGAACCTCTTCTGTGGGTACAGGGCAGTAGCCTGGGTGTTTTGTAGTTAATTACTATGACGCAATTTAAGCACCATGAAATACCTTCGCGTGTTTCACAGCATTGCTTCTGACCCCAAACCTATTCCGTGTAGGTTCCCAGTGTATCAGCTGTTGGCTTTACCAGGTGTATATACGGGATTGCAGGCGTAAGCTGAACTTTTTGCAGACACACACAGCAACAACTTCGGCATCCTTTGCTTCTCCTAAGCTATCCTGATATTTACATTTTGGTGACTAAAACTTAAGCAACTCTTCTGTTCCGATGCCTTTCTAGCAACACACAAACAGCCCAAGCTTCATCTTCCAAACATCCTGGCACGAGCTGCTCCGGGCCCAGTGGCATTGGGCAAGGACTTGGCACCACGGCAGTGGCTTTGCAGCCTCCCAAGCGGGGAGATGCTTCGCTCGGCGGTGACTCCCCCGGCGGCCGCGCGCACGTGGCTGAGTGTTTACAAACAGTGTCCCAGCATCCCGGGCTGCTGCCCTGACGCAGCCCGCGGGAGCACGGAGTTCTAGGAACGTCCCCGCTCCTCACGGGAGCAGGGGGAAGAATTACAGCGTAAGAAAACATAGCGTAGCTGGGGTTTTGGCCGAGCTTGCTGTGCCTGTGTTCCCTTCTAGGTCATGGGTTCCTTTCCCCCAGTGCCCCTGTTTTCCCCTCTGCTCAGACACAGCCCGGCCTGTGACAACACGTTTGCTTGGAACGGGCTGACCCAGGGTACAGGACGTGGTTAAGGGAATTGTTGCAAAGGTTTCAAGTGATTCCACCCCTGCCCTTTTCAGGAGCTTGTAAGGGATCCAATCCCCAAAGGTTTCTTGACAAAACAGCTCTCAGCAGTACAAGAATCCCACCGTAAGTTGTTAATATATCTTTTCCTTAATTAGGCATGACTCACTGCCTGCCTGAGTGGTACGGTTCTCTCCTTCAAGAACCAAAAAGAAATCATGAATGCTACTGACTTCATAAGTGAAACCAAATAGCTGAAAGACTTTATGACTTAATGAGGCATGTTGACACAAAGAGGCGTTGCTATTACGAAAGCTAACACCACTGCAAGGCAGGTTTTGCTTCTCCATTAGCAGCTTGGTGCAGGTTTCTGCATTTGCTCAACCGAAAGAATAATGCCACCAATCTGCTGGGGTTTTTCTTTTGTGTTGTTTTTCAAGTGTTGGTAATTCCTGGAGCTGTCCTGCAAGGTGGCTGCGGGAAGGACAGAGGTCTCGTTGGCCAGGAGCGCCCAGCCAGAGATGCGTTCCGTGCCATCCCCTGTGGAAAACCCGGAGCAGTCAGACAGGTTCAGGTTGGCCCAGGCGCGGAGCATCTCCTCCTCACCCAGAAACCCAGCTTTCCAGTCCTGCGCATGTTTCTCAGGCGCTCAGGCAGGTTTGCAGCGAGCACTCAGGAGGGTGTCCAGAGCACATCGCTCCCCTTGCAAAACCAATCCCGAGAACTGGTTTTTCCATGCAGAGGGGAAGCAGTTGGTACCAGTGTCTCTTCCTTATTCTGAGTTTGTCTGGATGAGTCATGGCATTCACTCTCATACAATAGAGTCCGAAGGCCGGTGCCCTTGCTCTACACGTGACTTTTGCCGTGAGTTGTGTGCTTGCCCTGCTTGCTTCATTTCACACACACGTCGATTGCAATCACTATTTTGTTACTGCGCTCCACTGGTTCCTTTCTCTCCCATCCTCTCTTGCTGGACATGATTATTTGTGTCACATCCAGAACCTGCTTCTGTTTCACCCAGCTCCTCACCTTCCTTCATTTCCTTCTCTGACTTCTTTGACCCACTGTTCCCATTCCTCTTGCAGCAACTGTGCTAGCAGAAGGCAGCGAGCCAGAATAAAGCGTATAGAAGGGGGTCTGTGAAAAAGGCATTGGAGTTTGCACTGCTTGTTCCTTCTCTTGCCACTTCTAGTGCTGTTACAGGGATCAAAGGGCAAATGTTAACCCTGGGCCTGATGCTGACACTGGAGTTTTGCCCTCAACTCCAGTGTCCTATAATCACCCCCTCCGTGTTCGATCCGTTTGAAGTCACGTACTTTGAAGTCATACAATTTTTATATCTGCCAAAGGACACACAACTCTTCCAGCTCTTAGATAAGCAGAAGAGAACGATTGCATATTTCCTCCCGTGTGAAAGCAGCATTACTGACCTGTTCCCTGTGAAATGAGCAAAACTTGAGCTGCTGCAGTGAAGCAGAGGTTGCTTCCCTTCCTGCAAAGTCACTGAAGTTCACACAAGTGAGGTATTTCCTTGAAGCTTCAAGTGCCTGTATAGCTTAATGAAAGGAATGCAGGGAAGCTGGGAGGTGCATCAAACTTGCCTTTTCCTGGGATGTGGAGAAGTGGAGTGCATGTATGTATTGAAGACCTTCACATTTTATTTACTGCTTTTTGTTCCCACTGTGCTCCTTTGCTTGCTCGTCTGTTTTGCTTTTGAGTTTGTCTGCTTAAAAAGGTCTGGAGTATTTACTGAAATGGCAGCAGTAAAAATTGAAAAGCCTGAATGCTGAGCAACTGGAAAGGGCTGGATTTAACCCCAGTTCATCTTCTGTAACCAGTAGACACTCTGGAGAGAGGAAAAGCCATGCTAGTGGGCCCACATCTCACACAGTCAGTTTGCAGGAGCAATTGAAAACGTGGAGCAAACAGGGAAATGCACTCTGGATGTTGATGGAAATGAAAAAGGCACAAACCAGAAAAATGCGGTCTTTCAGCTTTCCATTGTTTCTGTGCCACTCTCCATGCTTTTCCCGGAGTGTTTGTGCTTTTTAAAGAAGCCTAGACCTGAGCTTTTCTGCTTCATGTGATCCTTAATGCACAGAAGAAGCTCTTGAAGGCGCGAGAAAGACGCAGAAAGAGTAAGAACTTTGCTGATGTATTTCCTTTCTCTCCATTATCACACGTAGTGCCTGAGAAGTGGAAGAGATTAGGTAGGGGAAAACACATCTTTTCATGTGTTTTCCACTGTGCTTATGTTGTGCAGCTGACAGCATGTGAGGTACAGGTGGCTTTTTCTCCCCCTGCCCCCGGTGCTGTGCTCCTGTGAGCTGGTGGCAGCCCCTGCACCTTCCCAGAGCTCTCTTCGTGTTCCTTGGGCTCTGCTGAGCTGGAGCTGTTGGCCTATGGACAGAGACTTGCAGGAGTATCTCCTGATTCACATTCATTGTAGCAACCAAAAGAAAATAAAATACCCTGGGAGTAGTTTTTCCTTTTTCGGGGGCGGGGGGGAAGAAACAGGTGGAAAAGCGTGTAAAGAGGCTAAGAATTCATTTTTACTTTTTGGCAAAAAAGCTTTTGAAGCGTTTGCAAGTTAACTCATTTCCTAGAAAATGCATCCCCCAGCTGATGGATTGTAGGGGAGTTTTGCTTCTGGAAGGTGAGCCCGTGGCTGCCTCTGAACAGCTGCCTTCTCGTGCAGCAGCTGCTCCTGGCTGCCTGGAGCTTTGCTGGACAAGCTGCAGCACGAGTCTAACTCAGGATGGCAGCGCTGATGCTCCCCAATAGAAGGAGAGTGGATGGGGTGAAATTAGTTGTTGCACATCAGGAGGCACCTCATCTCCCTGCCATGAAACAGAGTCCCACTGTGCTCGGGGCTGCACAAACTTGAGCCGTTTTTGTTCTATTTTGCTGCTCCATGCAGTAGAGGAGACAGTTAAGGAAGAAGGAAGCCCAGCAGTGCACAAGGGCCAGAGTGTAAGTAACTCGTGTTTATAAAGCAAAACAGCTGCCTTCCAAAAACATAAATATTTGCAGTAAATAAAGCAAAGCTGCTCTTGATACCTGCTCTGTGTTTTAAGAGGAGTTCCCAACCAGCACTGCTGCAGCCTTTTCCCTAGGGTGCTGGTGTTAATGAGCAGGCAAAACCTCCGCAGAGTAAGAGTATAAAATTAATAAGCAACAACTGAGAGCCAAAGCGCATGCAGATCACAAAACATGGTACAGACCTCGCTGGAGTCATTCATTTCAGTACTTCAGAAAAAAAAGAAAAAAACCTAAAAGACATACAGGAAAGCTGTGGTGTAGCTGGGAAGTGAACCCATATCTCCTATGCCCCAGTGCTTTACCCATGATACCCTCCTTCCTGCTCGTTCACAGGGTTGCAGATAGTTTTCTCTGCTTACTAAGATAACAGAAGTATCAATTTTAAGAAACAGAAACTAGAATCAGAAACAAGTAGCTTTTCACTTTTTTCAGAAGCTGTTTTTCAGTAACGTTTTCTGTTAATTGACAACACCTAGGTTTTTTTTTTTTGTTTTTTTTTTAAGCTTTGCTTGGGTTTTTGGTATGTTTTGTTGTTTGTTTTTTTGTGTTTTGTTTTTTTGTTTTGTTTTGCTGGGCAAGTCTCAGGACCTTTAAAGCAGCAGCACTCCTCCAAAACAACCCAGCAAATTGCACCTTGAATCCTGTTGCACATCTCCTCAGGGAAGAGGACTGCTGATGTGTGCTGCTTCGTCCACAGCACTGCTGAAACCCCTGCCTCCAAGTGAGAAAGGGCGCGGGGAAGGGTTTTGTCTCGGTCCTACCGGCGCTGCAGTTGTCTCCGTGCACCTCCAAACAAACAAGCAGGCTCTCACAATGAGCTGATGTGTAATTAAAAATAGTATGTTGTGTCGGTTAATTGCAGTGTGTGGGACAGAGTTGTGTAACGTCGTTTCAGTAAGGATGTTCTCCAACAGCTCCCATTAACCTTTACTACCCTTGATCCTCCTATTCATTCAGGCGAGGTTTCCCACAGTCTGCAAAGTGTTGTGCACCCCAGCCCAAACCTACCACACGACTCCTGTTTTGATCTATTTTATCAATTAATGCTTCGCCAGGGTTCACGGGCCCTCGCGCTGACATCATCCTTGGTAGCACAGCTCAAAGAAGGAAAAAAAAAAAGAACAACAACTTTAATTTGCTGCCAGAAATTCTCTCTGGGATGTACAGGCTGTGCAGGTGACACAACCCGAGCGGCGTTCGGAGCTTTCTGTGCAACAGGGTTGAATTGGAGGTGGTAAATGGCAATGCTGTCTGTCTCTGTGCTCTTTGTTTGGGAGCTCTTTGCCATGGGTGGCCAAAGCTTTGGCCCATGGCACTTTGAGTAATTTCAGCGTGCTCAGAGACTCGAGCCATGCTGAAACGCTTTCAGGAATAAAATCCAAGGGGTGATTTAGCTCTGCAGCGTTCCCTTGACGCTGACAGGGGCGGTTGACCGTGAAGGACAGATGGATTTTCCCTGCCGTGATTGCAGACCCAGCCGTGCTGCGCACCACCCCGGAGAAAGACGGGGAGGTGGCCTGCTCGCTCCCCCAGCTCTTGCTCATCCCCTGGCGGTTCTGAGGTTTGGCGGCTGGCTCCCACGTGGCTGGTGCACGTGGCCGTGGTGTTTACAAACACGGTGACGGGCTGGAGGGTGCCACGCGGCCGGGCCTCGCTGCCGTGTGCCAGCCCATTGCTCACCTGCAGCAGAGCAGAGCAGAACCTGGAGGCTGCCGGCGCCTTGGGGTTTGCTCGTTTTACGCTGAAGCAACGTTCAGCCCGGGGTTTTGGAGCAAGGTTGTCCACAGCGAGTCAAAAATAGAAACTTTATGGCTCCGTAGAGCAGTTGCGCTGGAGAGCGCTAGCTAGACGCACACGCAACAGCAAGGAAGGTGCTTTTCTGCTTTCCAGAGACATTGCTGGGGAATTGGGAAACGTTTACAGTAGGGCAGGGTTTCACAAAGCCTGTGGAAGAGAACGAGTGCCTTTTCTGCTCCCTGCTGACAGCCCCGGGGCCCCTTTCTGTCCAGACAGAAGAGGTGAGTGTCAACGACACGCATGCTGCGTGGAGCAGCCGGTGTTCGAAACCACAGCCACGTCACCCCTAGGAGAGGGCTGCTTGGTTTTGCTTTGTTTTTGCAGGCCATTGGCGTACAGCAAGAAGGAGGTTTGGACAGCTGTGCCGTCTTAAATGGCCTCCTATAGCAAAGGCAAAGCGTGCTTCTTTCCAGGCGCTCAGCTAAAATTGTACCGCCTTACTTTTTGCCGCTCTCCCCGTCAGTTCGGAGTTCAAGGATCCATCTATCTGCTGCACCTTGAGTTCAGATAACCAGATAGAACACACAGAGAGATGCAAACAGAAAAGCCCCTGCTCTTCAAAGAGGGGCATTTTTCCGCACCCGTCCCCGTGTTGTGATTCGGGGTGTGCGCTGTTTGTTCTTCCCCTTTTGTTTCGCTCCCTCCCGGCCCCCTCGGCACCGCTGCGTGCGCGCCCGCTCGCAGCCGCGCTGCCTGGCCGGCGGAGAAGTGCAAACTCAGCAGGGACTGGTAACACTTTAACTCTTTGTCCTATTCTCAGCTCTCCCAGCAAAGGTCAAAGCAAAGGAGACTTACAGCTGCGCTCCAAGCAGAACTGCAGAGGAGGGAGGGACGCCCGCCGCGGGCTGTTCCCCCTCCTGCCCCTTCCTCCTCCAGGCACGTGAAGTGCGTGGCCAGGCTGAGACGAAACTTTCCATAGGCTTCGGGTGGCCATATCTGCTAACTTCTCGCCAAGAGGAAATGAAAGACGCGTGACTTTTTCTCTGTGCTGGCTGTATCTAGCTTTGTGCAACCGCTGCCGATAAACAGGAATAATTTAGGAGTTACTTCCTCACATGCCTGAAACGCAGTCTTAATTTCACTGTTGCAAAGCCAACAAAAAGCTATTACAGACGCGATGTCTCGATTTATCTGTCCTTGAAGTCATTTTGGAAACGCTGGCAAGGTGCCCCTATACAATTCTCTTTCCTAATAGCCATCGTTTTGCATTGTGTTGAGGGACCACGCCGGCTCCGGTTTCGCTGTGGGCAGAGATGACTTTTCCGCGAGAACAACACGAAGCCCTGCCGTTTGCTGGCCGCTGAGCGAAGGAACCCGCCTGGACCCCGCCAACGCTAGCAGGCGTCCACGTGTGCTGGGTGCAGGGAAGAGGTTCCCGCTTTGCCCTGCAGAGAACCCGCCAGGGCAGCGTGCCGGTGCCAGAGTTGGCGCGAGCCAGCTCAGCGACATGGATCCGGCGCCAAGCGTTGCCTCTCCGCCTGGCGCCCCGGCTGGTTCTGAGGCCTGGCCGCATGCTCGCGCACGTGGCCGCAGTGTTTACAAACATGACCCCAGAACTCTTTACGGGCAGTGAGGAAAGAGCCAGCAAATGGCGCACGGCCCGCGCCGGGTTGGCCCGGGCTGCCGGCAGCGAGCGGCAAGGCGTGCGTACGGAGCGCAGCACCAGGCGGGTGGTTGCGCTTCCAAACTGTTATGAAATATCGTTGCCACCACGAGAGAAGCTTCCACCGTAAGCTAAAAATAGTTACTATTAGCTAGCAGGAGTAGGCAAGTGATTCAGCCACTCCAGGATAGAAGTGACTGTGTTTGTTTCTTTGCTGAACTGACTCAGAAAGTACATAAAATTTTCAGTGGTGAGGAAGTGCGGTGCTGGCTTACTTTGGCTAAAATAAAAGAACACTGCGTGAATGTGTGGTCCCTGGTTGACAGTCCCTCTTCTGTTCCTTTATTAACACTTGCACTAATGGATGCAGTGACCATCCGCTTAGGAACAAGGTGGCTTGGTAGTTTCAAGGGATGCACCTTTGTCTACAAAATGCGGATGCCACTGGAAGGCTGACTTGATTTTTGGCCTTGAGAAAGAAATGGATGGCTGAAATGTGCCTCTAGCAAACCAGGCATTACACTCAGCTGCCAGATGTCCACATTTCTTCTCTTTTTTTTTGTTTTTAAGCATTTTGAACACACTAAGTATTTATACAAAAACAACAAAAAACCTGTCTCTTCCTTATCCTTGAATTTCTTCCAAGAAGTTTCTGTTGTAGTCCAAATTACTTTAAAGCCCTTTCTGTTCTAGAAGTTAGCAGTTTGTTGTAAAATGGAAGTACGTGGTCAGGCGATTCGTTGTTGACACACTCTAGTGCTCTTGAAGTTTTCTCAGAAAAACACGTACGTGGAGGAAGACAGGCTACACAACGGTGACTGGTTGCCAAAGATAAACACAACTTTCTTGAAAAAGCTGCTAAGCTAGCAAAAATCACCCATGCCTGTTAATAAATCACTTCCAATTTTTACTTTTGGAATCTAACAATTTACTCCCAGCTTTGCAAAAGCCAACTAAACGGTAAAGGATTTGTTTTTTGTTTTTTTTTCCCTCCCAGACAGAATGCTTGACCTTTCTGAGGTAGACGAGATAGCAGAAAGATCACAGTTCTATTTTATACCAGTTACTATGATACATGGTGGTGTTTGTAAATACCATAATGGCAAAGCTCTTAGGAAAGACACGCTACGAGCTTCTCAGTGCTCCTTTCCAATGTGCTTCAAACCCATTACTGAATGCAACTTCTGCAAGTATGAAGCCAGCCCAAAGTCTCCCATAGCCATGGCAGCTCTGCAATATCTGCATCAAAGCTGCTGCAGATATTTTTTGTTATTTAGACAACATAAAACAGAGAAGCCAAAATGTGCCTGCTTTGGGCTGGTCACCAGCTCCCTTCATGGGCTCCAGTAGCTCTCGCCAGTGTCGGTGGAGCGCTCTGCAGCTCAGCACTGGGTTTGTCCCATCCCCTAGCTAACTCTGACTGTTGCATTAACCATGTGAGCAAATGCACTTCCACCAGTTATTGATGGCTTTTCTCTGCTGAATGTTCATTACCCTGTTCATTACAGTGTGTATAATGGACCTAGAAATGAGAATGGAAGTACTGAGAACAGGTCACTGCTGCGTTCCTATTTGAAGAGTTCTTTGTTCATTTCTTCTGCCCTGGGAAAGCAAATCCACCTTACTGTGAATCTGTGCAAGTATGGGCAGACTTGGAGAAAGGAGAAGCAGCAGTCTTACTGCAAAACCTTCTCTAAATGTGTGTAGCTTTTTTCTGGGGACATCATAGTACAACTTCTGGAGCCTTTCTCCAGACATCCTGAAGCATTTTTTAAAACGTTCCGAGTCAGAAAGCATCAAGGTTCATGAGGACTAGTTTATTTGTATTTATGGTGTCTGTGGGCTTTACCAGAATGATTGACTTAACCAGTGGAAGATGTACACAGGTACACAAATGATGCATCTAGCACATCATTGACTCAGGGAATCTTCTCATTATTACTATTAATGATATTTTCTTACATCGTAAGAGCCTCTTCCAATGAAGAAAATATAATGAGAGAAATGCTGCTTACAGAGAAGATTGTTTCATTCGATGCTTTTAAGGTGGAGGCAGGAGGGAAAAGAACACTGTAAGATTTACCACTGTGTGCTACAGGGTGAATAACCACCATTGTGTCAGTTTAGATGAGTATCTCAAAATAAATACAGACTCTGTCATGGGTTTGTCCTCTAGGTAAAAAAGTAATGGAAATCTTGTTTAACAAGTTCAGCAAAAGGCACACCTAAAGTTTAATTATGTCTTCAGATGCATAAGTGCAATTCTTCAGTAAAGTGTTTTACCCAGCTGCCAGGGAGCAGTCTCGAGGCTCTTAATTATCCTTATACATAGAACATACACTGATCAATAATCCCGTCAGTCCATAGTTCGGGGAAAATAATTCCTCAGCAGAACAAACAACTATGCCCAGCCACAGCTTTCTTTGCTGTGGGTGTGTGTGAGAGAGATTCTTGACCAATTGGCAACGTTCTGCCAAGCTCCTCTTCCCTGCCCCCAGTACAGCCAACCTACCAAAAACCAAGGGAATTACGGAACCGAGATGAAAGAGCACCTGTGGTATTTACCGACGGGGTTTTCCACTAATACCTCTTTATGCACTGGGAGCTGGGAATCTTGGATGGGATCTAATTGTGCTATCAGCATCTGCAGCACCAAGTGAGGCAGAGGGAGGACTCCCTGACCCAGGGGGCAGGCAGGGACCAACCCCGGTGTTCCTCTGTCTCCCTTACTCGTTGCTTCCTCAGCAGAACACGGCTCCTTAACAGGCCAACTGCTTATTCTTCTTGTGCACAGAGAAGAAAATACACGGAACACCTGCTGGCCAGTGCCTTAAGTTATGTTAACAACCGCCTGTAGCACCTGAAGGTGAGGCAGGAACATCAGCAGACCTGCAGGATATCTGCTCAGCACAAACCATGGGCACAAAAGGCTTCCCATAACTCTGCTTAAAAACAAAAGAAGTCCCAAAAGGTGAATGAAGTGGCCATGGAAGAGGCCATTTCATCCAACTTCTTTCCCCTAAGTCAGATGAACCTTCAGTCTGTCGCTTTTGACAAACACTTGGACAATCTGCTCTTGAAGACCTCTGCTAGCAGAGGTTCTGTCTTCTTTCAAGTCTTCTCTTTTTGATCAGCTTTCTTCTTTTTGGACAGATAGAGCATTCCAGCTGAGGCCGTGCCAAGGCTGAGAAGAAAGGGAACTTTATTCCTGACAAAGCCACACAAACGGGACTATAGCCTGGACAAAAATTGCCTTTTTTCTCAAAAGTTTTGACATCAGCCATCCAGCTTGATGTCCACTGTAACTCGCAGAACAGCCACCCAGGCTACTCGGTGGCTGCACTCCCCACTGCTGCTGCCTTTTGAGCTCCTGCCCTTGAACTACCAACACAGGAAACCCCAGAACTTCAGAAAAGAGGTTGCTTTGTGACAGCAGATGAAGTCAGTGCCACCAAGTAGGAGGAAACCCACACTGGGTGAATTGTAAAGTAAGCAATTACGTGCTTTTGTGGGGGTCTGTTGATCCACTAGGATGTAAATTTCTTGGACAAGGACCATACCTTCATTACCTTGGTTGCTGCTGTTCCATGCATAGCACTGAGCTCTCACAGAAGACGTAGGCAGTATGGGGAGCAGCGGAGCGTAGGTGCTTGCACTATGGGGCACCACTAAAGAGAGGTGGGAAAAACAGATGGTTTTACATTAAGCTGACTGCACTTAATCACAGTGTGACGTATGGTTTCGTTATGCTGTTGTGGATGGAGATAGAAGCGCCTTTTGGAGAACCTGAAACACTAGAAGAGATTTTTCTTCAGCTCAAGTGCCAGAGGTCTGTGGTTTTGTGATGGGAAGATGTGAATCCTCCTCTTTTTGGTCCAGTGAAACTTTCAGATGAAACTGGCACATTCTGCACGGTCCCATGCATCACTGCTTGATGGCAGGAGCGTGCTCTGGGTGTGGGCCTGGCCACGGGCAGCAGGGAGCTAGGGAGGAGCGAGTGCAGCACAGCGAAAACGCCGTGAGGGTGAGCTCTGGGTGCCGTGCACTAACAGCAGAGAAGGGCTGCAGAGCTTACAGCTGTGCAGCACCATTTGGAGACAGAAAGTATCTGGAGAACTTCTCTGGATTGCTAGAAGGAAGCAAGTGGGATCTGGAGCTGTGTGTGGCTGAGCCCATGACTGCTCCCACCTTCCTCCAAGGCATCTGCCCTTTAGCAGACCACGATGAAACAGTGTTTGCTCCAGTGTGGCCCTTCTCAGCTGCTGCTGGTGGTTCCCCTCTGTGCTCCCTCCTCTAAAGACTTTGCCCCAGCACTTCAGAGAGCCCTGCTGCCAAAGCAGGGCAAAGGAGCTGTCATTGGGGTGAGCGTGCTCAAAGCCACCACTTGCCCCAAGAAGCTGTTTTCTTGGCTCGTTTGTTTTTGCAGCACCCAGAAAGTTGTAGCTTATGCCACCAGCAGCTAGCGTGGTCACTTCAGCAGTTATTTCTAAAGCAGTGGCACGAGCTGTTAAACTACCTAAAACCAGCCACCCAGTGTTGTGTTTTTTTTTTCCAAAGATGAGATAGAAGGAACAGGAAAAAGCTCTCTCCTGTCGTTCTCTCCTTTTGTTTCTAGTTTTAATATTTAATGAACATGTGATATTGTTTTAAGCTAGTCCTGATGGTCTTGTGAAGTTAATATTTAAAGCAGATGGCTGCAGTGCTTTATTAAGATGGTTACTATAGAAACATGGTGCTGGGAAAGCAATAGTTTCTGCAGTGTACAGTCTCCTCGCTATAACGTTTTAAAGGCTCTCCATCCCCATGCAGCAGGCCCAAAGAGGACTGACCAAGAAGTGGGAAAGACAGACAGTATGCCTGCGTGGAGTATTTACATCAGCTGGGGTCCTCTTGGAGCTAGCTGGATAGCTGACATTTTTGTGGCTTGCTAAAGAGCTGCTTGAAACAACAAGAAACATGAGAAGAGAGATAAGCAAAACTATTGATGGGGGAGAGGACCGTGGGCAGGAGACAGATCCTTTTGGTTATCTCTCTTTTGGAAGGTGAATTGGACTCAGGCATTAACACAAACCAATTTAGAAGCACAGAACATCCACAAACAGCTAGCTAAAACCCCCAAATATTTACTTTGCAATCCTCATGCTTTCTGTTTACTTCATCCTTGCATATCTAATGTTGCCTATCAACAATGTTGCAGCCTAAAACATGGGGAAGGACACAGCCTGTACTTTCAGGGATTTTGTTTTTTCATTACTGCTTCTGGTTTTCTGTATTCTGCCAAAACTGTTTTAACCTGAAAGTACCAAAATTCCTCTGTGCATAAGAAAGAATTTTATAGGCTAGGATTAGAAATCTTTAAAATACGTTAATTACATGTATGGATATGAGTTTGCGCTAAATCGGGATATTCAGGAGGGGAAATGGCAGGCTCTGGGGAAGAGCTGCTGGTTCTCCAGTGCAGGACAGGAAAGTGCTGCCTCACCTGCCTGTGGCTCTGCCTCCAAGGAATTAGGAAGTCGTGTTCAGAATTCACAGAGGGTGAGTACACAGAGGTACTGGTTGTAGAACTATGAAGCAAGGAAAGTCGCAAAGCAATTTTAAATATATATATATATATACCATGAAAATATAGTAATCTGATGTAAAGATAGCACTTATGAGAAACATCCATCCTGTCATAAAGCCGGGAATCTTGCTGGATCTCACATCTTGTGGTGTAGGCAGCAATGGTGCTGACCTGGACTAGGTTCAGAGGGAATTGGAGGCAGCTTGGGCATTTTCTTTGCTTCGCTCTTGATCTTGTTTCCTTCTGTTCTCCTAAACTCAGCAGATGTTTGTGCTTGTGTGGTTTTTCTTCCCTTTGCACTTTAAAGCAACTTCTGTAACCTCACCTAAGCTGGGTGGAAGAAAGGAAGGGGAGGAAAGAAGGAAAGGAGGGAAAGAAAGGAAGAAAGAAAAAGAAAAAAAGCTGTGAGAAACACCCAGCTAACAGGGTTTTCCTGTACCCTGAGACTTATTTATCAGTTCCTGTTCCTCAATGCTCATATCTGATTCCTCTCTGGGTTTTTTCTATGACTTAAAACTTTTGAAGGAGGAAAACCACAGATGATCTCTAATACCTCCCACCTTTCTGCTTTGTCACCGTAGTCCTCACCACCATCATGCCCTGCGCACAGCCGAAGTGCGCCTTGGTGCCCTCCTCCAGCGTCCCTCCTTGGCAACCTCCAAGCGTTGCACTTCACCTCCCTCGTCAGGCTTGCCTGTGTTTTGTTTTTCTCTCTTCCCCTGCCATCTTCGCGGGGGAAGCTCAACAAGTCAAGAAGTTGGAGAGCTGTTCCCTGCCCTGCTTTCCGTATCGTCTGCTTTGGTTTGGGTTCACCTCTAGCACAGCAGTAGGGCTATGGACAAACACTGATATCAAGGCCTTCCTCAGCTTGAAGATTGAGGTAATTCAGGCTGGATATTAGGAAAAATTTCTTCTCCAAAAAAGTGGTCAGGCACTGGAACAGGCTGCCCAGGGAGTGGTGGAGTCACTGTCCCAGGAGGATCAAGAAATGTCTAGATGCGGCACTTAAGGACATGGTGCAGTTGGCATGGTGGGGATGGGCTGGCAGTTGCACTCAGTGATCTTAGAGGTCTTTTCCAACCTTAATGATTCGATGATACCGTGATTCTTCAGTATGACATCCATGCTCCATGGTCCAGGCAGCTCACCCTCACACTTACTCCACGTGCACTTACACGTACGCTAAACACGAAAGCAGACATAGTATCTCTGTCTCTATTTTCATAACAGGCATATTTTTAGGGATGACAGATATTATGAAGGAACTCTGCCCAGCTGTACTCAGGATGGATGAGGCAGGCTATTTTAGGTTATTACGTAGCTGTCCTCAAAAAAGAAAGTGTCGTAGCAGGCAGCAAAAGCTTGGCAGGAAAACCAGTCCCTGGGACACCAGGAGGAGGACCACGAGGGGAAGGGGTGACCGGATGGCTCCACGTGGACACACACAGCCTTGTGCTCTTGGGAGGGCTTCCTCCATCCTGGAGCACCTGCTCCCAGCCCTGTGGCTGCTGCCCCACGTAGGATTGCGGTCCATGCTCAGAAAAGCGGCTTGTCCTTTCCTCTCCCTGAGTGACAAACCTGAACATGAGCCTGAGCACAGTGATGAGTTGATCTCACCAAGAGTTCCACTGACTGCAGGGCCATCACACGTGGTCCTGGCTGCGCCTGGGTAAGGAGCTCACAGTGCAGCCTTTTGGGAAGAAACAGGTGACAGGGAGGGGAATCAAAAGCACATCATCCATCCCTTCAGAGCCCGATAGAAGGAAGCCTCTTGCTCAGCTGAAGGCATTGCTGCGGCACACAAACAGCAGATGAATAATCATTGTCCTGCATAAGCTGTTAATTAGCTGTGAATGCAAATACTGGCAGGAGGTGCAAAACTCAGGACCCCGCTGAGTGAGACAGCGTGCAGTGGAGGAAATGCTCACACCTTTGAGCTTCAAGTACTGCTTTTGCAAATACAAGAGACAGAGGAGGCACCCTTTGTAGAAGGATAATAAAAAACCCCAAACAAACAGGCGTGCAGTTGTAACACAGTGCTGCTTGTCTGCTGCGTCAGGGCTCATCACTCCCCCTGGCAGGAGCAGCAGAACGGCCGGTGATGGTCACCCCTGGGAGCACTGCTGTGCTGTCCCTGCGGGGCTGGGGACATCTGATGTCGGCGCAGTCAGAACCCAACGCGATCCCATTGCAGTCAGCAGAGCTGGCTGCGGGATGAGCTCATCACCGGTATGAGTAAGGGGCTCGTCAGCAGCCAGTAGCTGCTGTGGGAAACCTTCGTGGGCTAGCTGAGAGCTGCTGAGAGCTGCTGGTATTTAAATGGCAGACGCAGCAGCTCCAGAAACACGGGGAATGAGAAACTCTGCTTCTAACATTTCCTGGCACATGACAGTTTTGATAAGGGGATTACTCTAAACAAAATTCTCAGTCTCGAGTACGCTCATCGCTTTAATTAGACCGAGCGTAGATGGAAATTTACAGTCTGCTTGAGCTTCTATTTAAATCTCTCTGGTATGTTCCCTTTGCACACCTGTTTGAAATAAAGTTTGAGTGGAAAGAATAACCCCGTGGTGCTCTTTCAGCTCATTGTACCAGATAGGTGGCTGTGTCTGGGTGAGCTGTCAGTTCTTAGTGCTAGGACAACTTTTCTCCCAGTCAGCTGGCATCATCCACGTGTCGAGCATGCTCGCTTGTGGGTGCAGCAGACAGCCAAGAGCACGGGGCTACGTGGGGATCCTGCACCCTAAGGAGCATGAAGACAATCCAGTGGCTCCATCCCCTGAAGCTGCCATGGTAAGGTGCTGGTACTGTGTCATCCTGTGTCAGCTCTGTCCGTAAATTCTATTTTCTTGAGTAAAAACACACCGTCGTCTCTTCTGAAACCACAAATTTGAATGTTACAGGCTAACGGGGTTGCTTCTGATAGGCAGGGCCTGCCCCTCTAGTGAAAGTGTGAATATCAACTCATCCAGCGCGATACCGTGTTGGCTTTGCTGCAGCACTTCATGGGTTTGTTTAATCTTGAAAAACCCATACAGGAGGGGGCCGGAGCTCCTTTCTCCAAAACAAAGGCTCGCTCTGCTGGGGTGGAGGGGGGCTTTGGGGGCACCCACCGTGCCCTGCGCTGACCCAGGGAGCCCAGCCCTGGCGCACGCGTGCGTGCCGACACTCTTTCTGCACATAAACTCCAAAAAAACCTTCTCACAAGAAGATGCGACCACATGAGAGGGTTCTTGACTTACACCAAAAAAACACCAACGCGCTCCTTAAGCTCCCCCTCCCTGCCCCCTAACAGCAGCACTTTTCGTAGCAAGCCCACAGGGGTGCACGCAGTTACGTTGCTGTTTCTCTGACGGAGCTGAAGGCCTAGATCTTTCTCCTTAACTCTGTGAGCCAAACTTTAAAAGCCTCTCCCTCTCCTCCCCCTCCCAGATCCCTCCAGGGGAGAAGCAACATGAACGAGAACACGCACAGATCTCTCAAGAATACAAATTGTGTTCCGAACAGAAAGGTGGCTCGTGCATGGCAATTACTTGTTATAAAGAATAAAACGTTCACCTATATTTAACCTTAGAGGGAATGGAAAAAAGTAAAGTTGTTGCTTGCTCTGTGCTATTTACTAAAGTGGCAACTGGCAGGAAGAACTGTGGAGGGAGAAAAGTTGCTCGGGAAGATTGCGGGAGAGCAATTCCGAGCAGGCAGCGAGGGAGAAAGTCTCGCAGCAAAAGACAAAATTGGTTTGTTGCCAGGGTGTGCAGCATGGGAAGAAGAGGCATGCTCAGCAGTGGTGCTTAATTGTCCTTTTCATCCTCAGTGCAGTCTGTAGTCAGGCAAAAAAAAACCCAATCCAGTCCCGAGTCAGCTAATGCAAATGTGCAAATGCAGAACAGTTTTGGCCCATTCCTGCTCCGTGCTCATACGTGCTGGTACAACACCCTGGTTTGGGTCACTGGGGCATGGGCTGGGGATCCTTTATCTCAGGAAAGCTCGTTTCTTGCATATCCATTAGTACATGCTTTTTTAACAGCTCTTGCTTTATTTGAGGCTGCGTTTATTTATTTGCTTACTGCAGACTTTTGAGCTCAGCTGAAGGTTCTCAATGTCTCCAGAAGATTACGTTGGCCTGTAGCGGCACAACCATAAATCTGCCACTCTAATTAGATAGAATTAGCATCCTCTGTGACTTACTCACGTAAACATAGAGAAAGGTAACAATTAGGAGGGGAGGGGGAACAGAAATTGGCCAGTAACGAAAGCATCGCGTTCCAGAGCTGGGCAAGGTAGTGAAATGTGCCAGCAGAAATCAGATAAACAATTTTTTTTTGGTGAAGACGCATAAATGTGAGTACCCAAGGTTGACTTTTTCTTTTTTTGCCTGAATTTCTTGAAAAACTGGACCCCGTGCAGTCCTCCCCTTGCCACGAGCCAGCTCAGCTCCAGCTGCAGCACAGCAGGGCCAGCAGCCCCACACCTTCGCACCCAGTGCTGCCCTGTAGACCCCGCACGTGTGGTTGGGTTCAAAACGTTAATCCACCTAAATCAGACGTCTGTAGATGTGAGCAACAAGTGATTTCTCCTTTTTTTTCTTTTCGCACACACACAGCAGAAATACTCTTTTGGCAGGGCCTCCCTGGGCTCTGCCTGCAGGTGCCACGTGTGCAGGGTGCACCACTAGGAGGGAGCTGCCACGTGAGGAGGGCTCAGCACCCAGGTGCCGGTCTGGTGACCCGCGTGTGCCTCGCAGGGCACGAGGGGCTGTTGCAGGCACTGCTGCAGACGCTCTCCTTGCCAAGAGGGAGACCCGTGCGTGGCTGTAACATTACCCACGGCAGCAGTCAGGTGATGGGGATGGGGCTGCTCGGGTCTTTATATTGCTCTGGGCTGCAGCCACCCTGCAGAGGGGAGCGCGGAGCCCTGGGGCCACCCAGCCAGAGGCAGCACTCCGCGGGAGGCAGCCACTGCTGTAAGTCATTCCCGGCTTGCTGGGGGTGGGAGGTGTTAAACGAGGGCATTTCCTTCTTCGGGAAGCGGGTACTCGCAACAGAAGGTTATTTTTAGTCGCTGTGCTCCAGGAGCCGATACGCAGAGCCTGACCTGCCTGCTGATAACGCATTACCTCACCCGCAGCCCCGCTGCTGACGCGCGCCGGCCGTGTCCCCGCCTGAACCTGGCGTCACGGCGGTGCTGGAGGAGCTGGGCTGCGGCAGCGGGGCTCAGGCAGCCTCAGCACAGCGTCTGTTCGCAGTGGCAAGCTCCCCTCTGCGTTGGGCACGCCAGAGCTGCCTGCAGCGCTGGGCTCGTGCAGCACAGAACAGCCTCCCTCCGACCTTGAGCCCAGCAAAGTAAAGCAGCACGGCTCTGCCGCAACCCACGGAACTACCCCATCCCCGGCAGCACAGTACCTGCCCTCGGCTACTCTTGCAAAACCACCGGGCATTTTGGCCAGAGCAAACAGCCTATCTCCTTGGAATGCCGGGCACGGGCAGCCAACGGGCTGCCTCCTCTCTCTGTGCCGGTGCCAGCGCGGCACCGGGCCCACCCGCTCGCTGCTCGTCTGTGAGCTGGCGCGGGGACGCGTGGCCGCGTGCCGCCCGGCTGGGAGCCTTCCGCCGGCAGCACGTCACCCCGCGGCACGCTCGGCATCCCTTGGCCCGCGGCCTGCAGTCCCGAGTCAACGCAGGGACAGGGCTCGTCACCCAGCTGCCGGCACGGTGACCTTCCTCCCCGTGACACAGATTCGGTTCCACGGGGCACAGGGAGGTGTCGGGTAAGCCGTCTGATCGCTCGGAACGGTGATCCTTGCCAGCTCTGGTAAATCAGCTAGGTGTGTAAGTTCATCCCGCCTCCTCCTTTGGGTCTCCTGTGGTTCTGGCCCTGCAGTCACCGGAGACCTGTACATCGTCACCTCCATCACGGTTACCGTTTGGTCACACCACCAGCAGGGAATCCACAGCAAGCCAAACCTCACAATTCTTTGTGGCCTGGCTTTAACAGGAAGAAAGCAGAAAGTCCTACTTCTCCATAGTCCCCTTTCCTGGCTGTATAAACTTCGTTTCACCTCTTGCTTGCTCTGTTCCCTTTCTACCAGCCGTAAAGCACCGCTGCTTTATTTCAAAACCTGCTTTCATAAGCTTTTTCTTTCACTACGTCCATAACCTCTTTTTTCATATCTAACCTTCCCTGTTTCGCGTTCCTGCTCATCTGTTCCTGCCCTCCTTTGAGAGCTTCCTTTCGTCTCGCTGCTTTTTCCCCCTGCCCAAAGAAGGCCAGACGTTTGGTTCCTCTAATCCAATCAAGCTCTGCATCTGTATCTGGACACGAGCAGCACTCTCCTTGCTCACTTCTCTGCAGCCCTGCGAGTGCCCTGCTCCCCTTCACAGCCCCCAAACCTCTCTTCAGCTCCTGTCACCAAAGCGCTGGGACAAGGAGGAGCAGCTGCTGGTTGTGGAGGACCCATCAGCCTGGTGCTGAGCTGCTGACTCTCGCACCGTAGCACTTCTGCTCTCTCCCAGCAGCCAGTTTTTGTACGACCTCCTCACTGCAGAGCAACCAATGCAGTGGGAGAGCGGCAGCTTTGCGAGACCCAGCCAAAGGCGTTGGTTCAGTGGGAGCGGTGGGAGAAACCACGAGGTTTTCAGCACGTAGTGCACGGGGACAGAGTATTCACCCAGAGACAGCTACCGTAAAAGGGAAGAAAAAATGATTTTAGATAACGCTGAAGTGATTTAGAGCAACCTGTGCAAGGCTGGGGGAGGGGGAAGGAAAGCACATGGCCGAGGACACTCAGGAATATTCTGGCTCCCTAACACAGTGACTCACGGGGCTATCTATAGCTCTGTGTATCCCAAAGGCTGGCAAGGTGTTCTGAGCAGTTCACATAAATCAAACTCTCACACGAGGTGCCCAAAGTACTTTGGACAACACAAGCAGGGCTCCTAGGAGCACACGTCTTGCTGTAGCTCTTCCCAGCAGAGCAGGCTGCCATCAGGGCGTGGGGGACCAGGGGACGGCCACTCTGCTCTTTCCTTAGCTGTGCTTCATTATTGTCCCTGAGATAATGAAAGGAAAAACGTGCCGCTGTTCACTTGTCCAGGGAAGGAAGCGGGGCGAGGGACTTGTTTTTAATTAGTCATTTTGTGAACGTTTGTGCAAGGACGCAGCCTGCTGCCAAACAGCATCTCAATTAGCAGGGCCCCGTGGGCAGACCTTGGCTGGAGCTGCGGCTTTCGGTGGTGGCGGGGGGATTTGTTTGCTGTTGTTTGCTCCCTGCTCCTTCTGCATTGCGGGGAGAGGGGACTGGGACCAGCGAGCAGCACTGGCTGGGAGCCAGCGAGCACGGAGCTGCTCCCTGTGCCCATAGGCAGGTGACACCAGGGCGAGGAAGGAACCAGGAAACTGCCAGGGCACCAAGAAAATACACGCAGAAGGAGCTTTAGTCGCTGCCTGGTTCCTCTTTGCAAAGCCCATCGCATGCATCAAGTTCCCCAGATTCTGGCGGCTTGTTTCTGGTGAGGGGCCCATGGGAAGAACCGGAGGAAAGGGATATGTTTTCCTCCCTGCAGTCGAGGGAGCGTGTTTTCTGCCCGCTGCTAGCGAGCGCTGCACGCCGGCTGGGAGCAGCCACCCGCAGCAGGCGGGCGCTCCCCGAGGAGCCGCAGCGTTTCCCTGCACGCCCGAGCTCTGCTGGGAGCGGGGAGGTGACGGTGACGATTCAATCAGCGGGCTCTCAGAAATCTGCCCAGTGACAGCTCTGTTTTTTTTTTAAAAGACTCGGGCTCTGTGGCGTGCTTACAAAGGAGGGCTCTTAATTAAAATTAGCAGGCAGACAAAGCGTTTGAATGGGCATCTTTCAGTTCTTTTCAGCTCACAGTAAACCCTCTTCTCCTTTTCTGTCTTTGCTCACAGCTAACAGCTTAGGTTTGCTTCAGCAGCTTCACTTGTGCATTTTCTTCCCACCACAAAAAAAGAAAAAAAAAAAAACTTTAAGTTACACTCTCTGCAGAACGCGGTGCGATGCGAACACCCCGCGTGTCTGTGATTCCTTTCAGCTCCGAGCACTGTCAGGGGCAGCTCTGCCTCCATCAGCCTTTGCCGGGCTGCGTGTGGCTCATCTGCAAGTTTATCAGATCCAAGCAGGAGTCTCCCATGGCTCTGGCTCCAGCTGCTTCTGCCTCTGACACCTGTTGGCAGCGAGGGATAAAATTTCCTGCTCCAGGAGAGGCAAGCAAGAACTAGGGCTGTGCAAACCCTGCAGCACAAATAAGTCCTTGAGTGTTTGTATGTATGCAGACGCCCATCGCCTGCTTTCTGCAGAGAAGTGGCACAGGTTTGTTGGCTTTTTCCCGTGTCATTTCCTAAACCCAAATGGTCCTGGCAAAGAGGACAAAGAAAGCGTGCATTGCTGAGCAACTGGCAGCACTTAAAGAGCATGCTGAGGAAGCTCATGTTGTGGTGATGGTGGTCGTATGGTTGAGCAGAGCGCAGAGCCAGGTAACTTGGCTTTAAAGTCTGTTACATCCAGGCTTTTGGAACAGCTTTGGGTCCAGCAACTTGCTGTGCGTGTCCTCTGCCAGGCGTAGCGAGCCAGCTTGGTTCACTTCTTGCTAGGATTTGGAATTAAAATGTAGATTCAAAGCAGATGGGGATGTTTCTGCAGCAGCTGAATAGGAACACACAGCAATGGAGACAGCTCCCTCCCCCTCCCAGCAAAGTCAGTGACTGCTCACTCGGACAAAGGCCCATTCTTCTGCCAGCACACAGCATTATCTCTCTGGATTTATGGACTATTGGGGCTTTCTGCGAAGTGCCAGGGAGCCCCGGGGTCAGCAGCGCAGCGTTGCCCGCAGTGCCACCCCTTCGGGACTCCTTCAGCATTCATTTTACGTACAGATAAAGGAGAAAACAGAGCAGCAGCAACAAGCAAAATCAGTGACACGGCAAACGACTTCCTAGACAGCCTCTGCTGCATTCCATCCAACCTGCCCTCCCTGGAGCTGCCCAGCGCAGCCTGGATTAAGGCTGGTGGGCTGGGACAGCTGCTCTGCCCGTCCTACCCGCACTGACCTTGCACGGGGAATCCCTGCTTTATCCTCAGATCAACTCCCATCAGCTCCATGTGGGGACAGTGCCATCCCGCAGCTGTGTGGGGACAGTGCCATCCCGCAGCTGTCACGCAGCGGTGCACTGTTCCAGCGGGGAGTTCCAGGCATTACCTGCCCAAACGGTGACTCTGGGGGATGCCTCAGCCCAGGCATGGGGAGATTTCCTACGTTTGCATTTCTCTCTGCTTCTCTGCTAAATAAACATTTCACCAGATGATCAACAAAAAAAACCCCTGTCTTTCCCCAGAAACAGGAGTTCCAGTCTGAACACTGATCTCTGCCATTTCACCCTTGCTGGGCGTCTCCCCTAAGCAGTTTCTGGCTGTTCTTTCCCTCCTCCGTCAATAATTTACCTTTCAGAAAAACACAGCTCCCTGCCCCATGACACTGCCCTTATCTCCTCAGTGCACAGCAAGAACAAGAATTTCTGCTTCTTGAGAAAACACCCATAAGCACAAGGAGAGAAAAGGTCAACTGTGGAAAAGATTCTGCATTTCTGCAGCTCCTAATCTAGGAAGATTCCTGCTTTCTGTCTGAACTGTGCTCTGTTTGCAGTGCTTACCCTAGCAAACACATGGCTTGTACAGCCCGCTGCTAGGTGAAGGTGCTGCTCTTTGTTATGACAGATGCTTCTTTTTCTACGTATACCATTTATAGCTGCAAAATAATCCCTTTCCCCCACCCCCAAAGATGGTCAGGATTACGGTTTTAAAATTCGCAGAATTAAAATGAAAACAGAACTTTTGCTGTAGGACAAATAGAACGGACACAAGATTTGCCTAGACTTTCTTCCTTCCTCAGCAACTCTCAATGCTGAAACGAAAACAATAAAAACAATTCAACTGCGAGGAGTGAGGAACTGAGGAGAGAGGGATTTCTGCCCTTCCACTGCTGATTTGGTTCCCAGCTGTAAAACATTTTGCAGTTCTGCTTGTAGGGCAGACACTGCCTGTGGTCTGCATTGTCGGGGATATGAAAATGCAGCTTCTGTGGCTTTGGGGTGTCTCTTCTGCAAGGCTTGGTGGTGTCAAACCCTCAGGTGCTGAAGGGAATCATAGGTCAGTGAGGCAGCCACAGGTGGATTTGGGAATGCACTGTACGGGGCATGGGACCGCACTGTAGCTGCTTGGTGCATTTTAAAGTCACCAAAGGTCTTACGTGAAGAAACGGGCAGTTTCTAGTTTGTCCTATGCAGTGGCTCTAAGCAAGCTTGGTGCCACAACTGGAAGATAACAAGGGAGAGAGCTTGTAGCTCTTCCAGTGGGTGATCCGTCTGACAGCAAGACCTCCTCAAATGCATCTTCTGGCTGCACTGCAAGAGAGAGTGGATCTTGGCTCTTTGCACGGGTCAGGTGCTTAATGTTATCCATCCTCTTTGTTCAGAAATTTAAAATCTATTTTTTTCCCCTTTGAGAAGATGAGGACTATAGAAAACCAACCTTGAAATGACAAGAAAGAAAAGGAATTAAAAAAAAAAGGCTCGCAGAAGAGTTTCCCTTGGAGCAAAGAACACAAAGAATGCAAATAAACACTGTCAAGCAAAGAAAGGCTGGGTGTTACAAAAGAAAAGCACTGTGGGAGTTGCTGGGGCATGACCAATATAAAACATACCACCACAGCCTACTTTTCCTGTTGTGGAAAGCAGCACCTCTCAGTTACTGCAGGCTATGAGGTGGCTGTGTCACATTTTGTCTCTGGCCCACCCAATAGGAGTTTTCCTGTCCACAGCAGCGGATGCTACATTTTATGGTGTGCTTTTCCGTGCATGCATAAATGGCAGCATAAATAGAGTAATAAATCACTTTGCACTAATTGAAGTATCTGTGTGCCATGGGTGAACTACCTAAAGCTAAACCTGAAACGATGGCAAGGCCACAAGTGAAGTTCAAAGGGCTGACAGGAGCTGTTAAGCTGCACCTCTCTTCAGTCAGTTTAACAAAAATCCCCTAAATCTCAAGTCAGCAAAGTTCATTTGAAACTGAGAAGTGTAGCTGTTTCTTCGACAGCGCCCTTGAATAGCTCATCCCTGAATTTCTGGTCAGGAGAAACGCGGAGCTGCTCTGCCCTGGAAGACAGGGAGGGTCACGTGGGAGGGCTCCTCTGGAGATTGATTTGGATCAAAGTATTTCAATTACATGGAAATGAGCGCGGTAGTTGCAAAGCGAGAGCTTAAACTTTCAATTAAGAAGGGAGGCTTTTCTCATCAGCCATATCTGCAGGAATTAGCTGGATTCTCCTGCCTTCCTTGGGCCTTTGAATTGCTATTAGAATTCTAAGCAGCAGACAAACAGCATAGAAGATGAAGCGCTATGATTGTTTCAGCCACCACTTCGTTACAGTCCTCCTCTGACTCCTTGCTTTCTTACAGTGCTCTTCTGGAGGCATCCCCTTGTTGTTTTTTAAAGGAAAGCTTCTTGTAACCCATAACAGCAGCCCCAGGCACCGCAGCAGCTGCTCGTCCTGGGGGCCGGGCCGTGTGGGACACCTGAGGCCCAGTCAGTGGGCAGCCTCAGTGCCCTCACCCCCACATCCCATCTCGTGGCCAGCCAGCAGCAAGCCTTCAGCTGCAGTTCCTCCTTTCTGTGCTGCCTTCCTTCAGCTTCGGCTTCCTGCAGCCCCGTGGAGCACATTCCCCCGTCCCCCTCCGCTTCCTCCCGTTAACTCTGTCACGGAAAACCTCTCTGAAAACCTCTCTTTCTTCCTTGCTGCTATCTGGAGTCCACCAAACTTTCCTCCAACGCAAACGCCATCGGAGACAACAAACAGCGAGAGTTATTACTGCTGACCACATATTTTAATCTTCTGTAGCAATTTCCTTTGCCGTCCTGATCAGGCTTTCCAAAATTTGTCAGATGTGAGCTCTCCCCAGCGAGCCTCTTGTACCATGGACCACAAATCCCCGAGCTTTGCATTTCCCTCCTCACCATCTGAAGCAACAGCAACGCTTCCCAGCATCTAATTATTTTCCTGACAGCCGGTTTGGTCAAACCAGGTTTGAAACCCTGACATCAAAGAAGCGTCTCTTATTCTATCAGGGAAATTCTACTCTTTTGCAAAGCTGCTTGGCTTGTTGCAGAGCAGTTCCTCAGCCACCAGCCCGCAGTGCCAGGCTGCTTCTAGCAGGATCTCAGCATCCTGACCTCACTGGCAGCAGCACTGCTCGAGTTAAAGTGGTCTGGTGTTCTGGTTTAGCTTTTTGCTGATTTCTGAGTATCCTGTTTTACAATAGCCTCCTTCAGGCAACGGAGGCCGGAGCAAAATTTAATCTTCAGAGAGCATAACAAAAGAAATCAGCCTGAGTTACCAGAAGATCATTAAGTAGTAGCAGCTGTTCTGAGACATTGAATATTTTCAGTGAAGCCAGAAAAGCTAAGGGACAGGCTCAGATTTTGTGCTGCCCGCTTAGATTGTGATGTGTGAGGGGTGAGAGGCAAAAGAACAAATGCTTTGCACTGGGGTAGCCAGCGTTCTGGTCATCCAAGTTGCCGAAAAAAGTCCCAGCTATGATTAACGAGTGCCATTCCAACGAGCCCGATATCTCAGATCTGTGTGTAGTTCCCAGCTCTCTAAACGAGGCCGAGCGTGCGCTGTTCCACGGCGAGCTCCTCGCCCACACTGCTGCTTTGTGCACTAAAAGCACGGCTGTGTCACGGACGGACAATAATCAATTAGTGAAACGCTATCTCGTGACTGGGAATACGAGGCAGGCTTTGCGGGAACTGACAACGCTTCCTTTAACTTCCCCATTTCCTCTGTGTCTCTCCCTATCCCCAAATATCAAAGGTCTTTCATTAGTCTCAAACTCTCTCAAGCCCACTCGGCTGCCGGGTACTTTGGAAGCTCGCGGACTGATTGGAGCCGGCAGGGACTGGTGGCAAGTCGCCAGCGCGAAGAACGACCAACTGTTTTCAAAGCTTTGAAAATGTTTGAAAAGGAACGACAGGGAGAGAGGAGTGCTGGAGTTCCCTTTAGGACTGTTCAAATACCGCTCTTCCAAGCGTCAGCTGCGGGTCTCTGAGAGTCTTAACGAGAGTTAAAACCCAAACTGCTCGTTTTTTCCCCTCTTTTAGCTTGGCGGCAGTGAGTTTTCTCTCTCTTCATGTTGCATCTTGCCATAAAGGGGAAAATTTAAACAAGAATGTGCTTTGAATTATTGGAAATGAAAGGAAAGTAGGAACAGCATCTCATCCTGGCATTCCAGCCCTTTCTTGGCATAGTAACCCCAAATTTTCATCCAGTCCTGTAAGTTGGTAGAAAGGAGAAGCCTTCCTGGTAGAACTGTGTTTTTAGACAGGAATCCTGCTTGTGAAATCTCAGCTTGTTCCTGAAGTGTCCCTGAAGCACTGAAGAGAGGTTCCACAGAAAGGCAAATGCAACAAGCCTCCCTGCAGCAAGCCTTCTTCTGTAGGAGCTCTCTAAATGCTTCTTGCCACAAAATACATAAAATTACTCGCATGCTGTCCATTCATTTCTGAGTGTTAAGAAGCTTTAAGTGGCTATAGACAAAACAAGTTCTGTGGAAGCAAGGATATGACAGGATAAGAAGGAACTCTGAAATTGCCTTGGTCTTGTGGAAGAACAAACTGGAGCCCATAATTTGATTCCCAGGATGGATTAGTTGTGGTCATGTAAAGCAAAAGCTAAAAATGCTTGCCAAATAACGAAAAGATAAAATTAGAAGGATGGGGTGTGGGGGTGGAATTGCTGTAGCCAGGATGGCAGTTCCAGAAAATCTGTTCTCCAAGCCAGCCCTAAGATGCTGGGCTCTGACTCCTTGGTACCTAGTGGCGTGATGTGCAGCGGTGTCTCCTGCCTTATGATTTGTTTGGGCCTCGGGCTGTTTTATCTAAGATTGGTTGGTGACCAAGTTCTTTCCAGACTCCTCTGCTGAGTATGCAAAAGCAAAGCTCCGTCCCACCTCTCCATTTCCAGCCCCCAACCAAATGGAATGCGGCCATGTCCATGCCAAGCATTTGCGTGCTGGGAGCCATGGCAAGGCAGCACTGGCTCCCACCTTTCTCTCCCAGAGTTGGGCTTTTATTGGGGTTAGATCTTCCACTGCTCCCCGGTCGTCAGCTGGCTCTGGTCATCACAAACACCTTGCCTTTCATCTCTGGTACATCTGCAGAAGCAATTGTAGCTGTTTTCTCAGATGCAGATTTCAGCATGATAATCCTTGCCATTGTTGCCTGTAGATTGCAGCAACCCACATGAAAACTGCTCCTGAAGACCACACGCAAACGCAGAGAGAAGCTGAATGGCAGCTGTAGCTCCAGGGAGCATCTTCTAATAGACCTCTAAAAATGCATTAGATTCTTATCTTCTGTGGTGCCTCGGCAGCAGTGGAACTCAGGAGAGATGTTTGTGCCAGTAGTTTGCAGACTCAAATGTATTGAAGTGAGAAGCTTCAAGGAAGGTCTTTAAGGAAACAGCCTCTGCTGTTAAGCACTGCTGGAAGTAATGAGTTGTTCTGTTGATTTCAGTGCAGTTTACACCGTCCCTCTCACACTGAGGGAATAAAACTGAGACTTTAATTACTGGGGGAGAGCCAAGGTAATCCACACAGGATTTAGAACCGTCTACAGGCTTGTGTTGTAGCTGCTTGTATATCAGGTGTCTTCAGCCAGGGGAAAGCCTAGTGATGTAGCATGTGCGTGAGCTCTCCAAGGAACAGACCCGTGCATGTGCTGTGTGACCTTGGAGCATCTGGTCGGGGAACAACTGGTGTGCACAGAGACCCAGCTGGGCAGGAGATCAGGTGGCACAAACTGGGCTGTTTGTTCCCTTTGAGGGGGAGCGTTGAGAAGCCTTCAACTGCACAGGGAAAATAGACCTAGCACGGGAAGAAAAACTGCCCTGAAGTCAGTGGTAGACAGGAAAGGACTGTCTGGGTTTGTTTGGAGTGGGAGAAGCTCTCTAATAAGTATGGCCGATGAAGAACTGCATGTAGCTGGGTTCTTAAGGAATCTGTGTCATTAGAGACCTCTGAAAACGTGTTGGGTTGGGCCAAAACAGGTCTGGCTGGTGCTGCCAGGGACCAAGGAACAGGGCACTGATCTTCTGCAGCGCCTCACAAACCTTTTCCCATGTGCTCACGAGCCATTGGTTTGCACATCATACAAGGCACAAAGAAAAAGGAAAAACCATCGCAAGTGAGCATGAAAACCTATTTTTCAATCAAATCCATCAGCGACTAAAACAGCGCGACATCCTTCCAAAGCACGTACCCTTGTTTTGGCTCAACTCCTCCGTCATCTCCATCTGGAAGCAAACCCCCAGAAGAAGCAGGAGCCGGGCAGCAGCTGCACTCAGCATCTCACAGGTGGACACACCAACATCTCATGGCTCGCTGCCCCAGGGATCCCTGCCACCAGCCGTTGGGCACACCGCAGCAGAGGAGGAACGTGCATGGAGCTACAGACCAACCAACCAGCCAACCCTGCTTTGTCATCTGGGGGCATCCACTGGAGCAGTGCTTGGAGGAATCGGCCCCGGTATGGTCACTGCGCTCTCCCAGCCCCAGCCTCCTCTTGGCATGCCCTTCAGCTCCAATTTTTGGAGGAGAAATTTAAGATAACTGCACTTCATCCAAAGTTCTGTTTGCAGCAAAACTGGGAGACCCAGCAGGATTTCCTGATTGAAGTTCAAAGGATAATGGAAAACAGAGCTGTGTAAACAGCCTTTCTGAGGATGCTGCTGCCTACAACGCTTTATTCTCTTCCATTGCTTTTTTTTCCACCTAGATGCCAAACAGGTCCATTTTTTATTCCCGTTTTCAAATATTACTGACCCAACACAATGAAATGCTGAAATCTTTAACAGGTCTTCAAGTCTACCAGTGGTTTTTCCTTTGGGTCCTTACTTCTTTGTAGTAAGGGGTGAAGAGAGCCAAGAGCATCTCACCCATCGCTTCTGGTTCCCAAGGAGGACGCTCTGTTTAACAGGGAATTGCTTAACTGTGCCGGCAGCTGCGATGAAATCATCATGGAGAACAGACTGCTGTCAGGAAGTGATCAACCAAAGAAATCCATGCTACATCCAGGTCTGAAGCCAGATGGACAAAGATCACAGAAACTGGAAGATAACGATGACACTGACCTCTCGGTGACCTTCCCTAAATGGCAGGTTGATAACATCAAGTGTGTCTTGAAGAGCAGGTCAGCCACCAACGCGTGCTTATTCTGGCAAGCTCTCAGGCTCGCAGAGGCACGCTGTGCAGCCAGCTATTGCTTTCAGATAGCTGATATTAATCAGCCACCGCTGTCAGCATTACCGTTTGACTCATGGGGTTGCTGAAGTACCCAAGAGGAAATCATCCCTCAACTACCACTATTTTTCAAGAAGTTAGTTCAGTGCCTATGCACCTGGCAACTTTGCCCACTCTACCTCGCCAGCCTTCGCTTGACATACCTAAACCTAGCACAACTGGCCAAAATGAAGAAAAACAAAAGACTTGGTTTTGCTTTCTTACCCCGACGCTCTTATTCTTCCTGACGTTGAATAGAAACACCTCATTTTGCACACACACTTCCTTGAGCATCCCCAGCTTGTTGGTGCCATGGCCTGTCACTGTACACCGCCTGTGTACTCCAAATCCAAACCACAGAAACGAGGTTCCAACCAAGAAGAGAAGGTGCCAGCCTTGTCCCGACTGTTGTGGTTCTTGCAGCAAGAAGGTTCCTTTTGTCTCTGACACCCAGCCTGCTTCTGAAGATCGAGCTTTCAGGAAACATTTCCAACCTAGTGGCACTGGGGTGGCACGGCAAGGGACTGGGAGCACCGTGTGCTTCTGTTACAGGTGCTGCCTGGCACAGTCAGGTGCAAAGCTTGCCTAGGGTATTAATGAGAGAAAGTAGGAACAGAAGAGCGATGTGAGGTGACATTATAATTCCTATTTACTCGCATTTCATATTCCTGAATTCATTCCCTTCACGTAATTGTTTTTTTCCACCCCTACTGTAGAGGCATTTAATTGTCACTCTCCTTGATTTTCTGCAATTGTCAGGTAGTGCGGTTCTTCATGCCTGCGTGGATATTATGCCGTATCCAGTCTTGATGATGAGCAGATAATGGGGTGGGGGGAAATGGCGGAGCGGGTTAGCTTTACTCTCCTGCCCTTCGTTGTAAGGTCAAAAATCAAACTGATTCGAGTGCTTCTGCGATTCGATCATTGCATCACTGAGATGCAAGTACTGGTGTCAATAAATTGAAGGGGGTTCGCACTAGTTGGTTTAGAAATGCATGAATTATGAGGCTTCTGGCTTGGGTAAGATTTAATGAATTATTAATCCTCGTATTTCACAAATCCCATGCCCTCCATTCCCTTATGTCTGCTTATATCTATATTCACCAGTCACCATTTCCCCTGTAAATTAAGGATAAATTAGCTATAAATGAGGTAACAAATTTTAACCATCCCACATTTTCTTTCCCGTTTGACACAGACTATTCATAGATCTCAATACCAGAGAAGACAATTACATTCATGTCATACGACCTCCTGCAGAACGCAGTCACAGAGCCATCCAGTAGTTTCTAGATTAACCCCATAACTGCTATGTGAAGCTGCAGCCAGAAAACAAGATCTGTACTCACTTTAGAAAGAAACAGTCTTAACTCCAAGATGTGAACAGCACTGTTCCTTGGGAGGAAGCTGTTCTGCAAAGGACAAATCCCAGGGTGTGGGCAAGCCTACTCCTGGTCTTCCCTCCTGCATTGGTCTCCGTGGGGAAGCTTGCTTTGCTTCTCAGTGTATGAGCACAGTGCACCTTAAGTGCAAAACACACACAAAACCCATTGACTATACAGCAGTCTCCGTGTGTGCAGCATTATATTCCAGTAATCATGAAAATGTCTCGCTCATAAGAAGTCTGGATGTGTTGCATCACCCATTAGGGATCTGAGCTGCTGGCACATCGTTCCTCCTCTGGTGACATTTGCTGCTTGCTTACAGGTGTTAACCCAAGGCACAGCTGAAGTAACTGCTAATTAACCAGGCCAGAGAAAAATGACATGCCATGATAGCCGCGCAGCTATAAATCACGGGGCTGAGCATCACAGCTGCTCACACATCTTATTCCAGAATTACAGAGAGTAATTCCGGTGCAAAGCCAACCAGAGTTGCATGCATACAAGAAGATTTCAATTTTCAGTGCTGAAGTTTTTACAGTAATTTGCCTGCAGGCTGATGGGTTGTACTAGGTTTGGTACAGAGGGATTCGATATTGCTCAGTGGGCGTCAGGACTGAACTTAGGGTTACAGGCTGCTCCTTATAGAGTTAAAACCTGAGGCTTGTTGTGTTTGTCTGCAAACTGAGCTTTCTGATGATGCTGTGTATGAGTGGCCTTGTATAGGAATAACTCGTGCCTTTTCTCAAGATCTCCTTCATTCTTGAATTAGGGAACAAAACCAAAGCTCTACACCTCAGAAGCTCTTCCACTGAGCAGCTCAAGCTTTAGCTCTCTTTGCCAACAGCGTGAGCTGCTGGGGAGGGAACTAATTGTACAGCAGTGCGTAGAAAGTGGAGCCAGAAGGGAAGCCAACTATCGTACCCAGGTGATAGGAGCAAGAGAGTGCAAGGAGAAAGTGCAACTTTCCAAACTTCACTTTGGCAAGACACAGAGGTAAATTCCCTTCCCTTGTGTATGCTTGCCCAGCTGTGCTCCCCTGCAGCGGGTGTTTGCCCGTTCCTCCAGCTGAGCTGCTTTGCATTCACAGGCTCCAGAGATGTGGGTGCTATTCAGAATGAGGCACGAATCTCTGGAACTGGTTTAAAGGAAAGAAACATTTTCCAGGAAAGCAAAACAACGTAGCTAGGAGTACTTCTGTTGCCACAGAACTGCTTGTCACACAGATAGTAGCACATTACACTGCCTTTCAGCTTTCCTGCATGGACAGAGGTGGCAGGAATATGCCAAACTTGCCCAAAACCAAAAAAAATCTCCGGCTCTCTTTCAGCGCCTGGTTTCCAATTTGCACCCCATATGTGGGGAGAAATAAATGGACGTACGTGGCTCGTATCTGAGAAAGGCAGACAGTGGTGGACTGAATTATAACCTGAATGCATCTTGGTGGAATGAGATGCTGATCCATTTGCACAGTAATGCGCTCTATTTAAGTCACGCACCGTGGCATCTTCAAAGAGGCCAGTCATAATTATGATGGATTAGGCTGCAGAGTCAGTCCTGGTTGCAGTAATTGTTTCACAGATGCCGCTGGTGTGACTTGAATTTCTAATGAATTAGAGCTGAGGAAGAGTACGCAGAGCTGCTAAATGGTCTGAGTGAAAGACAGCTACGGGGAAGAGAAAACCTGACTGCTCTGCTTGGGGAAAGGCAGATCTCCTTGGAGGGACACCCGTCACCCCACAACAATCACAAGGTGCAAAGACCCCACACGAGCAGCAGCAGCAAGACATCTGCACGGTGCCCTGCTTCAAAGCAGACAGAAGGGCCCAGCTGCCCCGTGCCAGTTCTAAATTACCAACAGTGGCTGTGGTCTGCAACTGCTTGAGCCAGGCCCCAAGGAAGATGTGTGACTCGAGAGGATTGCGAACAGCTGAGTGTGGGCAGAGAGCGAAGCATAACAAACTCACCACAGCCCTAGCTGCATTTCCAAGAACATAAATCTGGCACTTTTTAATTAATGAATTAGTATTTTGGAGAACCAAGTTTTACAAGGATAGGTAATGGCAGGACAAGGGGTAATGGCTATAAACTGAAAGACGGTAGATTTAGACTAGATATAAGGAAGAAATTCTTCCCTGTGAGGGTGGGGAGACGCTGGAACAGGTTGCCCAGAGAAGCTGTGGATGCCCCCTCCTTGGAAGTGTTCAAGGCCAGGCTGGATGGGGCTTTGGGCAACCTGGTCTGGTGGGAGGTGTCCTTGCCCATTGCAGGGGGGTTGGAACAAGATGATCTCTAAGGTCCCTTCCAGCCTGAACCATTCTGTGATTCTATCAAGTGCTTACGTTGTGCTTTGCAATAGCTAAGACAACCCCTTCTGCCCTGGAGTTGACCAGAACTCCGGGGAGCTGGTTGGCTCACACGATAAGGTTCCTTGCCACCTATGGAAAACAACGCTGTGGATTAGGGATGGCACGCACCTCAGACCCCCTTTTGAAGCACAGGTGCACTCCTCAAAGGGGTTAGGGAAGTCAGGCAGCCCCTGCTTCCATGCAGAAGGCGGTCTCACCTTCTGGTAAGGAGCCAAGAAGGATTCTCTGGGAGCTCCTGGGTGGAATTAAGCTGTAACCCATACGACACGCCAGAACGCAGCAAACAAGCCAGACTAAAGCTCTTTTTTTTTTTTTCCTTAAGAAATAAATATTTTAGAAACAGTTTGACAGCATGGTGTTAATTACTAAGGTTCCTTTTATTTCGTTCCATGCTTGTGCAGTGGAGCAGCCGACACGCTCGTGTCTGAGCTGCGGTTCAGCTGCAGTTTCTAGGTATGAAAGGTGCGAAGGCACAGAACGGTTTTCAAATCAGGCTGACGTGTTATTTTGGAGACATTCTGGGAGCGTAGTTCAGCCACCCAGCCTGGAGTGACACATCAAAGGGGTCCTTCTCGTGCTGCTCTCTCTGAAGAGCAGAATGCAGCCTTCCTGGGAAAGCTGCAACAGCTCCTGTCTGGGGGTACTTTACACTGAAAGAGATGTAGAAGGGAAGAAACCTGCCTTACCTTGTCAAGAACATAGAGGAGATGGACAAACATTCTTTCCCATCTCCTTATGTGTAGCTTTCACTTCAAAACATTTTTTTTTTTTTTTAAGTACCGTTATTTGTGGAGAGGATTCCTCCGCTTGCGTCACGCAGAAGATAAATTCAGTACGGAAAGAAAAGAACTTTGGAAGGTCAGAAGTAAATGTAAGACCTCGTTTGGGATAAGGAGGAAGTGGATCCAAGTTGTCACATAGGTGCTTGCCAGCCACAATTTGTGTTTGGGCTGTCCTGATACCAAAACCAGAGCTGCAAGCAAGGGTGCTTCTGCTGGAAGTGAAGACTCTCGTGAATTAATGCTACCTTAAAAAGCATTTTGGAATCATATTGCTTAGCTGAGTAAGGGAATATTGCACTGAAAGCCATAGAAATTAGACCTACCTCAGTGTTTCTTTTTAGCGTAGGATAAATGCATGAGCAGAGCAACTGTGATAACAGAAGGCTTCATTCCTGCATAGCAGCAACACAGCCACATGCCGTGCTTGTGCTGACTTTGCAGCCTAGCCAGGCATGACCTGGTAACGGGGAAGCCTTCAACTCCCCTTCATGCAAACTAAAAATAAAACCTTCAGGGCAAAGGCGTGCACAAGCCCAAATTTTCTCTGCAGGCTCACATCTGGAAGACCCTCTGCCAGTGTGTCTTCTGTCACTTGCGACTGTTTGAGAATCATAAAGCCAAGGAAGAATAAATGACACTCAAATTATGGCTTTATCTGTGTTAACTGGGACTGTGAATCTGGGGAAGGTCCATGTGAACAGGATTAGATTGTCATTGTATGGAATTTATTCACTGCACATTGTCGGTACTGTTGTCCAAAGAAAAAGCTAATTTTATAAATAAAATGTATAGTTTAAAGAGGAGAACGGGACTTTTTGCCCAAACAAATTAAAAATCCTAGTTCCACAGCTGTGGGGCTCAGTTCAAAGTCCAAAGGCAGAGTTTAAGCCATGCCTGATGTCTATAAACTAAATTTAAAAGGACATCAATACCTGAAAGAAATACCATTTCCATCCAACCTTTCGGAATTCTCTTGTTTCTAGCAACATTAGGCAGATGTTGAAGTGTAAGAATTCCTGCAGATAGCAACCAGGCGAGGTGTTGTCTCACGTGGGGGTTTTGCCACTTGCGTGGGCGTTTGGGATGCCAGTCTGACAGGAGCGTGTCAGACAGCTGAAGACTGGAAAAGGGAGGTGTTCCCCTCTAATTGCCGAGCTTGGTGGCAATAATCCCTCAAATCACACAAAATGGGTTTGGCACACTTAAGCAAATAACAGGATTAGCACCGGGTCTGGGAACCAGGGTTGTCCCGTGATTTTCTGCCTCACGGAGGAGAAAAGGTGACGATGGAGGAGCCTACGTAAATCATTCAAAAGCAAAGAATACCTTTTTTCACCATTATGAGAGACATTTGGCGAAATACTTTTGTGTGCTCAGCGAGGGGTGGGAAACTGCTCTGTGTTTTCTCTCTTTTCATCCCGAAGAATAAACCTGCGAGGAAAGGGGACGCACAGGGCTGCAAAACCTGTCAGAGCGGGGAACCCTGTGTGCCTGCAGGCTGCGGTTGTGCGTGGAAACCGGTCGGGACGAGGGTGCGGGAGCTGTCAGCAATCTGCTGTCCCCTGAGTGAAGCTGGAGCTGACCTGGGCTCTCCCCGTTTCCTCTCTCTTGCAGATACGTTCAGAGGGCAGACTCGTGGATGGCCCCGGAGCAGGCCAGATGGAACAGGACAGAACCAACCATGTTGACGGCAATAGATTGAGTCCATTCCTAATATCGCAACCACCTCACGTTTGCCAGGCCGAGCCTTCTGCGGTGAAGCTACAGAATGGAAGTCCAGCGACAGAGAGGCCTGAGGTGGGAGTCAACGGCGACCACAGGCGGCTGTTCATTAAGAGCCACTACGGAGAGCCCCACGCGAAGGGAAGCCCAAACCACCGCGTCAGCCCTGACCTTGTACCGGAGAAGAAAGTGTGCTCCAGATATATGCAAAACGGTGGGATAAAACGCACTTTTAGCGAGCCCTCTCTGTGTGGACTTCAACAGAGCAAGAAAGTGAAACAAGACAAAGAGGTAAATGGAGAAAAAGCTGAGCCAGAGGATAACTATGAAAAACCAAGCGTCTCCAATTGCTACAACGAGAAGAACTCTGTGACAGGACAAGAGAAGGAAGCTTTGGAATTGATGCCGTCTGCAAGATACAACAGTGGTGGTTCAGAAGACCCTCGTGACCTCCTGATTCAGGATGAGCAGGAGCGGGAAAACGTTCGTTGCCACAGCAGGGACGTTGTCTTACTACTCAAGAACAAGGCGGTGCCAATGCCTAATGGTGCTACAGTTTCTGCCTCTTCCATGGAAAGCATGCATGGTGAACTCCTGGAGAAAACGCTGTCTCAATACTATCCAGAACATGTTTCCATAGCAATGCAGAAGAACACATCTCATATCAATGCCATGACCAGTCAGGCTACTAATGAGTTGTCCTACGAGACAACGCATTCATCCCATACCTCAGGGCAGATCACTTCCCCACAGACCTCAAACTCTGAGCTGCCTCAAGTGCCAGCTGTAGTGGTTGCTGAGGTCTACGGTGCAGAAGACTCCAGTAAGCCACCTGCATTGCCAGGTAGCTGCTCACTTCAGAAACCAGAACTACAGCTACAGCAGCGGATTCCAGGCTATGAGACACACCAGTTACCTATAGGAAACAGTGCTATTCATGGAAGCATAGGGCAGGCTCCCAACCACGACCTCTCTCTAAGTTCCAGCAGTAACCTGCAAGCTCAGAACGCCGCGCCGGAAAGGTTTTCTGAGCGAGCAGAAAAAAATGGTGCTTTCTTTACACAGAACTCAACGTTCCACAAAGATTCCTCCACTCCTCCTGCTCCAGCAATGACCAGCGCGCTGTCCGTCGTGGTGCGAGAAGGGTGCCATTCCTACAACAACAGGCGCGACGAAACTCTTCCTGGAGAGATCAAGAACGAAGGGCAGCAGCAGGGACCAACGCCAGACAGTCCCAGCCTCGGCCAACAGCAACTTCACCCCCAGCAAAGGCTTCCGCAGCAGGTGCAGGCGTCGCAGCCAGAAGCCACCGAGGGCGATCCCCAGGCTCCTGCAGCCACCCCCGTTCAGCAGCGCCCCGAAGAAACGCCGCCGCCGCCAGAGCCTCCCCTCCAAAACCTGCACGCCTGCGGAAGCGACGGTGAGTTGCCGCAGCTCTGTCAGCCTTTCCCAGGGCAGAGAGAACCTGAGGTTCCCCCTGACAAAGAAGAGGACCAAGTGAAAGAGTCTGTGCTGCAGCCTCAGCGCTACTCCAAACCGGCCTGGATAGAATTGGTTTCCACGCCGTTCCGCCAGGGAGAGCCTCCCCACAAGCCCAGCGAAGCACTGCTGCGGTCGATCCTTCAGTACCAGGCCAACGCATCCGAAGCTGCCTACACCAAACAGTATGCTGGAAGTCCTGATGCACTAAAGGGGCCGTCGGGACAGCCCCAGAGCCAGAAGATAATGCAACAGGAACAAGTTCCCCTGCAGTACAAAAGCGAGACCTCCCAGCTGCAGCCGCATCCCCCAGCTGACCCGCAGCTGCTGTTCCAAAAGCACTCACCGCAGCCACAGCTCGCAAAGATGGATCCCCTGCTCAAGCCCCAAGCACAGCAGCACCCTCTGCAGCAGCTCCATTTCCAGCAAGGACCCAAACAACAAGCCGAGCAGCCTCCCGGGGCCCCGCTGAAACAGCAGCACTTGAATCCCCAGCCAGGGGAAAGCGAGCAGTTCTTGCACTCGCACATTTTGCAACAGATGCTCCAAAAACAGACACAGCAGGCGCAGATGCCGCGCGGTCCGCAGCTCACCCCAAACCAGCAACAGGCTCTGCAAATGAAAAGCAAAGAACCGCCCCAAACCGTTCCCCACTCCCAAAGCAGCGCGGAGCAGCAGCTGGACAGGACATCCTTCAGCCAGCCTAAAGCAGGCGAGTGTTTTCAACCTGGGAATAAGTACATGAAACCAACAGCATTCCCACGGCATAGCCCTCAGCCGGGACTAGAGCAGGTGCAGAGCATGAACAGCAAAGCTCCCCTGTACGGCCAGAAAACGAGCGCTGCTCTGCCGCACCCCTGCCCCAACAACGTGCACTTGGTGCCTGAGAAGAAGGAAAACACCGCAAACCTCGAACGTTTCGGAGCGAGCAAAGCGCAGGACTTGCAGCACGTGCAGTATTTTTCCAATCACTTGCCCCCCAAGCAAGATGTGAATCACTGTTTCCAAGAGCCAGAGCAACAGGCACAGCAAGCGTCGGTGATACAGCTGCCACTCCAGCAAACAGCGGGCTACGCTGGCAGCCTCAGCCAAGATGTCCCAAGCCAACAAGCCATGCCGGTGCCCCAGCGGTACTTACAGCACAGCCAGCAAACCCCCCCACACTCCCAAGAGCAGAGAGGCTGTCATTTGCAGAGCCAAACCCATAAGGATTTTCACAAGCACGCTGCTCTCAGGTGGCATCTCTTGCAAAAACAGGAGCAACAGGCGTACCAGCAAGCCAAAACGGAGACTGGCCCCGGTGCAGCACGCAAGCCTATAAAGATTGAGGCTGGCACGAAGTCTAACTTCTGCATGCGTCCTTCAGCTGGGCAGCTGGACAACAAAATGTGGAAGAAAACAATTAAACAGGAGAATCAGCACTTTGGCTGTGAGAACACGCAACAAAAGAGCATAATCGAGACGATGGAACAGCAGCTAAAACAGATACAGGTCAAATCACTGTTTGATCACAAGACTTTTACTGTCAAATCACCTAAACATGTGAAGGTTGAAACAGCAGGCCCTATTACCATCCTGTCCAGAAACACCAGTGCTGCAGAATTTGACACTCAGACCCCAAGCTTAGAACAGCAAGCAAATGTGTCTGCTGAGAAAACCCCGACCAAAAGAACAGCTGGAACTGTTCTCAATAATTTTTTAGACTCACCTTCCAAGCTATTGGATACTCCTGTGAAAAATTTATTGGACACACCTGCCAAAACCCAGTACGATTTCCCATCTTGCAGCTGTGTGGGTAAGTGCTGAGAGATGTACTTAAAACATAGTTGTCCACGGGAAGAAAACCAGCCTTTGGGCTCAGGTTGCAGGGGTTAGGTGGGTGTTTCTGTTGGAGGTTGTTTTTGGGGTAGATTTACAGCAATCAGTAAAGAGTTACAGCAGTTTTCCTACACTGCTTTTACAGTCACAATGCTTGTGGACAGTAACGTGTTCCCTCGCTTCCAGTCTCCTTGAGCAGCAGACATGTAATGACAACACGCTGATAAAAAGCAGGTCATAACATTATAACCTCATTTATTTGTCAAGGTTAGATACAGGGGTTTTGAAACACGTCTCGGGTCCAAAACTTGCCATCCTTCCTCCATTTTCTGCTCTAACAGTGAGGCTGCCTCAGTCAAACCTGAGCAAAGAAGGGCAGGCAGATTGTTGCATGAGTTTATCATCCCTTTCACTTGTGCTGTTTCTTTTTGTTTTGTAAGAAACAACCTACAAATTGTAGGGTTTTTTTTTTTTTTTGAAAACTCTGAAGTTGCTTTGGTTTGGTTTCTAAGAGCACTGCTCCAGTGTTGCTGGCAAAACTTTTTTTCTGGCCATCATTTCGTTCTGCTGGGTCTTGGTGGTTTTTAGGCAGCACTTGAACCTTTTGCTAGCTCAGCAAAAACAGCTTTTTTTCCTCTCACGTTTCAATACTTAGCAAATCCCTTAGGAAATAAACAAGCACAAAACCCAGTTCTTGCCCTCTCTGAAGAGCCCAGTGCCACAGCTTCTTGCTACCAGACTTTTCCTCCCAGTGTCAAACCCAACGTACAGCTGATGCAGTCAGTGCTGCCATGGCCCTTCCTACACACAGAGAGCTGAGGCCACCTCTTAGCACATGAGCAGTCTGGCAAAGCCTTGTGCAGGATTCCTTTCAGCAAACTTGCTCTCTTCGTTTCCCAGAGTCTTTCTGCGGGTGGCAGAAATTCCCTGTGACCTTAATGGCCGCTTTCTGAAGCTGCAGGTTGCTACATAACATGTCTGCTGAAAAACAAGCACCGTACAGCTCGCTGGTGTCAATATTTGCCCTTGTTATCCTATTTATCCTCCTTTCTAGAGATTGGGAGAGGAGGAAATGGGAGAAGGAGAAACAATTGCTCCGTGATAACAGGAAAACGCCTTTTGAGTTTCGGCGTAAAGCCTGAGATGTGACAGGACTGCTTGTGCCAGCAGAAAGCACGCAGCCTGTGTCACAGCTCCTTGCAGAATCAGCCACGTGCTGTGCATGGGCTGTACAAATTGCACGGGCGTACTCTACGACCTAAGTGTTTGGAAAGCGACCCGAGACCCATACAGCAGATTTCTAACCAGCCAGATGTAAGCTTTGCAATGTTAACTTTTTTACGAGGAAGAATTAATAACCTTTGTTTTGTTTTCAAACAGAGCAAATTATTGAAAAAGATGAAGGTCCTTTCTATACCCATCTAGGAGCCGGTCCTAACGTGGCAGCTATTAGAGAGATCATGGAAGAAAGGTAATTAGCGCAAAGGCACAGGGCAGATTAACGTTTATCCTTTGGTGGATGTCAGAATTTTTCCCGCTTTTGCACATAAAGAAATAAACAATTGCAAATGGAGTAATAGCTTGTAGGCTTAGCGACTCCGGTGTTGCCAACGCGACGCGCTGTGCTATTCACCAGAGAGTCACAATATTTGACAGGGCTAATAGTGCTGGCTGGCACAGGCTGCCACTTGGAGACAGACGCCAGCAAACCCAAGCAGGCACCAGCCTGCCAAGCCAGGCACTTGGCACGGGCCTGGTGTTCCCTCTGCGTGCCGGAATGCCAAGGTGGAAGGGAGATGGAGAGCAGAAGACCAAACTCTACCGTTCTCTTTCCTCCTCCCTTCCCCAGCTGTTAAGTTTATAGCACCCTAAAAGGCTAAAGCTACCTCAGGCACTTCCAGAGAGGTGCAGCAAAGCTACCGATAGGATTTCAGCCCAAGAATCGATACGTAGTTTTGTGACAAAACGTCTCCCTCCCTTGGAGTATTGCACAGAAACAGCCTCAACTCCACTGTGGATAACTCCCATATCACGTTGCATCCCATAATACATATATAAATTACATGAAAGTCAGCCAACCACAGGATTCTGAATGGTATGGAAGGGACATATGATCTCTGCTACTTGGAAGAATGTGCACATACAAAACCCACCAGCATTGCTAAGGTACTTAAATTCCTGATGCACAGAAGTGGCTCTGGCGCTCTGAATCCTGCACTCCTTGTAGGTTTTGGGAAGCACAGATGCTAATGGCCGGATTTTTAGTGCTGTCTGGGAATCCAGTTCCCTTCCGAACAAATCAGCAAACTAAAAGCTTGCCAGTAAGTCCGAGACAGATGGGAATTGGGTCTGTTAATACCTTAAAACTCAGGACACCAAAAGCAAATAGGTGTCTGCAGGGCTGTCTCGAGCTAAGAGCAGCTTCCCAGCGGGGTCTGCTCCCTGGTGCTCATCGCTGTGTACCATGGGCCACTGGGGGCACATTACGTCCTGAGGATTATCTCTCAGTGATTAGTCCTGAGGTCCTTTCCCTTAGCACCTCCTTCCCTGTATCTCCAGTGCAGGGCTTGGCCCAGTGCTGGTTAGCAGCTCTGTGAGCAGCTCGAACACGCGTAAGCCCCATAAATCAGCTTCTTCCTACCAAGGGGGAGCGAGTGCTGGCCCTCCTGGGAAGCTTCTTACAGCTCCAAAGCTCTGGCTGACTGATTAATTCTGTAATATTCACAAACAGTAAATAACATCCAAAAGTCATTCATGTCAGTTATTAGAGGTGAAACTTTTTTTTTTTCATCTCTTGACTTCGGGATGTGATTTTTTCATCCTTTAATACTGATCTACTCTTCCCTCCTGCCCCCCATTAATTTTGTTTCATGTTGGCAGAAGGAAATCCTGAGGGATTATAGATCCCACGAGTGTGCTCACCAGGTTCAGCAGCCTGACAGAACTGCTGGGGCAATGGCTAGTTCACAGCTGTTCGCACTGTACGAGGGAAGAACCCCAGGGCTCCTTCTTGCCAGCTGATTTTGTGTCCCGAGGGAAAAAACACTCGAAAGATGTTCTCAAACACATGAGCACAGTTGGTGACATTAATCACATCTTAAGCACTTCTAAAGCAGCTTCCCACAAAGATGAATCGACTCCTAAGGTATTAGCACTGCCAGAGGAACCAGGGTTTGAGTTTTTTCTTACAGCTGATATTTCAGCTGTACGAGAACAAACTTCTTGCAGAACCCACGGTGGATACCTGCCTCCTTCTCCCGATCCCTACTTCACTCTCAGTGAGTTTTGTTCTGGTTTTGAAGCCCCCCAGCCTTGGCCTGAAAGCAAGCATCACAAATTCTTCTGTGACAGATGAAAAGATTTGAGACAAGGTCCATTTTGTTTGCAGTGTGCAACGTACAAGGTAGCGGCATCCACGCTGTTGTCCTGCAATCCAGATTAGCAATCTGATAGCAAATGTTAGGGTTTAAATATGTTTTTTTATGTGGCTAATTAAAGAAAAGCATGTACATGAACGTCCAGGACTACATAGGAAAAGGTGACCTAACAGCTGCCTGCAGAACACAGGCAGCACAACTTGATGCTATTTGCACAATTTCCTGCGACACTGAAATTTCACAGTGAGATCACATCTAAGAATAAGCATTTTTCATTTCCTTGTCAGGAGTTTAAACACAAGTACTTGCTCTTAAATACGTCATCGAGATTTCAGTGCGAAAAACAAGGGGGGTGAAAGGTCAAAAGTTCTCAAAGCAGCATTAAAGGGCTGTGTTAATTGACTGTAGGCTGGAGCCGAACTCCCGTGCCTCTGCTCGATTCTGGCACCCACAAACGGCTCCGTTGGTGGACACCTCGTGGTCCTACCTCCGTGCAGAAGTCAGGCAGAAGTAGATAAGTCACAATTTATGACCAGATGATAAAGTCAAGGAAATAGATATGAAGCAAATTAATCATGGCTTAACTAGTTCATATTGTGTCTATGCCAGAAACAAGCGTAGAAAATTAATAGAGTGACGACTGCATGCCAGCTGTTCCATGACAACTTAATTATATAAATTTCAGAGTAATATCTTTAACACAGAAATTAAAGAAAAATGTAAAATTCCTTCCCAAAACAGAGAGACTTCAAGTCCACTTCTCAGAATGTCATCATCTGTAACAGCTTCTCTACGGAAACAGTTAAGAGGTTTGGGAATATTAATGTGATACGGATAAGTTTTGCTCAGCTGTGATGTATGAAAGCCATTTGCCTCTTTTAACAATAAAACCAGCAAGATAAACTGCACTGCATGCCCTTCCCTGTAATTCCTCGTGTTTATCTTTTAAAATAAGACTGGCAAATGTGCTCCATCTTGTAAGCGTTCGCGCAGAGCCAGACGAGTCTGCTTACTGTACATGTTTTTGTTTGTTTAAGATTTGGACAGAAGGGTAAAGCTATAAGGATTGAGAGGGTTGTCTACACTGGGAAAGAAGGCAAGAGTTCTCAAGGATGTCCAATTGCCAAATGGGTAAGTGATGGCCATGAGGGCTGCTACCAACTTGGTTCAGTGTGACAGTGCACGCAGGCAGCGATGTCCTGACGTTGGCTGACCCGAGGAAACTTAAACTAGCCCCAAAGAGCTCACACAGGAGGCCCACAGCCTGCTCTGCTGCTCACATGGCATTTGCTTGAGTTGCACGGAACAGTAAGAATAGAATTTGGCCCAAAGGTATGAAAACCTGAGAAGGAAGGCAGTTTGGTTCAGATTTAAGATTTGCCACGTGTTCTCACTGCTGTTTAATTTTAGCTTACAAATAAATCCAGTAAGTACACCGCTGGGATGTTTTTAAAACACACTCCCAGTTCCAGAGGCATTAGTACACCCTCTTAGCAAACACTGCCTTGCTTTGGCAGAAACTACCGAGTGGTTTGGGCAGGCCAGGGAAAGGCAGGGTGAGGAAAAGCTGATACATGATTATAGCCTTTATGCACACCAGAGTGCACCTTTATAGCAACACCCACAGCAGCACAAGCCCTGAGAAGCAAGGGCACTCTCCTCTGAGCAGTGCCTACCGCTCTCCTCTCCTTGCCATAATGCTTCCATGTAGCAAGGGCAGGTGAGGACACAAAGCCGGGTGTGGATTACAAGTGAAAGGAAAAGCGAGACAGCTCCCACGTTGAGCTGTTTAGTCCCCTCCCATCTCCATCCCCACGTGCCCCCTGCCCTGAGCACAGCCCTGTGCACGTCAGCATCTCCCTCCTTTGCTTCCCTGTGCTCTCTGATCAAACTGGGTCACTTGCAGCACACTGCAGATTCAGGAGGATGTTTCTGCTAAAGCAGAAACGCTCTCCTCCACCGCTGTGGCTTTTCATGCTGGCCTCTTACCCTTCCAGTATTTAAAAGGAGATTATAAGCAGGAGGGAAACCAACTTTTCACAAGGGTAGGCAATGATAGGACGAGGGGGAATGGTTTTAAGCTGAAGGAGGGAAGGTTTAGATTAGACATCAGGGGGAAGTTCTTCACTGAGAGAGTGGTGAGGGGCTGGCACAGCTGCCCAGAGAGGTTGGGGATGCCCCGACCCTGGAGGTGTTCAAGGCCGGGTTGGATGGGGCCCTGGGCAGCCTGAGCTGGTACCAGATCTGGAGGTTGGTGGCCCTGCCTGTGGCAGGGGGGGTGGAACCTGGTGATGCTTGGGGTCCCTTCCGTGATTCTAGGATTCTCTTCATTAAACAGAAAGGGGGGCCCGGGCTTGTGTCACTAGGTGGGAGAAACAGCATGAGTTACCGGGAACAGAAAGAGAGAAGTAGAAGATCTTCTCTGCACTTCTCCCCGCACACACACGAGAGCTGAGCTTCCCTGTTCTCTGGCTCCTTGCACTAAGAAGTGCCTTGTCTGTGTTGGGCCCCGGGGCCCGTGTTGCTGTGCATGCAGGTAGTCCGCAGAAGCAGTCAGGAGGAAAAGCTGCTCTGCCTGGTGCGCGAGCGAGCGGGCCACACCTGTGAGACAGCGGTGATCGTCATCCTCATCCTGGTGTGGGAGGGGATCCCCACCAGCCTGGCCGACAAACTCTATTCTGAGCTCACCGACACCCTGAGGAAGTACGGCACGCTGACGAACCGCCGGTGCGCCCTGAACGAGGAGTAAGTGACACGGAGGGGGACCTGCCACCCACCTCCAAGCTGGCGGCCCCGCTGGCTCCTTCGCCGCACACGCGCCCGCCTTCCACGCTGTTTCAGGCAGTCTGAAAACCCACAGTCCTTTTGAGGAAAGCAAAGTCAACGTTTTTAAAAATAAGGGGGAAAAAAAGAACGTCTTCCCAGAGTTGGGAAGCTTCTCAGTGTGTTTAAAGGCTGGTGGTTTAAGGGAAGATCGCAGCTGGGCCCAGGAAAGCAGGTAGCTCTGCCCTGAAGTGAAAACTAGATGCACCAAGTCATATCAGGTGCCTACAGAAGCTAGTCTGAATCTGAGGAAATAGCACTTTTTTCCATGTCTTTCTGACAATGAGGAACATGCAGACCAAAATAATCTAGTTATCACTGCGTTTTACTTACTTTGGCTGTGTAGGTACAGTCATGTTTCAGGAGTCGTTACCAAGCCCTTGTCAGAGCTCCACGGCCTGGCAGTGCCTTCAGCACAGAGCCCTTTTGGGTGCTGTTGGTACCACCACCTCTTAGGGCACCACGCAAACCCTCTTGAGCAAATCCAGGTTTCTCACAGAATATAGGAAACCCATCGTCCTTGCTTTGCAACCACAAAATTACTCATTGCGATGAATTCCTCTGTCACAGCACGTACGTTTCCCTCTTCCATTTCTTCACTATTTACTGGTGGAAGAAGATCGAGGCTGGCGATTCCCCATGGCACTGACCCGCCTGCTGCTAACAGCCATCTTCTCTTCTTCTTCAGGCGGACCTGTGCATGTCAAGGGCTGGACCCTGAAACTTGTGGTGCTTCATTTTCCTTTGGGTGCTCCTGGAGCATGTACTACAATGGTTGTAAGTTTGCCAGAAGCAAGATTCCAAGAAAGTTTAAGCTGATGGGGGATGATCCAAAAGAGGTTGGTGTCCATTTCTAAAATGAAAATGTGCCTCACGTGCAATGAAATGTTTTCTGTTGCTCTACAAATAAGAGATGCGGTATAAGAGGCCAAGGGCCAGAGCCCTGCTTGAACTGCATACATGGAGGGTAATTAAATAATTGCCAGTTAAAACTGATTGATTCCAGTCACCGAGCCAGCTGAATTGACTGTCCAAATTCTGACAGCTGGTAAAAGGCCTGAGACTTGAAACCATGCTTGCAGGCTTTCACAATTAGAAGAAAGGGCACAGCCTGAATAATTGTGGCTGTTTGAGGCCGGCAGTCAGGCATTCCCCAGTGGCAGAGCGGAAGGTTTTCCAACCAGAGGCATATAACACTGCAGCTGGGAACCAGAGCAGACTGCATGGAGACTGATGTGGTGAAACTCTTGAGATTGCGATAGGAATAAGAGGGTAGGAAGACTCATTCAACATACAGCCTTGCCCCACTGATAGTTTCCAGACTAGGCTCTGTTAGAGCAAGCTGGCAACCATTTAAAGCAAGCCAGAAGAAAACAACGTTGAGCTGAGCTTGGGCACGGGATACCACTGAAACTGTGGTGGTAGTGAGTCCTGGACACCTCCACGTGTCTGGGAGTTTCTCATGGCCTCGTTTGGTTTTCAGTATGCTCGTGCAAATTTAGTCCTTGGACTGCTGCTCATGCACTGATGCACAGTCCACAGCTTTCACTCTATTCTGGCACCTTACGCAAACCCACGCGTTTCTTGTACGTGAACAGAGTCAGGCATGTCTGCATCCTATGGCCCGTGCTGAGAATAGCACACTATTTACAATACCATAATTACCATCTACTTTTTCCTCCCTGCTGCCCCTTGTGCCCCCAAGAATTGTAGAATAGCTCTCCTTCAGTCACACTGGGGCACAAAGCCTTCTTTCTCACAGCCTGCAATCCTAAACCCCCTACATTTTCTAAGCTGGATACCTGGCCAGAGCCCACCAGGGCACTCTTCCAGCTTTCATTCCTGGATTTGCTTCCCATGCAAGCCAAAGCTGGGCAGAGAAAATGGTTTTGCTCTCCAGCCTTGGTCCCAAAGTCCTGGGCAGCCAAGGCACGTGTCCAGACCAAGGGTTATGGGTGGGGCCCCGTAGTATAGACATGATTTGTAGACAGTACAGACAACACAAATAGGATCCTCACCAATAAAAACTTGCAGCTACACTTAAAAATGGTACCTATGTACCACGCAAAGCTCAAAAGTTTTGGCAGCAGCCACAAGGTCACTGTGATAATTTCACAGCGGCATTCTGGAGTCCCAAATTCCAGTTTTATGAGGAGATACAAAATCTTAATGCGCTGAATGTGTCTCTCTGTCAAAGCTATGGGTTTTTCACAGCTCTTCACATGTTCATGAAATGTACAAACTCCTAAAAGCGAGTACACCCCTCCATTGTGCCACTACTCTGTGTGAGATTGAAATGAAAAATTAGGGCCTCATATAGGTGAGGTTTAGAATTTGGGATTCTCACCCTGAGAGGATGGGGAACAACTTCAGAATTTGTTACTGGAGTACATCATTTTTAAAGAGCCCTTCATTCTGAGAGAGTGTACCTCTCCCTGCAGAAAGAATTGTGGTCATTCCCACCTCCACAGCACTGACAGCTAGACATGTCCACAGCTGTGATTGCTTAAAGATTGGGAACTTTCTGAAGTCTAAAGCATTACAATAATTTTAAATTGCTGCATGAAAAGATAAATGTGTTGAAGTGCTGTTATCACAGTGTGCAAAAACCCTTAAATTAGGCACATTAACTTGATGGAGCATTCAGATATTATTTCTTTCATGCTTCCTAAGGAGTATTATTTTCCCAGAGCTCCAGTAGAGAAAATAATGACTGTCATCATGCTTGGACCCAACACATCTTCATGTCGAAGAATGTGATTCTTTTTAATGTAAACCAAATTAAGATTACAGTATGTGATGCCCACTTGCAAGGATCATGCTGCATTACTACTGCATCGCTTTCAAGGCTGTGAAACAATATAATTAAAATGGAGATGCAAGATGGTGATTGTCTAAACCAGAGTGACAACGACCTTTACACGTCTCTCACTGCATTGTAACAGACCTTCATGTTTTAGGTCCCATACATACAGTATGGAAATGTCACTGAGCTCTATTTCATCTGCTAACAGGAAGAAAAACTAGAATCCAATTTGCAGAACCTGTCAACCCTGATGGCACCCACCTACAAGAAGCTTGCACCTGATGCATACAACAACCAGGTATGGTGGGGAAAAGGGGAACTGGAGCAGTCACACAGTCTGATTTCTACCCCTCTTCCCCATGCTTCATCTCTGAGCCAAACCTTGTCTGTACATTTTGTACCAGCAGCCCTTTGACATCGGGCTAAAAACAAATGGAAACAAACAAAATCCTCAACTCAACTTAAAACGCTTCAAAAGCAAAACTGGTAGAATCGTAACCACTAACTACAGCTGATCTTTTCACCTACGTAAATGCAACAAGATTACTTCACACTTGAGCAGAAACCTTCAGTTCCGCCGCACAAGGTTTCTGGATTTGGAGTGATTCACCTGCTGAACTCGCAGAACAGCCATACAGATGGTGTGAGATTGGCAGCAGTGTCAGAAGGCAGCCTACTATATTGCACTCAAGTCTTGAAACCAGCTTCAGTTCTGCTCTCTCAAGTGGCAGATCAATTTAGTTTTCAAAGTGGCCATTGCAGACATGCTTTTAAAACAAAGCTTCATAACTGGATGCACTCAGCCCTGCATATGCACACGAGTGCCTGCACCAGCGTTTGTGCACGTGGGGCTGCTGTGTGCAGTGCTCTGTCGGGCAGTATCCACAGGTGCCAGCACATTCAAAGCTGCATGAGGCTCCCAGGTGTGGCTGCCTCTCACCTCCGTTCCTTCACCAAACATCTGTCAGATATTTGCATCAAAATTTAACACCATACCCTTTGAAACGCCTAACTGTTGGCCTTTGTTTTCACTGTTTGGTCTCACTATCATTACAAGCATTCACAAAACTTACAGCCTCCAGGCTATCAGCATCACTGCAAACTATGACAACTTCTCCATTTCCTGTTGACAACAGTCAAAACACTTCCTTGTTGTAGCAATCAGCACAAAATAGATTTTCAACTGCAAGCAGCAAGCTAAAACAAAACTGTCCATTTTTATTTGCAGTTAAAATTACTCCTTTACTCCTACACGTTTAGCAGCAACTAGACAGGGTAAGCAGGTTTAGTACAGACTGATCTGTTTTCACTTACCTGATCAGATAATACTCGGAGACTCGTGGAGGAAATTGTGGCTGTGTGCCCACTAGCTCGTGGTTCTCCCTCCAAACATCTGAGAGACATTCTGCAAGAGAAGAAAGGAAGAAGAAAAAATGGGGTGGTGAAAAATAAAATGGCTCTTTGCTTGGGCTGCTTTCTTTTCCCAAGAAAGTTGTCTAAAAGTCTTCACACAAACCATGGTTCTGCCTGACACTAGCTGATAATACATGCTTTTCCAAGTTTCACCTTTACCATACATAAGAAGTAATGTGTACAGCCTGGCCCATTTCGGGAGTCCCATGCAAACCTTAAATTTGTGGGGAAACCCAGCCCAAGCTCCTGTCAGAGAGATAATCACGACCTAATTTGTATGGCTGCAGTACAAAGTTGTAAAAGCAGAAAGCCTTAAAGCCAATCCAAATTTCCCCTTTGTTCTAATCTGCATCTGGCTTCTGGCTGGATTAAAATCTAGATTTGGAAAGCTTTTCCAGCTGGACCCAACAGAACATCTCGTAGAACCTTTGCACCAATACATTTTAAACACACCCTTCAAGTCTAGCCAAGTTACAATGTGCGTCACATTTCAAACCACTCTCATTTGATTCCAAAGAAGTTTACACGTTTCAAGTTTTGATTTTGTTTGTAGATTCTAGTGAAGTAAAGATTCCAAATACTAAAAACAAAACTGCTGTGAGCAAACTGGACATCTTTTCAGTGGCCTTGGATCGAGACTTGGCAAAATGTCCAATTTCACATCAACTTAAAATGGGATCCAGTAAGTGTAGATCTTTTGTCCTCACTTGAAGGGTTCAGGAATTTCAGCAAAGCATTTTACAAATGGGGTTTCATTTTTGATTTACTAAATAAAATATGAAACCATCATTTGTGTGAGGCTTGCTCTTTCATTACAGAATCTCTTCCTTCTGTGCAAGTTTTCTTGTTGCATTATAAAATCTTTGTAAAGCCCCTTCATAGCGAGTGCACGTATAGAAAGCACTATCTTGACTGTGTTATCTTTTTGGTCAGGGGTTGGTGCTGCTCTAAAGCTAATGAAGTTTACTTTCCGTGTGCCATTACACGTCAAAAAGAAAATTATTGTTTTTCCTGAAACCGTTCTGAAGTCAGTTTTCTGAAGTCATTCTCCCCTAATAGCTCGGTTTATTTCCAGTCTACACAAACGTATCGCTCTCACAGTGCCAGACACCAAAGCCACGCACTGTATTTACCATGGAAAAGCACAAACCACTGGCAGGGAATCGGAAGTGATATGCAAGGAAAAGTGTTATTGCCCGATTTCACAATCACAGCAGAGACAGAAGGGAGCAGGGAATCAAGCAGCAAGGAGCAAGGCAGGCATCCTACAAAATTGCCGCAAAATTGCTTGAGTTTATTTGCCTCTAAGATCTGTCTGCTGCCACCTGGAGATGCCTCATGTTGTTTGATGCCCAGAGCGTGTGTTGGGGTGGGCTGCAGTGATAGCTGCCATCTCTCCCCAGATCGAGTACGAACACCGAGCTCCCGAGTGCCGCCTGGGTTTAAAAGAAGGCCGCCCGTTCTCAGGGGTCACCGCCTGCCTGGACTTCTGTGCCCATGCTCACAGAGACTTGCACAACATGCAGAACGGGAGCACGCTGGTAAGTCAGTGCTGCATGCAGCCTCCTTATCCCAGCAGGAATTTCCTATATTTAATTTGTTGTCTTCGGTCTAAATTTGTAATTGCGTAACGTAGGTTGCTAAAGGAAGAAACATTAAGCAGTCATTGAGCTAACTGACTACCCCCTACGCAATTTTTCACTCAACTGAATGAGACTTCTGATGAATTAAAGAAAGGTTTTATATAGAACTGGAAAAGAGAAACCGTGGAGACAACGGGAAGAAGGTTCCAGCAGGGCTGAAATGCCCGTTCCAGTGTTCCTGGGACAAAATGTTTTATATTTGCTGTCTTGACATAATTTTTTGTAGCTCCTTCGGATTACATCTTATAATGCAATAAAATGGAAAAAAAGAGCATGGCCAGCAGGTTGAGGGAGGTGATCCTCCCCCTCTGCTCTGCCCTGGTCAGGCCGTATCTCAAGTACCGTGTCCAGTTCTGGGCTCCCCACTACAAAAAGGATGGGGATCTCCTAGAGAGAGTCCAGCGGAGGACACAAAGATGATAAAGGACCTGGAGAAGAAAAGGCTGAGAAGGGATTTTATCAATGCTTATAAATACCTAAAGGGCAGGAGCCAAGAGGATGGGGCTCTTTTCAGTGGTGCCCAGCAACAGGAACAAGGGTCAATGGGCACAAACTGGAAAACTGGAAGACAGGGAGTTCCATACGAATGTGCCTAAGAACCTCTTTACTGTGAGGTGGCAGAGCACTGGAATAGCTCCCAGAGAGGAGGTGGAGTCTCCTTCTCTGGAGATATTCGAGACCTGTCTGCACACCCACCTGTGTGACCTGCTGTAGGGAGCTGCTTTGGCAGGAGCTTGGACTGGGGGACCTCCAGAGGTCCCTTCCAGCCCCTGTGATTCTGCAATACAAATGACTTTTTTCCATAACTTTCTTCAGAGGAGAGTTTTGGAAGTTGTGGATTTCATTCCTGCTTGGGGTGAGGTTGAAGTCTGCAAGCCTTCCATCCTTTGTAATGTACATGCTCGCCTTATGGTTTTCCATCCTGAACTCTAGCACTTACAGCAAAGGTTCTGCAGAAGATAAGAGAAAAACTAGCTGATTTTCAGTGTGTACTGCATGCTCTATCTGTGACAATACAGTTGGAGTAAACATGAGGAAAAAAATAAACTTCAGGTTTGAATAATCTCCACTATTGCAATTTTAAGTAATTCACAGTGCAGCTCCTATCACCAAACAGAACGTTTATTTTCTTTTAATACCAACGAAACTTGTCTTGTTTCCAGGGTCTGACTTAATTGAAAAGTCAACTACCACCACTAAAACACATATTTCTAGCTGAGCTTTCTTCCTAAGATTGGCTGATTTAATTACTTTACTGCCGAGTAGGTCTGCATCAGCATCTTTTTCTCCCCTGAGATATTCCCTGTGCCCATTTTAGCTGGAGCTAACACAGTGAGCACGCTACATGACACAACAGTAACTTCCCAAGATCTTTGTGCAGTATTAACACGACTGGGTGCTTTGCATAGTGCTGGAACCTGCCATCCTCAGGGGCTGTGAAACACAATGGCAGCGTGTCATATCCCTCACTGCTTCTAACAGGTACCCAGCTAATGGAGCATAGTCCAAAAAATCTTCAGCTGATATAAAGTTTTCACTGCCTTTGCTCCCTGCCCAGGATGCTAAGGGCCATCGTGTCTCAGTTTAGGTGATACCCACCTATAACTGCTCATCTCATCACAGGCACAAGAAACACAGGTATTGATGTTTTGTGTTTCTATTTACGCTGTCCAACAGAGCAGCGTAAGCAACGAACGGGCAGACTTGTTGTGATAACGTGTCAATGGCACAAACCCAGGGTTTACAAGTAATTTGCCTGGTGCTGATGCTGACATTGCCAGGGCGAGGTGAAACTTCCTCTCCGAGTGGTTTGAGAGAGGTACTCCAACACTCCTTTCCCACAGGTTTGCACACTAACTAGAGAAGACAATCGTGAACTTGGCCAAACACCTGAAGATGAGCAGCTCCACGTGCTCCCGTTGTACAAAGTCTCTGACGTGGATGAGTTTGGAAGCGTTGAAGGCCAGGAGGAGAAGAAGAGGAACGGCAGCATCCAGGTCCTTACCTCCTTTCGTCGGAAAGTAAGGATGTTAGCAGAGCCTGTTAAGACGTGCCGGCAAAGGAAGCTGGAAGCAAAGAAAGCAGCTGCAGAAAAGCTCTCCTCCTTGGAGAACGGGCCTAGCAAAGCTGAAAGAGAGAAGTCTGCTGCAGCACGCAACAAGCAAGGCAACGCCGAGGCAGCAGGGCACGCGAAGCAGCTAGCAGGTAAACACATGGTTCTGTTCAGGGTCCTGATCTACACTGGTAAGCTTCCTAGAATTTAAGACCATTTACAGCAAGTCTCAAGAAAACCATTTTTCTCAGCGCCAGAATGTTTTAAATAAAAAGCATATGGGATTCTTGAATGTAAATGTTAATATTCTGTATTTATAAATATTAGAATGCCAAGTTGTGGTCAGCTCTGGAGAAGGAAAGAGAAAGAAAAGGCATACAAGAAATCCATTATTGGATAGCTGACACCTGCAGAAGTCAGGTGCTTCTGCAAACTCTGCTTGCCATCTAGTGTGTTGCAAAGCACCTTTAAATGACTGCTGGTGCTAGAAGCCATGGTGAGAAATGTGTGATGCTGCTGCCAAAGAAAGAGTGACCCACACATCACTCTCTGTCTGCCACTGTTACAGAGAACCTCATAATTTGAGTGGGTTCTAGCCTAACCTCTTTACCAATATCTATATACTCTGCTTCAAGACCAAAAGCAGAGTGGGTGTTTCCATAGCGGAGGAAGAGTTTAAAAACCCACTTAACAATGCCTAGCGGTTCTCATCACTAGATTTTAGAATCCTGGGCAAAGGAGTTCATCACAACTATGTTATTGTTACAGCAGCTTCCACAGAGAGGAATACAATGATAAACCAAGACTTCCCAGAAGGTCACTGAGATACTCATAGGTCAGCTGTCCTGTGACCCAGTATAGGGTTCTAACGGTTAAACTATGCTACTGTACTTTAATGCATGATGTATTTCTCCTCATGTCTTCAGTTAATCTCACTTGTGACTGAGCTGTTATCTGTTTTTTACATAAAGCTAGAGACATTTTTTGAGACAGCTCTACTAATACAGATGGAGAATTTATTTATTTATTCTTGGGGAAAAGGTCACCGTGTGCTTGGCTGTTTGGGAGCACTTTGATGCTCCATTTCACGGACTACTTAAACGATGATTCAACTCTTTGGACTTTGTGCATGTGACTCTGAACAGATTGCACGGGCCTCTTTCCCCCATTGCAACTAGCATCTGATCTCACTGGATGCACGCCAGAAAGGAAGAGTAGCCTTAGTGTTCACTCAGCTTCTTAAAGCATGGCATTTGAGATGTGAGAAAGGGAACCTCTGTTAATGTGTCATATGATATACTGTACTTAGAAATTTCAGATATTTATCATGAAGAGTCTGTAAAGTGTAGTTAAATGCACACTTAAAAAAAAAGGGGGAAAAAAAAGCTTTTTTTTTTTTTTCTTTTCACACCTACAGATCTTTTACGTCTTTCAGGACCGGTGACACAACAGCAGCAGCAGCATCCACAGCGCACTCTCCCTAACAACCCTCAGCCCAATCCTATTAACACTTACTCGGGTTCAGGTTCTGCAAATCTGTATGTAAGGTTGCCTAATCCAGCCAGCGCTTATCCAAGCTCTTCATACACTTCAGATCCCTACGGAGGGTCTGGTCCCATGAACCTCTATACCACCTCATCACAGCCTGTGGGGTCTTATTTGAATTCTTCCAGTCCCATGAACCCTTATTCAGGATCATTAAGTCAAAATAACCAATACCCGCCCTACCAATGCAATGGAAACATACAGATGGACAACTGCCCCTCTTACTTGGGCTCCTACCCTTCCCAGCATCAGCACATGGACTTGTATAATTGCCAGAGCCAAGACCCTATGTCTAAGCTAAGCCTACCACCCATTCAGACATTATACCAGCACAGGTTTGGGAATAACCAGAGTTTTGGTCCCAAGTACTTGAATTACGGAAGCCAAAATATGCAGGTAGACTCCTTCAGTAATTGCACCATTAGACCAAATGTCCACCACGTAGGGTCTTTCTCCTCTTACTCCACCCATGAAGCTGACGGCCATTTTATGGAGGTTGCCTCAAGGTTAAAATCTAATCTGAGTAGTCCAAGCGTGGACTACACCTCCATGAGTAAAACCACTGAGCACCACCACGTGCAGCCGCATCTAGCACGTGACTACCACTCTGCTCAGAGCGTGTTCGGCGGTCCTCCTAATTCCTTGCATCTCCCAAGCAAGGATAGCGAGATGGTTTCACACGCGGTAAATGGCTTGTCTAACACGCTTCCAGGTCAAAACCATGACAGGACTACTCCCCAGGGCGGTTTAGATAAAACCGAGGTGCTGAATCCTGAAAAAGCAGAGGATCCCGATGAGGTCTGGTCAGATAGCGAGCAGAGCTTCCTGGATCCGGAAATTGGAGGAGTGGCAGTTGCTCCATCTCACGGGTCAATTCTCATTGAGTGTGCAAAACGTGAGCTCCACGCAACGACCCCCCTAAAAAACCCCAACAGGAACCACCCCACCAGAATATCCCTCGTCTTCTACCAGCACAAGAGCATGAACGAGCCGAAACACGGCCTGGCTCTGTGGGAGGCCAAGATGGCCGAGAAGGCAAGGGAGAAGGAGGAGGAGTGCGAAAAATACGGCCCAGACTACGTGCCTCAGAAATCCTACGGCAAAAAGGCGAAGCGGGAGCCCGCCGAGCCGCACGAACCCTCGGAGCCGACGTACCTGCGCTTCATCAAGTCTCTTGCACAACGGACCCTGTCGGTCACCACGGACTCCACGGTCACCACGTCCCCCTACGCCTTCACGCGGGTTACGGGGCCTTACAACAGATACATCTGACTCCACACCTTTGTGGGTTACCTCATCCCAAAAAGCGACCCGTCGGTAGGGCAGCTTAGGTTTCGGGGAAGGCAAGGGTGGAGAAGCGAGCAGTGTTTTTGTTTAACCCGTCAGTGGAAGACGCCTCGGCACACCAGCAGAAAGAGGTAATCTGGCTCGTGCACTTATTTTCCACTGATTTCTAAGTGGTCACAGATGGCACGTAGGAAACAAGACCAAAGCATCCTATGCAAACACAAAACAAAACAAAAAAAAAAGCGTTTCGCAATTTCCATTTGAAAACGCTGGCTCCATCCCTGAAAGAGATGATCTGCAAATGGGGTTTTTTTTTGTTTTTTTTTTTTTNCAAATGGGGGTTTTTTTTGTTTTTTTTTTTTTTTCTTTTTTTCTTCTTACAGTTTTGGCACATCTGTGACCACTTTTACCGTCATCGAGTTTGCGTAGTCATGGAACAGGAGCAAAAAAAAAAAAAAAAAAATTCCTAAAAAATAATACTGTAGTATTACAACTGCAGGAATCTTAAAATAACACCTGGTGCTGAATCTATGATGTACTGAAATACTGGAATTATGGCTTTTTAACACGCAGTTTTTACTGTAATCTTATTAGTCTCTTTATTTAACGAAGTAGATGCGTACAAAGCGTAACAAATAGACAGCAAAACACTGAATTTGTTTGGATATCCTAAACCCATGGTGCTATCTACGAGAATGGTGTCTTTAAGTCAAACAGTCAATGCCTTTCTAACGACTGAAATGTCAATGATGTGTTCACGTGCTCTTCAGCGACAGGGAGGACCTTTCCATTCCTGTGTGTATTGAATTTACCTGGTGTTAAAATAAGCTGACTTTTTAAACCTATGGGAATTTACAAGGACCTCTGGATTTTGCTCGTCCAGTCAAGTCCTAGAAAAGGACGATAAAATAGAGAGATATTTTTTTTTAAAAATAGTGTTTCAAAAAGCACTTTGTCTACCTAAGCTTGGCGACTTGAACAATGCTAAGGTACTAAGACATTAAAAAAAAAAAAAAAGAGTTTACTTTGATTTTAAAATGCAAAGATGATTTTTTTAAGATAAAAAAATAAAAAAAAAAAGCTTTTAAATACTTTTGTTTTAGCCATGCATCCGCTAGTGGGCTACGTATCCATTTTTAATACAGTCAGTTATGGCAAAAAGGGGGCTTACTGGATATAAGGGAATCCTTGAGTACACAAACCCCACGTTCTTCTGGTGCTCATCTCACACAGCTATACTGTAAACCGTTTTCTACAACTATGACAAGTTCATTGCTCAAGTATGTACAGTTTTAAGGACAGACTTTTGTATTAACCCCAGGTAACAATTAGCAGCATGCGACAGAGTAGCTAGCTTGGGCTTCTGCTGCTTTTCCAGCCCTGTCTGCTCTTCTCCCACCGAACGGCAGAGTGCTTTTGTGTTGGCCAGGATGTAGTGTGGTGTCAGTCAGTGCTGGGTGCCAGCGTCCTCTTGTCCAGGAAGGTTGAGCAGACCGATGCCTACACAAGATGAGTGAAACAGGGTGAGTTCTGTGTGATTCCGTTGATTAAATAGAAAAAAATAAAATAAAAAAATAAAAATAGGCAGCTGGCTTGCTGTGGTGGTTTTAAATCATTGATTTCTATTAAGAGAAAAAAAAAAAAAGCAGGAGAGTTGTATAGTAAATTAAATTGTAAACAAGACTTTTTTTAACGCGAGGCTTTAGTATTTTAGTACTGTAAAAATATTAAATCTATATATATTTGGGTTTTGAGCTGAATTCACATCATGGTGCTACTCAGCCTGCTACAAATATATCATAATGTGAGCTAAAAATACATTTAAAGGTTTGAGTGATGTTCCTACTTGTCATATACCTCAACACTAGTTTGGCAATAGGGTATGGAACTGAGTGTGAAAGTTTATATATTACACACCATCTTTTTCCCCCCAAAAGCCTTTGAAAAAAAAAAAAAAAAAAAAAGAAAAAAAAAAAAAAAAAAAAAAACCCTCCCCCAAAATTAAAATTTTTGCAATAAAAATT
>WBMW01004504.1:600748-627312 GCA_013396635.1 Penelope pileata | reverse complement strand
ATTTTAAATTTAACTTTACTTTTTTTTTTTTTTTTTTTTTTTTTTGGTTCTAAAAATTCAGGGATATTTCAGCTCACGTTCTCCTATGCGAACGTGTCACCTGTGTGTATGTAAAGCTGTTGTAGGTTAAATATATTATTCTTGGGTTTTCTGTTTTTTTTTTTTTTTTTTTTTTTGTTTTTTTTCTTTTTTTTTTTTTTTTGCGTTTTGTTTCCTTTTTTTTTCCTTCAGGGATTTAAGGCTTTTCTTTTGAATCCCTTCTCTCATTTTCCCTGTACGTGTACTGATGTAACTAAAACCCACGTTGTCGATTCCTGAGCTCTTTTTATCGTCACGAAAGCGTTCAAGAGATGTAGAACGTTCTGCCTGTCTCAAGACGAATACACAAAAGCGAGCAGAATGCACTGAGCTGATGAAAGGGAAACATGTAAGGCAGGGGTTTGGCAAGTGACTGTTTGCTAGAGTTTCTCGAGTCACTCTCTAAACAAGGCTTCTCGGACACTGTAAGGAAGGAACTAAAGTAGAAAAAGGTACAGTCTGTACAAGGGCTTCCCTAAACATGCAAACCTCCACGTCCCTGCTACGTCTTGTGCAATATACTGTAAGATTCAGGTCGGTCGAGAGAAATTTTTATCTGACAGAATCACAGCCTAACGCGAGTGAATCAAAGGAGGCCTTTGGGTTTGATGGTCAAATATTTATTGTGACAATTTTGTGTTTTGTTTTTTTTTTTAAATTTCTCAGTCTGTGACTTTACCCGCTGCATTGAAACAAAAGTTTCACCTTTTTTTTTTTTAAATAATGATGGTTATGTGTCAGATGAATTAAATCATTACAAATCTTTGGGTGATTTTAAGTCCTGCATTACTCACCTAAATCCACGGTAGACGTTTGGTTCGTGGGCCGCGCACCGTCATTTGCCAAACTGCTGGCAGCAAGAGCAGGAGGAATGGTGGATTGTAAATACCCAAGCTGTAATTTTTGGTGTACAGAACCCTGCCTCAGTTGGGACGAATGACAAAGCAGACCTAAAATTGCTTGTATAGGATTATCAGGTTGACTATAGCCATACTTGAAGATGCTTCTGAGTGGTGTCAACTTTACTTGAATGAATTTTTCATCTTGATTGACGCACAGTGGTAAAAAGTTCACTTCTCAAGCTAGTGGTTAACTTGTGTAGGAAACTTTAGCAGTTTGACACTAAGGTAATGAACTTCTGTGTGCATTTTCTATGCTTATGTTCTACTTTTTTTTTTTTTTTTTTTTTAAACTTTTAGTTTCATTCATTTTCATGAAATGTTTGGTATGTCTATAAAGAGAATCTGAGGATGGTTATAAATACTGTAAGTATTGTAATGTAATGCAGGTTATTTGAAAGCTGTTTATTATTATATCATTCCTGATAACGCTGAGATGTGGGTGTTTTTAATAAAATTTATATTTATTTAATGCACTCTAAGTCTGTCTTGCAGAACCTTGTCTTTCCCTGCCACTTTTATCAGACGGCAGCAACGGGAGGGGGCTGGGATGGGACCCCTGGTGCCAGCTGCAGCCCAGGAGCCCCCAGGGACCAACAGTGCCCACGGGGCTGGGGGAGCTGCCAGCCTGGAGACATCAAAGCAGCGCTCTGGGAAACCAGCTGCATCCGTCAGCAGTTTAGAAATTGAACACGCTGACCCATATATTGGGACAAACCCAAAGCAGAAGCCATTAGAAAGCGTATCTTAATGCCAGGACATATGTCACAGAATCAGAATGGCCGGGGTTGGAAGGGACCCCAAGGATCATCAGGTTCCAACCCCTCTGCTACGGGCAGGGCCACCAACCTCCAGATCTGGTACCAGATCCTTGCACTCGTGGGCACCAGACAAGAGCAGATTTTCTTGGTCCCTTATTTCAACCTCAGGGGATATCAGGACAGAAGCCTGAAACATTTTGTCCTGTGGGAAGAGGCAGAAATCGCTCTCTGTGTGGTTGCAAAGCGTTGCTGAATCAGCGCTTCATGGCTTTTCAAGTTTCCTTTTTTTGCCTGTTGTCAGCCCCGCTTACCCCATCCGTCAGTGCCACGCACCTTGGGAAAGCCTCCGCACTCCCTGCGTTTCTGTGGCCCGGTGTCTGGGGGAAGCAGCCATTTCCAACTCAAAAAAACTGATGTTGACCCTTGGCTCTCGCCATAGCCATTCCCATTCCCAACCTGCTCACGTGGCTGTGACCACGGCACCGTTTTCCATCAGCCCCAAAAACACAACGACCAGCCCCAGTAAATGAGTCACAGTGGGGGCACCAAGCTGTGGGTGCCGCGTGGCTGTTCCCTGCCCGGACACCGCAGGCACACAGGAGCTGACGCAGCTCGTCTATGGGAAGACCCAAACGGCTATGACCAGCCAGGGGGTGAACAAAGCCCAGGCAGATTTAAGAGCAACACGTGCTTTGCTCAAAGACACAGCGTGGTTCCCAGCATGGAGGAGTGGGGAACAAAACGATACGCTCGAAAGGATGTATTTTGGAGAGGCAGAACATCTCACGAGATGGGTTGAGACGTGGTGGTTTCTCCACATACACGCTTCCATCACTACTTAAAACATGACGCAGGATATTTCAATAAGCCCAGTCTTTCATCCAAGCACACCTCAAAGCGTAGAAGCAAGACCTTGGCTTTAGAGGTGAGCTCTGCTGTTTCCACCTGGCTGCAGAAGAGTGCTCGCAGCAGTGCACAAGAGGTTTGTGGTAGGCTCTGCCCAGAGGACAGCAACACGCCTGCCTGCAGAGCTGCAGGGCAGGGACCCTGGTGCCTACCTGGTGCAAAATTTGCCTGCTCTGTGGCTGACAGAGTAACACTGGCCTCCCAGAGAACAAGCATCTGTCAAATCCCTGCTACACCCAACTGTTTACCCAGGGCAGGCATCACTAACAATGTCAGGGTATTCAGCAACCGATCATTTTGTCTCAGAGGACTGACAGCTTCAGCCCCCTCCTCCTACGAGCCAACGACAGCTCTCCCTCCCTCACTCCCTGCGAGACGTTTTGGCCCCCAGCTGAGCTTATGTATTCAGTGGGCCCCTTTACTTCCACCTGTGACTGATTCTCCAGGTCAGTTTAATGAGGGCAGACATTGCACTAGGAGAGATTCTTGCAGCACTTGCAGAAAAGCCAATCTGCTCCGTGTTTTCCTTGCCTCACCTCTGCCCTGCAAAGGGAGTAACTGGTATCTGTGAAGTTAGCAGGGAAAGCTCAGCTGATTTTAAAGAAATCCTTCTGTTCAGAGGGGAAACCAAACTCACACTGGGGTAAGAAAGTGAGACAGAAGCAGGGAGAGGTCTGCTCAAGATCGACAGTGCTTTCTGATCAGAGCAAACTGGGCCTTGAGGCTGTGTCCTCTGGCCCTGCCCCTCTCAGATGTAGGAAGGAGACTACAGTCTCACAGTTTCTCCCCCAGAGAATGTTTCCCTTTAGGTCAGTGCTTGGGGTACTCACAACACTGATATCCAGGCCCTCCCTGCCTGAGCCGCATCAGAGCATCACCTGGAATCAGGATGCAGAAGCCGTACAGTGCCCTGGGTACCTGCAGGCACACCATCCTCCTCCTCCCACATCACAGAATACTTCAGACCACCCTGTGACAGAGCAGGGCCTCCCGTCCCCCCTCACTTTGAGGTGGGTTTGATCAACGTTACTCTGCACAAGCTGCAGGAGCCCACGAGAGGGTTGTTCTTCCCTCCCCAACCCAGCCAAGCGGATCAAGGCGAGTGATTCTCCCACTCAGGATTTGCTTCAGCTAGCACGTGAAGCCTTCGTCTCCATAGCATTTTCCACAAGGAAAAGCATCACAGGGTAAGCACCCTTCCTTCTAACGCTGTAGAAGCACTGCACACTGAAGTCACTGCAGGAAAACCAGCCCAGCGCCGGGCAGCGACAGCCTGCCCTGGTGCTTCAGCTTTCCTCTGGCTTCCACCACACGAGCAAGAGGAACCTCACTGGATTTTCAGGCATAATCATCCCCCCTCTTATTTTTCTGCTCCCGTTGTGATTATTTGTGAAAATGACAGTGCCATTATCTTCCTGTATGTAAGCCTTCACGCAGACCACTTTGGTAAAGAGATTTAACTGGAGGGGATGGCTTAAAGTGCAGCCTGCTCTGAAAAGGGATGGGGAAAGTGGCATCCTGGGGCTCCCAGGCTGCATTTCAATTACCAGCACCGCTAACACACCTCGCTGAGGAGGGGGGAGGCATTTCCCCATCTCTCCCTCCCCGGAGGCCCGCAGGCAGCAGCTCTCCTGCGAGCAGCCCCTCTCCCCGAGCCCTGCCCCCTGACACTGGTGCCAACACGAAGTCGGTCAGACGGCAGGAATTTGGTCCTAATTAATGGCAGCAAATGGCTCGCCAGGAACAGAGTTGGCATGGGAGCAGGTGACAGATGTCCAAAGGGAAAACATCTCTTAGCCGTTCCCCCCGCCGCCACCCCCAGCACATTTGTTTTGCACGACAGCCCCTCAGCCCCAGCCCTGGGGGAAAGCACCCAGACCGTGCTGCATCTGCACGTCAACCCCTGCAGCACCCACACGGCACCAGGACCACGACCCCGAGGAGGAGGTGGGAAACATCCCAGACTTGCCCCCTTGGTCCTTCCCCCAGCAGCAACACGGTGGAGTTTTAAAGCTGCATTTGCAAACCTAGCACAGAGGCGAGGTTTGCAGGTTAAATTAACCTAAAAACCAGATGTGCTTTTGTCAAGGAAACCAGGGCAAGTGCAGCCACCAGGTTTCAGACTCCTGCGGCTGCGTCTGTCGCGTGGGGCACGTTCACCATCGCTGCATGGCAGCAGCTGCTTCCATGGGGAATGCAGGCAAGCAGAGAGACAGGAAAAGTGTATTAAACCTTCCTAGAGAACTGTGCTAGAGGAGTCTACAGGAGACCCAGCAAGTTTCTACATGTCCAACAGCAACTTGCACGTGCTCTCTTGCTGCAGATGCCTAGTGAGGTGCTGCAGAGCTGCTCAGATACATCCCTAAGTACTCACTCAGCTGATGCTTGAGAATATCAGAGGCTGTTTTCTCCCTGGAAAAAGTTCACTGCCAGTGGGTAGCCACCAGCTGTTACATTTCTCCGTAGGTAGATCCCCACAGCACGGCTTATGGACTATCACACAAGGAAAACCACTGCCCTCTTTCAGAAGGGCTTGTGCTTTGTACCTTGGGCTGATCAGAGCAAACCAAGGGATGTGCTGTCTGTCTGATGCCTGCCTGCTTGCCACTGGGGCTAAGCAGGTCCCTGGAGGACCCCGCTGCCAACAGCTGCTCCCAAACAGCTCTCAGCAAAGAGCAAGCAAAGTTCTTGCTTGTTCTGTTAGCTCTGGTCAATCGATTGCAGTTAAGAAGAGAGAAGATACGTCACGCGTGACCCCCTGCCACAGAGACTGGGAGGATCTCTTGCCCACCAAACACGCAAACTTCTTCCAGAAAACACAACCAGATTCCTTTTGGGAAGCACAGTCACGGCTTTTAAACTACTGTCATCAGAGATTTAAGCCTTCAATACAAGAGGAGGGGGAGAGAGCCCGAGACACCCCATCGTAGGGGAATGAGGCTGCTCCTACCACTCAGCCTGACTTACAACAGCACAAATAATCCACTCGCTGAACCAGGGGGAGAGAACCATGCTTGAGGGGAAGCAAGGCTTTGTAGGAAGCTCTGCTGCCTGTTCTCATGTCAGCTCATGGATGAGATCTTTAATATTAAACAGCACATTAAAGAGAGTGCTCAGCGACAGTGCTCGGCCCCAGCCTCTCTCTTTGCAGGCAGGCACCTTCCCCCCTCCAGGCTCCATCCTCCTCCAGCCAGGCTTCAAGAGTGGCCAAAGCAGCCACGCTGCTCGCCAGGAACTCAGTTCCCCTGAACAATGAGCACGTTTTGATCTGAACTTGGGCACAGGAACGCTTTGCTTTGGGGTCAGGTCACGTTTTTATGAGCTGTGCAGTGGGATTCCTCTTCCGAGCAGCCCTGGGCAAGTATGAAGGCAAAACCCAGTTGTCCGTAGATGCCACAGAGATGCACAGCCTCCAGAGGCAGCTGAAGAGAGAACTCACAGACCGCAGGCACAGAATTCAGTGTCTGAACTCTGCTTAGGGTACCTCGTTGTGTCACTGGGTTTCTAGGTCACAGATCCCTCGCAAAGGAGGCTGCTCCAAGCCACACTGGAATCTTACAGCCATGAACACATTAACAATTTAGGTGCTCAGATGCCTGAAGTGGGTATCCTTGAACTGAGAGAGCTCAGCTGCTTTTCTCCGTTGACATTAATGTCCTTTCCTGCTTTAAACCTCCACCCCCTATGAGATAAGCCCTGTTAAAACACTGGGCTTTTCCACTTCTTTCCCTTAAAAACACCTCCTTAGCAGAGATGCTCCATCGCCTATCTGCAGTTGATAAAAGCAAAAAGGAATAAAGAAAGCGGGGGTAGAGGGGAAGAAGAGAAAGAAAGAAGGGAAGGGACAGCTTTCTATAAAACCTTCCAGTTCATCTAGCCCATCTCAAAGGAGGAACCGGCAAGAATAACTGCTCAGCGTGCGTGGAAAATTGTTTTACTAAATGTGGAAGGAAAAGCATTGATTCCATCTCACCGACACGAGAAGTCAAAATTGCAGCGTTGCCATTAGCGCTCATGCTGCTGGGAAGCCTGAAAGGAGCGGAACGGCCGCTCAGAGGACAACATAAAGGCAATGAAGGAAGCCAAAATTACTCCTCTAAATTTCCTCTCTCTGCTGCTGTAATTGGGCACCCCGAGGTATTCTCTCCTCGGTCACAATGGTGAGCAGCCAAACCTGTCACTGCACATACAGGCGGCAGCAGAGGATTGACAGCCAGGGCAACTTTGTCCATTGATTTTCCATAATACAATCAATAAAATATTTCATTACGACCCACACAATCCTATTTGCATCATCAGGAGACGGGAAAGATGCTGTCACGTCTGGGGAAAAAAAAAAAAAATTAAAATAAAACCCCCCGAGATGCAGATCTGCTGACTGCTTTTTTTTCCCCCTCCAGTAGAAATCCATATAAAATGATTTCTTTCCTGATTCTAATCATACTGCATCAAGTACTGGGTGGCTGGGAAAAAAAAACACGTGCACCACAGCAATCAGAAGCCAGGTCAGCTACAGCAGTGCTACACAGCTCAGTGATGCTGCTGCTCGATGTCCCAGACAGCAAAGCTTGAAGCAAAGGAGCAGCTCTCGGCGTTAGGGGCATGCTGTGTTGCCCTGCCCTGCCATAGCTGCACAAAACGGTGAACAAAGCTGCCTGCAACGTCCTGAAGTCTATAGGAAGCACGTGGCCAAATACACAACAGGCTCTTGGAGCCTGCAAGGTGCCCAAGAACACAGCTGGGAGCCTTTTAAAGCCACCTGGTTGTTAGAACACGGGCAGGTACTCCAGCCTCCTTCAAACGCCTCGCATTAACCACCCAGCGCTCAGCCAGCCACTCTGGGAAGCCGGAGTGCAGACCAACTGCAGATCAGACCACACAAACACCTATCTCCATACTTACTAAAATACCTCTAAAATAATACTTCTAAAATATGTTTGTTTGTTTTTTTTGGTCCCCCTCCTGCAATTACAGATTTACAAACACAGATCTCGTTCACGCCCTTTCTGGGCGCTCCCAAAATAGTCTATGGTGCACCACAAAGCCTGAGACGTGAGCGGTACAGGGAGACAGCTTCTGAAATGCATGATTTGCCCTATAAACAGAGCCCTGCTCACAGGGCCAAGCTCTGCAAGAGCCACTTCCAGGGCTGCACTCACCCTTTTGCAATGCTTCAACCCCTCACCACCTCCCAGCTCTCCAAAGGTCCTTCCCAAAAGGCAAGTCAAAGCTTTGGAGCACTGAGATCACAACGGGCTCTGGCTTGTCTTGACCTTCCCCACAAACCAGAGCACAGAACAGCTGTGAAGATACAAGAAATGACACAGCAATGACCGAAGTGCATCCACCCTCACCTATTTGTTAGAAGCAATGCAGCAATCAAGCAATTTTTGCTCCACTCCAGCCTGGCCAAATACACTTTTTGCTCCAAGATGCACACAAGCTATACTCAACAAGAAGTAACTGCAGGCAATTAAACTAAGACGTGGCCAGGGAACTTTGGGATGGATCATACATGGCAGAGGAAAGACTGGCTTGGGAGAGAGAAAGCCTTTGTCTCATTCAATCTCCTCTTTTAAAGAAAAAAGCAAAAAGTGAATATCAGCATCGTCCTGGTGTAATGCAGAAAGGGGAAGGGCAGCAAGGAGAGGGACTGCAACGCTTGCAGTGGGTGCCATCTTCCAGCCACCTGTTGCAATGCTGCAGGAAGCCAGGCCCAGAGGGGATCGCTCACAAGGTGAGGGCAACCTGCCAAGCACCAGGTGCCTCGGTGGTGATGGAGGCCTCCACCTGACAAGCAGGGAGCTGAATGCAAACCTCACATAAAACACTAACAGAATGTGCCCAGGAGCAGAGCATGAGGAGCCAGGTGTAAATGAATCCACAGCAACGGCAGAGGAATTGACCCAGGGCAGCCCAAACGCAGCGTTTGGAGCTGGCACCACGTACAGTGGGACTGCAAAGAGGTCGATACCGACCACAAAGGCTCTCAATCCTCAAACCGCTTCCTGCAGTTTCCAAATTCCTGCAGGCTGTGACTCTGTTTGAGATACCCAGACTCTCACGCACTTCTTTCTTCCTCCTAAAACCATCCCTTGGTCATCTCTGCACTTTAAACCTTACCTTACGCTGGCTGCAGCTTCCCTGTACCCATCACAGCCTTCTAGAGGTCCCCACTCTAACAGGCCCACCATCCTGACTGAACCCTATCAACAGGGGAATAAATCTTTGACAAGGAAAAAAAAAAAAAGCATTATACAACTTTTTTGGAGGCTACTATTTATCATTGTTATTTCTGGCCAAAGCAGGCAATAAATTATTTTGAAGCCCTGCTCTGTACGCTTGTCTGCTGCCTTCCATCAGTCCAGGAAGAAGTCTGCTTGTGCCTTCATGGCATTTTTCTGCCACAGAGCTTTATCACGACAACCACCTATGCTAATTCCAGAAAACAAAGGAAACGTCCTGCCATCAGCAGGAGCTCACACGTTGCTTTGGAAGGGTGGTGAACTGCTGGCACAGGTTGCCCAGAGGTGGTGGAAGCCCCATCCCTGGAGGCATTCAAGGTCAAGCTGGACCAAGCTCTGAGCCCCCCGGTCTAGCTGTAGGTGTCCCTGTACATTGCAGGGGAGTTGGACCAGATGGCCTTTACAGGGCCCTTCCGACTCTAAGGATTCTGTGATCCCACCTGGTTCTGCAGCCACTGACATGCAGCTCCTAGCACTTGTGATTTCTGGTCTGCTGAAAGCGTTTTCAGATACTTCTAGGTCTGCTCTTATCCCTCTCCCCTTTTTGTTTTTTCCATCCTCTCTTCATAGCTACTCGATTACCAGTTTCCCATATCTATGAAGAAAATGGCTGGAGCCTGTGAAGACATTAACAGAAAGGCTGTTCTCACAAAATGGCTGGGAACGGGAACAGCCCTTCTGTCTGTCCCACTGGGAGAAGCACAATGGCAGCAGTGAGGACCTTCACTTCTGCTGCTTGCAAGAGAAAGTGGCTGAAACCAAGCCAGGGGTTGGCTCTCACAGGGGAGCCACACCCCAGCTGCAGGGTTTTCTGTCTCACGTCAAGGCACCTTGGAAATGAGGAGGGAAGAAAGGAACTGGGGATGACTAATGCCCTTAGGCTGGAAGATGGCATGATGACTGGATCGCTAATAAAAACAAATTACAGCCAGAAAGTCTAGGGGGAAAAAAAAAAAAAGTACTCCACTTTAAGGTAACAAGCAAACAGGAGGTGAGGAAAGCCCAGGAGCAAATGCCAGAACTTTCACACCCATTACAAGAAAGTCACTCTCACTCCTTTTCAATAAGAGGACAAGAACACCTGTGTAACCAAAACAGACATCTTGTAATAGGGCCTGACTCATGCTGGATACAGTCAGCACGCTGATTTGTTTATTTGGTTGGTAAACAGTCAGTGAGCTGTCTCAATAGGTGAGGGTCATCCTGTTCCTGCAGCAGCCTGGCTCCTAACAGCCCTGTCCCCACCGGAGCGTGGGCCCAGGCAGCCCCAGCTGAGGAGCACGGCTCAGCCTCTGCCCAGCACAGCTTGCTCTGGAGCCAGGCCGTGCCTGGAAACACTTCTGCTGCAGCTTGCTCCTTATCAGCTGCAGGGAGAGGTCCCACACCGCAAAGTAAATGCCTGCAAGCTCCGCAGGAAGAAAAGGAAAAGCTGTGATTTCTCGCTTTAATCCACAAAAAGCATCAGCAACATGAGTAAACAGAGAGATGTCAGCGACAGCCAGCTAATAAACCAATTCACACATCTAAGCTGGAACTCAGCCTCTTTACATCAGTAGCACCTAGCTGAAGCCTGAAACGTTTCCAGGTGCAGGCTGTTTCTCCTTGGCTTCCCATCTCCAGTTCCATTGGTAAGCTGGGATAAAGCGGTACCGTTCCTCCCAACAAGGAGTTTGCATTCACTTCCAAAATGCAAATTCCCTTCCAAACCGATCACACTGACACAACAGTGCTATCGGTGGTGCACTAAACCCGGGCAGGCCCGAGCTGTGAGAGCAGTCCCTCGCAGCCTGAGAGCCGTGCCACGCACAGGAGCAGACCCCACGCACCCCTCGGGCTCCCACCACCAACCCAGGAGCCTTTCCCTTCCTCGTGGCACGTCTCATGAACCCTGCTTGCAGCCTTGCATTCATTCCCCTGCCACATCAAAGCAGAACACACCCCACATCACGTCCCATCTGCAGTTCTGCTCATGGGACACCTCCAGGCTGGGAGCCAGGGACAGGAGATTCAAGACACCTCCTCTCTCCCAGGTTATTTCATCACGCGTGGAGCACAGAAAGAGCATGGGTATTAACACCACAGGACGCAGCAGCACACCTCAGAGCGTTTCCCCCATTTTAAACTGGATTATTTTCATTTAGATATTCATTTTTAAGTCCTATAGGGAAAACAAACAAAAAAATCCCACCATCTCCTGAACGTTGTCATTTACCCTATTACACCAAGCACTCACGCAAGCTTCAGTGATTCCTTTCCTGCCTGGGCTGGTGCTAACAGCAGCTCAGCCTCCCAAAGGGGCTGAGTTGAACCCAAGCCCTGAGCCCAAGGAAGAACCCAGAGCTGCTGTAGCCTCTCTGCTTCCCAGCACCACAACCCCCTTTCTCCTATGAAGCTTTCCATTCCAGTCCTGCTGGGAACAGCCTAGGCACAGCCGCCATTTTATGAAGGGAATTACACCTCCAACAGAACCACAGGAACCAGCCTTGAGATGGCCATGGAGAACTCCAGCCCTGTGAGATCCTGTCTGCCCAGTCACGCTGCAAGATGAACCAGCACAGACCGGGGAAGGGGCAGCAAGAAGACAGCTGTTAGTTTCCTCAAGCACACCCTCAAAGTGCTGCACTTGGAGATCTCTTACCAGTTCAGTCTCTTTACACTTTCCAGACAGGCCGGTAGCTCAGCCACCCCTTTTCCAAGCAAGCCTCAACTTCACCTCCACTGATCTGAGATCTTTACCAACTCAGCACCGCATTCAAAGTTTTTGAAGTTTCATAAAAACCAAAGGCACTAAAGCTGAACTCACCTCATTAACTTCTGCTTCCCTGAAGCCTGCTAAGATCTGCCTTCCCAAGAGCCCTCCTCTCCTTTGCCTGTTTTATAACCTACCATTAGAAGCAGCTGGCCTCTGCAGCCCAGCCAGGGCACTCTGCTGAGGGAAAACCCTACACCTGTGGAAAGCAACCCTCACCCTAATAGGAATTAGGGCCAGTCCCACCCACCCTGCTCAGCTGTGAGGGTGCTCAGCCAGCACCAGAGCAGGCCCACAGGTGAACGCGTTCCTGCAAAGCTGCACCACCGCCTCGAAGCCAGAGCTGAGCCATTTGGACGCTTTCCTCTCCAGCACCTCCAGTGGTTTTAACCTACGAATCAAAATCCTGCGCCCTTAAAAAATCCTGTCTCATAGGCATGCCAATTTACCTTCAAAAAGTGGAAATGACAGAACCTGCTTTTGCATTCTGCCCGGTTAATTGGATTTAACAGGGTGGGGAGGGAACTCCCTCCGCTGGTTTGGTTGCCTTCTTTGTGATGCTGTAATTCAGATCTCTGATGCTACAGAGCCCATCCACCCCTTGCCCAACAGCAAACTCCCATTTCTCCAGTCCAGGCTGTTTCTGCAGCAGGCTGCCTGAGATTTCTGTCTTGGGCACAGAAGCATAATTATACTAATTATGAGAGAGCAAAGATAATAGATACAGAAGTTCTTTTCCCTAATCAGCTCTAGGTCAAAGCTCTACCTGCAGCTAACAAGGAAATAATCTATTAATGAGCCCACATCAGGAACCAGCACAGCCACAGCAGTGCAAGTGTGGAAAGCCAGCATTTGCAGCAAATGCAGATTTTCTTTTTTTACTTTTTTGGGAAAGAAACCCTTGCACAGATGGACATGACGACTGACAGGTGCTCTGAGAGCAGCCTGCAGTGCAGGTGGGACACAGGGTCAGGCTTGATGTGAGCTTCTTTAATTTCAATTGTCAAAATCGTGCAGGCTTTGTGGGGGGAGCTAATGCATGTTTGATACACACTGCCACAGGGAAGGTTTGGGAACAAAGGCATAGAAAAACGCTACTTCTTCCCTGTACAAGCACATGGTACTCTGGAGAGCATTATGGTATTAATGTCTCCTAAGGAACAAATATTAACCTGCAGACCTAGGTTTTCTGCACAGCAGGGCTGCACAAAAGCACTTAACTTGAGCCTCTAGGTTTTGCAACAGTTGTGAGTTAAGCAAGAAGGCTCCCCATGTAAAGTACAGGAGAGGGCTTGATGCTCCAGAGTGAGACCCACCCCAAACAGCTTACTGCACAACCAGCACCAGGGAGCACATAGGAAAGAGAAGCTCCTTCAAGCCACCTCTTCTGGGGGCTTAGGCTCCTTATTCAAAGCCCTTTGCATTTCAGCACTCGGAGCTCTGCCCTGCCTCCCACTTTGCAGCATCTTTACTACGCAGCATTGCCAGGAAGCAGCAGTTTCCTTGCCCTTCCTTAGCTGTTAGAGCACTCATTCAGGATGTGGGAATTAAACATAGCTCCCTGTCTACTTGCTGGGACCCAGATCCATCCGTTCAAGCTTCACAGGGGCTGAATTTCCACAGAACTAGGAGGCCTGAATACTCTAACACAGGTCAAACCTACCAGCGTGTTAAAACACAGCTTTGAAATCTGCCTGAACGGAGGGCAGCAGGGAAGCAGCCTGTGGTTCGGGTGAGAAGGACGTGCCATGCCACTTACCCTGAAGAAAAGGCAGCTGTTTCTGAGAATGGCAACAGCAGGACTGGGGCTGTCTGAGGATTTAAGCGTGAAAAACTAGCATCAAAACTTCCCCACATCTAGATGGTCCCAACGTGGCTGAGTCGTGGGTCCTTCCTGCAGCCCCATGCTCCAAGTGGGAGGCAGGGAGAGACAGCAGCTCTTGGCCACAATGATCACTGCATCGCCCACTGGAACGGTGCCCAAATGGAATGCTTCCCAACAACCGAGAAATAAACAAATCAAAGGACTATCTGCCCCTTTTGGGAACTAAACGAACAATATCCAAGGTGAACAATATCCAAGGCCATTCTTGCTGCCCTGTTGCTTACCAAAATTTCCCAACAAAAGCTTAGGCTCAGGCTCTGAATGCCGGCTATTTTTAGTTGCCCATTTCCTCTGGCTTTGTCCATTTGTTCACATATGTGAGAGCACACGGTTTCAGCGTTTTACATTCCACCCTCCCTGGGATAACATTCCGTATTTCATGGCTGAGCAGCAGCCCAGGATTGCAGCCTGAGAAACACTGACGTTAGGAAGGCTCTTCAGATACCACCACTTCAGATACCACCATTTTTAAAGACTTCAATTCCAGAGGTAACGGGGAGCAGCCATCCAAAGCAAGACAAGACAGTGCTCTCATCTTATATAAAGAAAAGTCTGACGAGCTCACGTCAAAGACAGAGGTCATAGCTGTTTTGTTCCTGATCACATTTAAGAGTTCAGGGACAAATAACGAAAGCATTCACTGTAATGAAAGTGTCAGGTTCAGTGGTGGGAAGGGGGAGAACCAGCTTACACTCCAAACAGGATAAACCAGCTCATACTGGTTTACACGAAACACCCTAAATAACAATGCCAACACTGTGTGTCAAAGCACTGAACCAACAGAGCATGAGATCAAATTGCTGCTGGATAATCACCAAGTCCTCCAAGACAGACTGCACTTATCTTCAGAGAACTGGTAGCTGCCTGCTAACTCTTTAAGGTGTCTCACACCCTTACACCCTCATTTTCTTTATAAAAGCTCACAGTGTCGAAAGGATGGTAAAGGGGTGGGACAAACATAGCTAGAGAAAAATTTAATCTCTTTTTAAAATGCATCTTCTGTTTGGCTATGGCTATCACACTACTCTCCGTGTATACAAGCTGGTGCAAAGCACTACTGCTCTTCCAGGTCCCTTCCTCTCGACTGCTGCCTCCACTTCTCACACCAGCTTCCAGACGCCCATCTCATGCAATCAGCCAGCTGAAATGGCCTTGGCTGCTGTACATGGGACAGTATAGACATCCCCCAGAAGTTGCATGCTGTTGCTGCACACAATAGGTGTTCAAATAGAATTGGAACACAGTTGCAGTGCACTGGCTTTCCAGCCTAGATAGGTCTGGCAATTCCACCTCAGAATGTTCCTATGCTTTTATTTCTGTAATGCAGCAACAATTCTATCACAGTTCTGATCTCAAATGACTCTCAGCATGACATAGCAAAAGTCCATTTTTATTTATCCCAGCAATTACAGACCACAGCTGCCTGTTTCTCAGCTGTTGGGGTAGTTCAAAAGACACCAAAAACTCAGGCAGTAGCAGAGCTAAGGTTCTGTTTTGATTTGAAAGCAGGAGAAGAAGGGAAAGTAACTGCTAACCTTAAAAATCTGAACATGAAAGTTCAGTGTTCTTTTTCAAGTAATGCATGTTATTTCCTGCCTTTTTGTGATTAAAATTATTGTGTTGATAATGTAGGAGTCAGAAGGCAATCTGCTTGCTTTCAACTGTGTTGACCACACAAAGCAGATTTTAATCTAAACAATAAGCATATTCAAGCCAGAAATAGACACGTTAGTTTCCAAGCAAAAGAAGCCTACAGGATATTCTCAGAGCAAGATTTTTCAGGATTGGTTCCACTGATAATGGAAATAGCTCCTTTCTTGATCATGAGGGAAAAAACCCCAGCAACTACAACCATGATTTCTGTAGAAGTTCTAACACTTACATAGGCAACCATTTATTTCACCTTTTAAAGTGGCTACAAGCCACGTATACAGTCAAGCAGAGGACCCAAAACGTGTCTGCTCACCCCTTGTCATGATTGCATTTCCCCTGCCTTGTTTCCTGAAGAATAAATTGCAATCTTCTTTGACCCTCTTTGGCCTTCTCCGACCACCTCCGATCCTCCCCAACGCTGACAAGCTATGACTATCTCTTTGTCCTCCCAGACTTCCTCAGGGAAGGCCCAGCAAGGTCAGAGAAAAGATGGTCACAGAAGGTCACAAGAGGAGGTAAGAGAAGGTGAGTTTAGAAAAAAGGGGCCAGAAAAGACAAAAGACAAGAAGGTCATAGATCAGAGACAGACAACACAGAAAAAGGTATCATGGGTCAGAGTGGAGGTCAGAGCAAAGAAGGTCAGCACTAGTAGTGAGAATTTTATTTGCATAATTCCATTAAGCATTTTTCAGTGTTGATACTTATCACAGAAAAAGCAACAAAATTTTTAGTGGCGTCAGTAGGCAATCACTTGCATTGCAATGGGGAGAAAGGTGAAAAGCATTTAGCATTTTTTTTAAAAAAGAAGAAACATCTTCAAAGTAGGTCACTTCCAAACACCAACTCATTCCCAACAGCAATTTATTGTAGCTCCTATAATTCATGAAGCCCATCAAAGTACTTAAACATCTGCAATTTTATTATTTCAGGTTTTGGTATCATTAGCTTAAGATATTGACGCGCCATTGTGCAGGTAGCAAGCCCAAAGGTTGAGAATGACTGTTGCAGGAAAAGCAATGAACCCAGCTGTTCAACACGCTCAAGAAAGGATTATTCCCTGTGACAGGTCATCATGGAGGATTTTCTTGCTGCTGTCTAATACCTGCAACAGCTGAAAAACCAGCTGCTGAGTTTGAGCATTTCAAAATTCCCCAATGGAGAAGTAACATTTGTTTTTGTGTTTAAGACGAAAAAGCTGCAAAGCTTTCTCAACCAACTTGTCCAGGATCTCTCAAATGCATACGATCTCACTACTCCTCTACCACAACATAGCAGTCTTCTGTGAAAATAGCAGAGCCGGCATGTTATAACAGCCCCAAGAAATAATCGAGGCTGTTTTAAGTATATTCAGCACAAGGTACTGAAGCCTTGGAGTATTTCCAGAGCAGCAGAGAACTGTTACGTTGCCAGTAGTGAAGAGCCTCTCTTAATTCTCCTGCCCTTCCCCAGAAGGAGCCAAGGCCACCCTTGAAGTGGTAGAAGAGCAGCCTGCCCTACTGCCAGCAGAGCCTCGCCATCCTTTTAGGATACCCTCTGCCTCGTAGAAGATGGACGTGTCTTTTATCTGGTCTGACCTCTTATACTCAAGTTTCCTCTTTCCTTGTAATTAAGTAAAACAAGTCTGGTGTCCCAACTGACTCCAAGGCTTTCAGATTCACACACTTTCTCCAGGAGTTGCTTCATCACCACATCCAACCATGGGCAACCTGCTCCCATCCTTTTCTGATGTGTTCAGCGAAGCCAAAGGATTACAGCAACAGAACTAAATTAGCCACCTCCCTGTCTGCTTTCCCTCCTCTACCTGTTTTTTTCCATTTTCTGTTCAACTAAGTTTTGAGAAAGCAAATACTGGGTCTGATTCAGCAGTTCTGCTGATAATCAGACAAGTAACACCACCACTGGCTTGCTGTGTCTTACCAGGAACAACTCCTTGTAGCATCAGTACTCACTGATGGCACTAGAGTTTCAAACAGGCTTGAGAGCAGGAATTCACTAGCTTTGCTTCAGCTAGGTCAGGACTTCCCAAACTGTGGTATGCATGCCATACACGAGGTGCAAAGCCAGTTCAAAGTGATAGGTGCTAAAACCAGACTCACCTACAGCTGTTTCTCTGGAGGAAATGGGGACAGCAGCTACTGCCCATGCAACTGAATGCCTTTTCCTCTGACTGCTAGCAGCCCCAGAGCTGCCACATCTCTGTCTGAAAAAGTCAACACATGGTGGAAATCAGCAGCCTTTCAGCCTGCACAAGGATTCTTTGTGCTTTGATCCCCCGAGCTCAGGCTTTCACAGAACCAAGGGTGGTTTGTGGCACACGAAGGGATTCCACTGCTCCCAGTGTCCCAGCAAAAGGCACAGCACCAGAATCCCTGCCGTGCCACGCGGCAGGGGGTCCCATCAGGCCCTGCCTCGCCTTCCCCTGACCGGTCCTACTGCAGTAAGCAGCAACCAGTGAGCCAGTGAGGATGTGGACACTGTGACCATGCAGCTGTGCTCAGTCAGCTGACTATCACACAGAGTGAACTAGGAAGCCGATCTGGGTGAAGCTGGCATTTCTCATCTTCGTCCCTTGTTCTCATCTTACTCCCTTTTTCTCTTCCCTCACCTCCTGTAAGTCTCCTAGAGATCCAAACTGCTCATTGAAACACTTTTCACAAACTTATTTCAGCACGAAGAAAGCAAACTTCAGAACATTCAACCAAGATTCTTGTAGCAGGGGTAAAAAAAAAAAAAAAAAAGGCAGTGACAGCAACTCCCATCTCCAGCACACATCCATGGGAAGCAGCACGCTTCCAGGACGGCAGCCCCCTGAGCTGACACACCACACCGCTTCCCCTTTCCTGGCCCCATCCCCGCGCACACAGTGAGAAGGAGAAGCTCTGTGGTTGCAGAAGGGGCCAGGAGGGCAAAGCAAGAAAGGGTGAGGAAAGGGAAGGAAGAGGACTGTCAGAAGGCAGCTGCTTAGCTACTCCTGCTGATGGCAGACACAAGCACGAGGTGCCAGACATTACTGGATGATGCCTCTGCTCTCCTGAGCGAGTCTTGGCCAAGCTCAAGCAGAGCACGGGGAAGTTGCAGTCGTTTCTTACTGCTGAACATCAAGCTCCTTACGTAGGTGTTTAACCAAGAGTCACCCAAAGGTCACTAAGTGACTCAGTCTGCAATAAAACTTGAAAGTCCTCATGCTCTGTCGCTTGCCATAACCACTAAATCACATACAGAAATCAACATCTGTAGTAAGTCTTGGGGAATTGAGTTTCACGAGGCACGGCTGCACTTCAAATTTGGAATCTGCAATGCAAGAATTTCCCAACTACTTCAAGAGGAAAAATTCAACTTAGACTTAAGACCGCTGTTTGCTTTGGATAACATTTTCGCTTTAACTTAATCTTTACTGAGGGGGGAGATGACACACAACATATTTTAAGGTTTGACCTTATTTTCATTTGCCGGCACCACTGAACCATGCTCTCCAGAAGGCTTCCAAATGTAACCACCTTAATGAAAAAAACATGACCTGTTCTAACTCATTACAAGGAATTGGACCAAGTCACTGCATACAAGCCAAAAACCAAAAAAAGAAATCAGAAAACTATGGTAAATGCATGACCAAATGTTAACATTTCTGCAAATGTGGAAGTACTCCTTCCGTCCCTCCTGATAGTTCCAACTACTGTTTTCCTTCTTGGGTCAGTGCCTGCATTGTACAGATCTTTTCTTGAAAAGACACAGTAGGAAAATAACACAAGAGCTTGATGGCCTAAAAAGTGAATCAGCCAACTGTTCCCAAGCTCATCCTCCTTTCAGATGTAGCTGGTGCCTAACATAACCGGGGGAGTTGATGCCACCACTGTGTAACACCTTTCTAAGCATCACCACAGTGTGACCATATTCTCACAATGAGAAACAAGCTGCTCTGGTCAAAATGTGTCAGAGTTTAGCTGAGTAATACAGAAAAGCTGACGGGCACTTAAACAAGGGAAAGAGAGGTCTCTCTCGCTTGTTCCCCTCCACAAGTATAAAATTAGAGCAGTAATGCACAAAGTGGAAGAGAAGATCTCTCAGAAAATCCATCCATTTCTTTCACTTCCACACCGTTCTGGAACAGTACCCTCTCCCTTGTTTTCACCCACATCACCTCTGCAGCACGCACTGCCTCCTCTCACCTTGCGTATGCAGATAACGGCAGCTCCAGCTCTCCCTCCAACAAATCTGTGTCCTCCAGAAATGAATGAGTCCTCCCTTTGTCTGAACTGCCTCTATCCCCAGCCTCAGAAACATCAGCTCAGCAAAGAGAAAACTGCCTACAGTCTCTATTGCTGCCTGATCCCATGTGGCAGATCAGTTTTTCCTCTGTGCAAGTTCTCAATTACGTGCCCTGCCTGCTGCCTTCTCGTCTCAACAAAGGAGCAGAACTCCTCTGAGGGTGAGCCACACCGAGTACCACATGCATTTGGGATGCAGAAGCTCCATCTTCTAGAGATCACTTGTGGATGGATCATGCCATTATGCTCACTCCCTGCCAGGCCTCTCCAAGATCATCTGGAACGGATCTGACTACAATTAACAAGTTTGGAAGGGGAAAGGGAGGTGGGAAGAAAGAATAAATGGCCAAGTGTTTGCCAACAAACAAACCATAAAAGTGTCGTTGGACTTCTCATTTCTGTGCTCCTCAGATGGTTCTCTTTTTCAGATGGAAAGAGGAACTGTAAAAAGAAAGACTTCTCTCATCCTCTTTCCAAACCAGCATCAAAAGATTTTCAGATGAACATCCAGGGTTTGAGGTTGTTGCAAAGGGGATTTTTTTTGAAGGCAGAATGCTTGTGCAAAGTCTCAGCTCCATGGTCATGTACTTCATGTACTATCAGTAGCTGTGACTCCACTAGAGAGGGAACCACCTGTCCATGACTATTTAAAACAGATTTCATTCCTGCGTTGCAGTCCCAGTTCTGACAGTCAATAAACAGGCCATTTCCCCTGGCTGCAATGCTGCAGAAGGGGCATCCCTCGCTAACCGTCCGTGCCACGCCTTGCTCAGTTACCACTTCCTCAAATCTGCTGACTTGGAACGTCTGGTTATCCCTCCATCACCCATTTATATCAAAATGTCCTTGGTTCACTTATTCAATCAAACTAGTAGATCTTTGCAAGCCTGATCTGGGAGATGAAAACCTCGGGAGGCATTTGCTGCAGTTAGACACCGTACATCCACAGCCTTCTGGGGACAATGCACTCAAAGGCCTCAGTCTCACTTGTCAAATCTCTCTTCCAGAACTGCTGCTTAATTTAACATAGCTAAATAGCTCACTGTCAGAAGAAAACATCCAGCATTTCCTAGTCCCCTGACACAAAGGAGAGAGTATGGAATCAAACCCAGGATATGCTTATCTTCCTGTCCCTCCCTTTCAAGGATTTCAGGTCCAGCTGGAATGCCTCTTGAAACCCACTCTGCCCTGCTGCACCAGGACTTCAGACAGCAATTAGAGCCCAACTTCCAACGAGGGCAGATGTGTCTGAGCCTGTTTGGAAAATTAAAAAGGGAAAAAAGCAAGAGATCATTCCATTGATTATCACAGCTGCTTTTTGCTGATAATGCCATAATCCTGTTAATACAGCTGCAATCAAGTTTAACTTGGCTCCACATCTTTTAATGTAAATATTCTGCTGCTGCTGGCATTAAGCACGTTAACATTTGAGCACGTGGCCGAAACACCACACTTCTACTGAAACAAACACCATCAACTTGAATGAAAAGCCAAATTCCAGAATTCCTTATTAATGGAAAGCTACAAACAAATACTGTTAATTATTGTGACCGTATGAACAGCTCAACTTAAATGGCTGCAGCCCCGTCACACCAACACCTTTAGTCACTCCGCTGAAGGAACTGCCTCCAGCGTACACTTTCATCAACGTGACAGGATTGGAAGTGGAAAGACCAGCCTCAATAGGTCTGCATTACATGCAGGAGTTTCTCCAAGTAATAAAGAATTTTAACCTCCTGCCCTTGGCACCAGGGGACAGTCCTCTGTCAACTGCATCGAGGGTTCTGCAGTAACACCGGGTAGGTCAGGAATCTCCAAACGCCAGCTCAAATGGTTTGCAAAAAATAATCAAGGGATACTAGCTTAACTCACAGAAAGGAGTAATTCTTCACAGTTTGGCCACATATTAAGAGAAATGTATCTTGGCTGGTCTAATTCATGGAAGCTCTAGGATTCAGCTGCCAGAAGGACACAACAGGCAGTTTTCAGCCCAGGGACATGTCCTTCCTCAAGGTGAGTTGTGCTTTTACGTACTTTTATCTCCTTTGTGAATACAAGGTTTAATTTTCTGGGCCTCAGTAACATCTGGTGATTAGACAAGTGAGACATTATTACACAACAGCACGGATCTCAAGTCACAACATCCCACATTCGGAATATTTAAGGTAGCTAAGCCTATAAATTCAACTTTAGTCCTGCTTAAATAACTGTTCTGTGTTACAAACAGCTGCTATTGCTCCAAGTCAGATACAACTTCATCAGACAGCAACACTGTGATGCTGCATGACACAGGCTGAGGGCTCAGGATAAGTCCCAGTGAAGTTCCTCTCCCTCACATATCAGACACTGTCCCTGGGTAACCCACTGAGGTTCAGTGCTCCTCAAGTGCTCTCAACAGCAGAGCAGGAACAACATTTAATTCTTCCCTTGCCTTTTATCTGTATTTTCCACTTAGAGCATTATCTCTTCGAGGTGCTACCTATATGTGAAGTACCTACCACAGCCATCTCCAATCACCATTACAAGTCCTAATAGATACAGAAATGGTTATGCCTGCAAAGCAAGTTTTTTCGTTACTCATTCTGAAAAATACCATATTTTAAATCAGGAAAAACAGCTAGTTTTTATAAGGAATGTTTCTGGGTTCTCTGTGTCTTCTGAGGGGTCAGAGGACTTCAATGCAAGGTTGTTTCAGAGTTAAACCTTTAAAAGTGAGCTTTGAAATAGGAAAAGTTAGCACTTAAAATTTATATGGAAAATTCAGAGAGTAAAAACTGGTCATTACGAAAGAGAATTGAAAATGAGTCAGCTAACTCTATTCACCATGTAAGTAACCGTCAGAAACAGTTTTTGCTGAACTTAGTTTTAATAAACTTATATTTAGAAAGGGATTAGGTTTTTAAGTCATAAGTAAAAAAACAAAAAAAAAATGCTGAAGTTTTAAGAACTGGTGTGAATATGTTCATTAACTGCTGCATTTAGCTTGGTCCCTTCCTGGTAAAGAGCACTTTCCCCTCCCCTTCGTTTTTCTCCCTTCTCTCAAAAAACAACTTTTCACATGAGATCGCAAGATCTCATGCAAATATCCCATGCAGTGCAACTTGCACACATCACACTTTTCAGGCTGTGAGCGTATTGGCATGATTCAAATCAGCTGTACCACGTATAGAATGAAGAGCTTGCATGTCACAGAAACATCACGATGGTATTTTCAAGAATTGCATCACTTCTTCCAAGAAGCGTGAATTGAAAGGAGACATGTAAGGCTGATTTGCATTTCGGTTAGGAGCCCCACAAACGATTCCAGCTGAAGACAGACAGCTAAGTGCATCCAGAGAGCTACTTTTATAAAGCAGAGTATTGCTATCGGGGAGTGACAATGGCACACAATTTGTAGGCAGTAGGCCAAGATGTTCTGATGTTCTGTTCCACAGAAATACGAAGCCCAAATCTCTTCTAGTATCAGGATAGCAGATGCCATTTCCTTTCCCCCATTTGGGTCATTTTGTTCTTGGTCTCCCAGCTTCACTACCAGCTATTATTTTTCCACGTGCACTTTACAACAAGCCTTGCTACCCTGCTCTTACCCTGACTCTTTTTCTCTCGCAGGATTCCCCTTCCACACTCTCAGCTACAGCAACTTGCTCTGACTGGATTCCAAAGTCTTCGTCTGAATGTTTAGAAGCTTTGTGCTGCCAACCTATGGGATCAGAGAGACATCTGGTAGTGAGGCTTCCTTGGTGTTTAGAGTTTTCAAGCAACTAATGCTCACAACGTTACTGTAACATAAACAGATGCTGTCCCCCTTTACAGACAGAGAGGTTTATGTGATTTGTCTGAGACAAAACCATCCAAGGAAACCACTAGGAATTTCTAAATTCTCGAATCCCAAATTATCACATCAAAGCACAAAATAATCCAGTTAAAGCAAGGCGGTAAGCAGAGGAAAAAAGTTCCACTGAACAGCTCTGCCAGTGGCACTCTGTCCTAACCACTGTGCCTCCCTCTCACCTCGGCTCTGCAGGGGCTGCAGGCTGCCAAACACCGCTCTGCTCAATGTGATTTCTTACCGCGTAGCAGCGCTTCTAAACAGCAAGCAGGATATTTTCACTTTGACTCTTAAACCAGCTTTGCCCCCGAAGCCTCCTATGATTTAGAGTTAAAACGCTCACAGCTCCCAGGTGGCCACGCGTTACACATTGAAATTGGTTTTTCTGCACTCCAGGCACACCACGCACAGGCCATTAGGGGACTTAAGGACCAGCTTAAGAATCGTGCCTCGTCTCCTACACAATTCACAGGAGCAAGATGCCAATTTACACCTTGAACTTTCACTACCGTCGATGTTCTTTTCGCTCTTATGATAATTATGCCATCAGCCAACCCTCGGGCAGATGAGCCCGACTAGCAAAAACCACATCTCCAGTTGAGACCTTCAGAAAGCATGACAGCACAGCTCATCTGCTCTCTGCAAACAAAGCCAAACGTGCCCTACAGTCTCCTAGACATTGGGAGGAATTGCCCTCAATATTGGAGAAGAGTCAGGGCTGTGTTTGGTAGAAAACAAGGCACTCAGAGAAGAAATTTTGATTCATTTTACAGATGGCATAATGATGACGTGGTCTGTTCAAGCCCACAAGATACGATAAGGAAAAGCAGGACCTGAAGTTAATTCTTTGTATTCCAGCGCAGGATTTTGACACCAAGATGTCTACTTTTCAGCATATTTAAAATAGGAAACACTTATTGAAGAAACACACACAGAACTGCAGCTGGTGTGATAGTTGCAGACAGCAGTCAGACACACAGGGTAACCAAACCCATTTCATAACGTTCCAATATCCCCATCCTGATACATGCTCCCATAAAAGAGCATACAGCGGATAACAGTCACAGTGCAGCCATTCCAGTGCTGGCACTTACTCCCTTCACCCTGAAAGAGAAGCCAAGAGACCATCCAGTGATTTCCTAGCACTGAACACTGCATGCAAACATAGGATCTTCTGAACATATTTTCAGCTCTGGAAAGAAGGTATCTTGGAAAATACCAGGCAAGCATTAGGACATATACAACAAACAACAGGAAGGAATGCATCTGAACAAGCAAATTCGCATATATGCTGCAATACCTAGACAGAGCAAGCGTATGTTCCTCCAAAGACAAATAAAAAAGTTAGTACTAAACTCGATGACATCATCTGTAAATAATCTACAAGTCTTATGAGGATGTTCTAGGTGACAAAGCTAACAGGCAGCAGTGTTCTGGCACATAATGCATATTCCTCCTGCACAAAGTAGTGCAATCCTTTCTGGCTTCTACATTTTCTCTTACAAAGGCAACCCCTTTTTGACCAAAATCACCATCAGAAATCTTACTCCTGACTGAGCATCACTGGTAACCACTGGTAAGACTGGTTCAATTATAACAGATTAGATTAGTTAGAAAGAAAACATGCAGCACGACCTGAGTTCAGCCCACAGCTCCGGAACGTTTAAAAGCTTTTGCCACAAGAATTAGCAACAATTAATAAGCCAACTAAGAAAACAAAGAACCATGAAGTGGCAACCCAGTGCATTAAACTTGGCTTTTTTGGGCTACCCTCCAGATGCCATCTGTAGATTTAGGAAGAGAGCGCTGCATCCGTCCAGCATCCTGCTGCACAGAAAAGCAAGCTGAGAGGCATCAAGGACTGCGTGTGGATGAGTCAGTCAACCTTTGCTGAGCACCCAGGTCATCCCTGCATGACACAAAGGACTGTTAGAAAGTCAATTCAACAATAATTACAGTCGCTGCCTTCTGTTGTTTTCCCACACTCAGGGGACCAAAGATTAAATTCCTACTTCCAGGCACTTCAGAGACGCAATCCCAACTTCTATGCTGGAGGTAGTGTTGTTCTTCCTTGGCAAATATATCCTATTGATCCCCCCAGTCACATGAAATCAGCATTGTTACGTACTGCTGCAGTAGTTAGGCAAAACTGTTCTAAGGCATTTCATTTCAGTCACTCTTTTATGATTTATTCACTGCTTGCATTTGCCCAAGCCTTCTAGGTCTGGCTTTCCTTCTGTTCTCTCCCAGCTAACTTTCCACCTCTGTTCCCCAGATCTCTGCTGCCTCTACCAACTCAATAATGGTTTTGCCTTGCAACTCAATTAACATTGGAAATACAACCCATAAAAAAAAAAAANAAAAAAAAAAAAAATCAATCTTAGCAAAAGGAAAGAGAAGCATGAAGTAGTGCTTGGATGAGTTTGGGAGCGCTCCATGCCAAAACTCTCATGTGTTAAGATAAACAGCAGCCACAGACAAGTTACATTTAGGCACTGTCCTCACATAATGCCTGCTAACAGGCCTCCCAGATGCACTTCAGAATTACTTTCTATTCTTTTGCTGATTTTCAGATGTCTGTCTGTCACGGAAAAAGGTCCCAAAACTCTCATGACTATGCCATTTTCTCTTCTCTTTCGTTCTCCAGCTTCTCAAAACTGTTCCTCAATCCTCTCTCTCACTCAAGCTTTCCCAAGCTGCTCCCTCAAGCTTCTTCCCCCAGCTACTTTCTGCTCTGCCTGTCTGGCCTTTATCTAAGCCTGGGGCAACCCCACCCCAGGTCCACCCCCTTCCAGTCACAGGTGCAAGGGATTCCCCAGGCCAGCCAACCCCTCCACCATGTGCTCAATCATCAGCTCATGCTGGGATCAACTGTTTCCCTACACTCCACCCCTTCACAGCATGAGCAGATGATTGAGCATGTTAACATGTCACATTATTATTTACAATATAGGTTACAGATCATACAATACAATTACAGGTATGCATACATTACAATATAAATCACGTAAACATCTCATCTACAATATCAATTACATAAACATCTCACCAGTCTCAGGGCTGAAAATACATCTTCTAAGCCCCCCTTCTTCACACTCTTCAGATCTTTCTTCTTCTGGTTCCTTCTTTATACTCTGCAACTCTCCAGTCTCTGCAGCAGTGCGTCTTCAACATACATGGCTGGGAGCGTCCAACAAGGAGTAGAGCTCACAGCAGCTTCAGCTCCATCTCAGGGCTGGTTCCTCACGGAGACAGTCCTGACCGCCACCGTCCCCTCCACTTTCTCATCAGTTA
>WBMW01004504.1:504539-600480 GCA_013396635.1 Penelope pileata | reverse complement strand
AAAATCTCCTTCCTGCTTCGCCACTGGCCTCCATTCTTCTATTTTTGACACCAAATTCCCAAATCTTCCTAACATGCCCCAAACCGGCACTGGTCGGGGCCAAAACGACTCATAAAGGTACATTTTATCAGTGAAGTCAGTCTTCATGTCCTCGTCTATATACTTTAAGTGTTCTCTCTCTCCAGGGAGCTTAATTTCATGGACCTCCCACCTACCATTGTACTTAGCAATTTCATCAACTATACAGTCTTTATTGTCCACATTGCACTTCTGGGTAACAAGAGTCCCAAGGACTGACAAGGTCCCATACAGTAACCGCTTCATTTCTGCGATCACACACCCTTCTACCTTTTACCTTCTCTCTTGGTTTCCCCACACACAGTATCGAATCCTGCCGACTACACCAATTGTCACAGGAAAAGGTCCCAAAACTCTCATGACTATGCCATTTTCTCTTCTCTTTCATTCTCCAGCTTCTCAAGCTTCTCAAAACTGTTCCTCAATCCTCTCTCTCACTCAAGCTTCTTCCCCCAGCTGCTTTCTGCTCTGCCTGCCTGGCCTTTATCTAAGCCTGAGGCAACCCCACCCCATGTCCACCCCCCTTCCCCTCACAGGTGCGAGTGATTCCCCAGGCCAGCCACACCCCTCCACCATGTGCTCAGTCATCAGCTCATGCTGGAATCAGCTGTTTCCCTACACTGTCTTTACCAACAGCATGAAAATAACATCTCAACAGTGACAACAGCATTTCACAGTCCTCCTATTTTCCCGCTTTGAACAGTAATGTGCATTATTTCGCTGTAAGTAGAATTCCAGCCCCATTCCCCACTGGGGGGACCGAAGTGTGGGCTCTAAGTCAGCAAAAGGTACGATACAGAGCAGCACATAATGATCTGCCTTTGTAAAAAGAACCTTCAGAACAGTGATTAAAAAGTAAAAAAGTACTTTCTCCTTTCTCTCTAAAATGGAAAGAAGAGGACGTTGAGATGCAAAGTTATTCTTGGAAGAATTATACACGTGTATTACACATTCAGCACAGAACATACAGTAAGGATATACTTATTTCTTGGGGGGGAAAAAAAAGTCTTTCCAGGAGATACTAGTATCAGACATGGAAAGTTCTTTTCAAACAATTACTGAGAAGAGGACACTGCTATACTAAGCTTCCCACTATGATGAAACTGGTTTTAAATACAACACGTAGGAATGTAAATGTGGAAAAACAGAAGATCTAGCTGTGAAAAAAGCCAATACAGAAGTTATTACACAGACTTCTTTTCCTAAAGAGAACTGAAAAACACATTGGAGTTTCTCTGCCCCAGCCTCCAAATCCCCTTATTAGCAGACATTCTCTCCACAGCTATCTCATCACACTCCATTTCTGAAGCCCATGTCAGTATCACTCAGCACATTTCAGCAGTAAGATTACACCTAACTGCTTGTCTTTCTATTCCACTTGGGAGAAACCTTTAGAAAATGTACATAAGCAGATGTCGAATGCAACGTGAAGGCAAGACAGTCACCTGTTTATATACACCCCATGAAACCAGTATTGTAACATTTCCCCATGTGTGACAGTACTGGACGTTTCTGACCATCTAAATTATTAATTTTCCTAAGTACTCTTTATTGCTATTTTCTTGCACAAAGTCTAATCTGATCTAGACATTTATTTCTGCTTAATTCCTAGCCACCTGCCATCAATACAGTTTACTAAAATTAAAGTAAAACATGAACTACTGACCTACTGTTGATAGTTCAGCAGGGTTATGTTTGTCATCCATCCCCATTTGTCATGCGTACAGCTTTTCATTCTATGTCTCAATAATCAGAAAAGAATACAGCAGTGACCAATGTACAGGGAAAATAAGTTGATTTTACACCGTGCCTTTCATTGCCCAGCTGTCCCTAAGCACTTCACTGCACAAGCCTCCCAGACATACCACCAGCAGCTGTTCTGCATTCCTGAAGAACTTACCTGAAACCAGAATAATTTCACATGAAAGGCAGCACATGAACCCGAGACAGGGAAACATTTATTTGATTAAAGAAAAAAGGATGCTGTATCTGTAGGTATAATGCTGCATGCTTATAATTGTAAGGCATAAGAAAACCTATAGCAAACTGGTTCTGTAAATGTAACTGTAAAACAGGAAAAGTTCTTCGTATCTGAGATTTATGCTGCATTTTTCATACCACACCTTGCACCTAAACGTTGTGTATTAAACAATGCCATGTCAGCCAGAATCCTGAAGGAAAAAAATATGGCAGATCTTTTTATATAGCCACGAAAACACAAAGCTCAGGCCTACCCAATTTACTCATCTTGTCCCACTGAATGAGGACTTATCAAAAGCCTTCAGGCATACACAATTCTAAAAATGGAAGCTTTCCATAAGGAAAGACCTTCCTGTGTGATGAAACACACAACTTATCACAAACAGGATGCAGTACACAGAGCACATGTGCATCCTCACTTCAATTGTTACAGCATCAGCCCTTCCTAGCTGAATTACTCTTTGCAGAGCAGTTCTATTTGTTTTTTTTTTTTAAAGGCAAATCTGCTCTGCCCATGACTCTGCGAAGCAAGCAGAGACAACGGGGCACAAAAGTGAATGCAACTCAGGAAACTGTGCACAGCTGCATTCTAAAGAACATGGTAAACCGCTAAGCCTATTACATAAAGATTATTGTCTACTCGAAAAGGATTACAGTCAGGGTGGCCAGACAAGCCCTGAGATATCATTTAACACAGCCTTCTATGCACCCAATGACTGGATTATTCCAAAATCTGGAGAGCGAGGTTGAAGCCAACTTATCTCCTATCCCATTTGACACTACACTTCATGAGTGGATAAGAGAAATCCTAGAGGTCTGAGGTTCAGAAACAAACAAGCAAGCAAGCCCTCCCCTTCCCCTTTGCTCCACCCTACAATAAGACAGACATTGAAAGGAAACATTAATTGTATAATGCCAGTGTTTATTTACATGAGCAAAGGTTTACACGATTTGAAAAGTTGTCACAACAGGAACCCAACAATTCGTGCCTTTGTCTGTCTTCAAAAACAAGATGACTTAAGATTTGAAGATGTGGCTTCAGAACACTTCAACGATCGCTCGGAAAGAAGTACCAGGAATCAACTAAAACAGAAAATACACATCAAGAATGACATTAATTTCATACAACTAGCCCGACACAAACACTTGAAAAACCAACATTCTGCCCTTCCAGCCGCCTCCTCTCTCACAGCAATACTTCCAGGTGAGCTCTATCCCCAGCCTGTGAAAAGCATGCCCTTGAAATGATATCAGTTCACTTCTACAGCTTGCCCAAAATAACTTTGCAACAACTTTTAACATTGACATGACCATCCCTGGAAAAAAAAAATCAAAGATTACATTCAGTTGTTTGTCAAAGGTCTGAGATGCAGCACTCCAGTAAATAAATGCTATTTATTGGCAAGCTATATAAGGGCAAATGGAATGCATCTTGCTTTCCCATGACATGGGCTACACAGATGTTACTTTGCAAACAACTTGGAACTTGACTCATGACTGAGTTTCTCTTAGTGTTTCCTTCCATCTCAGAAAGTGCATGCGTCTTCTCTGTAGTTTCTGCCAGTGGAAAAATCTTTTTTTAAAGTAGTTAACAAAACGAAAAATCTAGGATGTGCTCTTATTTCTTGACTAAAAACACACGTTGTATTAACATGAAAACTAGTCAAAATTAAGAAGAGAATTTTGTCTTTAAAAATCACGCTTTTTGCTTATGAGAAGTGTGGTTACATCACTTTTAAAGAAAAGAGCTTGTTGATCTGATTAGTTAGCTACTGTGAAGAGTGACAAAAAAGTAAGGCAAAGCAATGTCACACATTTACCTGCCACGATCAAAGTGATGAGGCAAATATTTAGTCTTCTCATCTTTTTATGTGAACTACACTTTCATTCATCCTCAGAAGCAATCTCCCACAAACAACTCAGGAATTTCTGTCCATGTTCTATTTAACAGAGGACAGGCATCACTGTCTGACAAAACTTAAGCATTGTCGTCATGCTTACGTGCATGAAAACACCTTTTTCAACAGCACAGTTTCTATGCCAAGTTTTAAAGCAAATGATTAGAGGAATTATATGGCATTTAGGGAAAAAGAATATACCTTCTGGGCAAACAGAATCTCCATTCACAGGCACTGGTGCCTACAAAACAAAAAAAAAAACACATCATCAGCATTTTGTTTCACAGGTAGCACACAAACTCAAAGCTATTTCACTGCTGAAGCCAAAAGGTACCAACAAAACCAGAACTTTCTGTTGCCCTCTCAGGACAATATTCTACCTTATATCTCTTTCCTTCTTTTCTAGTTGCTACTGGACAGGTTTCTTTGTTGCTCACAAATGACAAAACAGGCAAAGCAATGAGTGACAGATAACTGCCATATCTAACATATCTATCCTACTGCGTTGTCTTTGAAGATAACAGGATTTTCTCTTTAGTACAGAGTAAAAATGCCTTTCTAATTATGTTACTAGGTATTTCATTATAAGGTACATATATATAAGTATGATATATAAATACATATACACACAATTTACATTACATGCATGCAAACATTTAAAAATAAATATATAATCTTACTCTTACAACTACATTTTGACAGAGAAGGAGTCAGTTCTGTGGAGAGTAACGCAGTGTTTTAAAATATAGGTCTGTCACTCCAGGTCCATTTCTAAGCTGGATACACTGTTCAATCCCAGCATTACGCAGCATGTCTTGTCCTACTGCTTAAAGGATGATATTAAAGCTGGTTTTAATACCAGCTGGAAGCACCTTCCCCACAATGAGGATGCTAGCTACTCCTATGGCAACAATCCTCCACTGTCCATCATCTCTCATCTCCTCACAAACAGGCAAGTTCTCCAGCTGATGGCAAGAAGAGCATCTCAGCACAAGGAGTACTGCACCACTCACCCACACGTACAAATTGAGTGCAAAAAAAAAAAACAGGAGGATGCTGCCCTCTGCCATGACACAAGCCCACTGAATCACTGAATTCTGGCTTGCCCAAACACACAACCTATTCACTTGGGTGAACCATGCAGCAAAGAGCCTCAGAGGCAGCACTGACCCAAGTTTGAAGCTTTGGGAGAACAAAGCTGCAGCATGTCTTCTGCACTGCTGGGCAGAACGTCTTGCCTTGGGTAGCAGCAGGTGAAGACACCAGTGGAAGCTTTGCAGTATGCTGCAGGTCACATAGGTGGGCTGAGCACAGCGCAGCACTTCTGCAGTAACTGCTCAGAAAGTTTAAGATGAGGACTCAGCACCTTCCCACCAAGGGGAGGTCAAAAATTCACCCCTCTGAACCAAGAGTCTCTTCACCACAGAATCCTTTCATCTGAGACATTGGTTAGGAAAACATCTCCCCACCCCCATCCTTTCACAACCTGGCACTAAACTGAAAATTCTGCTTCTATGAAGCCCCAAATGGAAAAGTCTGCTCAAAGAAAAAAAAAAAAGTGGTTGACAGGCTCTCCTTCTTCGAGTTAAATTATTCTAAACATTAGTAAACACACATATTCAAATTTTGTTGGAGATCTTTCAAATTATCAGAAAAAGCCAAATATTTTCCCCTGTAATATATTTTTCTGTATTTTATTAAAAGAGACCTCATCCAGTAAAACTTTCTTAGTTCATTTTCTCTCCAGCATTATAAGGGAAGAATGATGTGATAAGTCTGAGGAACAGTGCACTCTGAACTATATATAGATTGTCTTGGAGATTTTCCAACTTCTGAAGTCCTCAGTGGCTTCTTCACAAAGCCAGCGAGCAGGCAGTTCTCAGGATTAATGTTAAACAACCATTTGGCTGTCCTGGTCAGTTTTACAGATGGCAACACTTAAAAGCCTGAAATAAACAGTACATCTTAGCACTAACACATCCAGCTACAGAGCTCTGTTCCTCCTGGGTTTAGTTTTCAACATGCCCTAACACTGAAGCTGAGAGAGATGAAACAATTCTCAGAGGTGAGGAAACACCAGAAACCTTCATCACCTAGAGCGTTACTGCTCAGCTGGGTTTATAGCTGCAGGGGGCTGGGATAATTTTGGCTGGTTCAAATGTTCCATACGTGTTCCCACGTGCACAGATCTTCTGATCTCTTTGGGATTGACTGGACATGGCAACTTCAGCAGCTGCACAATTATTCCTTCTTTGCCACCAGTACAGATGACAGCCTGTTGTCTGGAAACTCACACAGCCCAGTGGAAACTCCCTACAGCCAAACCATTCTAGTCCCATATCTGTAAAGTAACAGGAGGTAAATAACAGCCAAACAAATCCTAGTGATTTGAACAGGACTACCTCAGGAACTACACCATCAAAAATGTCTGAAATTCTGACCAGTGCACAGTTTGGTAAGCACTCGGTAAGGATTTGCTTTCTATTTGCTTCTTAGCTATCATTCTTTTGGTCACCATAAAAACTGGCTTACAACAACACTGAGTGCTGACATTTCTTTTTCAGTTTTAAAATTCAATACACCTGACTTAAAGCAACTATGACCCACACAGAAATTCCATAACTATCACCTGACCCAGGAAGCAGAAGCAGGGAAGTTGGAACCCAACTCTCCCTGCACAAGCAGCTCAGACATTTTGCAGTAGCCAAAATCTGTTTCTCATTGAACTTCCTCATATAAAATATAAATATATAAAATCTCCACCTCAGCTTTCGTTCTGCTTTTATCCAGAAGTTAATGGACATAAATTAGAAAATGTATCTGCTTTCAGTTGAAAAACCAAACAAAAAAGCCACAATCAAAAAAAAAAAAACCAAACCAGACACAGGCAGCTTTCAGTTGACAGCCATTAAAATTCTGCAGCCAACACTAACGTACTTTCACTTGTGTTTGAAAGACACCAGTGCCTGACAACCAAAGTGGGCAGTGCAGTGTGCCAGACAAAAGGGTATCTGCTTAAAATGTGCAATTCAGCTTCCCTGCTTGTATTTAGAGCCTGACTGTCCACCATTCATATTTCAAGAGCATTTGTACTTTTCTTAGTTACCACAGACTGGAAACTGCACGCAGGAACAACAGTGCTTAAAACAGCATGGCATCTTTTTTCCCTGTCTGAAAAGCACACAGAGAGGGTAGCCCACTAAAATACTTAGAACAAACTGAAACTGCATGGTGAAGTTTGTGACAACTTCAAAAAACAGCATCACTTAGAGAAAATGATGTGAGACAATAAGCCAGGAAGTGATAGTATTTGATAAAAAGGAAAGTGTTCAAAACAAGATGCTAAAATTTGATAGAGAGGATTTGTTTTATAAACAGGGCTTATTATCCTCCACCTACTCCCCCCACCCCAAAAAAAAAAAAAAAAAAAGACAACCAAAAAAAATTAGGAAAAAATTATTTGGTAATGAAGAGACAAAATAATAAATACTGCTGTTTTAAAAATCTAATTATTTACTTGATTCACAAGTACGAATAGCATGGAACTCAAAAGAAAAAATCCCCCTGAAGTTCTGTCACCATCCAAAGCAAGTGTATATTTTGAACTTGAAATCTGAGCTGCATTGCAACACCCTCAAAACATGATTGTCAACTTGACAATACACAGGAGGTATATATTTGCTGAAAGCTGTGACTGACATGTCTAAAAAATCTGAATTCCAAGATCATTTTTTCTTTCAACTAAAACTTAAAGTGCCATTACTCAACGCGGAGCCAAACACACTCCCAAGTGCAAATACACAAAGGTAGTTATAAGGAAATGCTGAAAGCATGCAACATGAGTAGGAAAAGGTTAGGTTTGACACTTCTGTATGAGTTAAGCTGACTTTTCTGCAGCTGACAGTCTTATTTGTTTGTGACAAAATACCACTGAGGACAACATTCCTGGCAGAAATTTTGTTGGAATGTTACTTGCACAGGAAGTGGATGCCATGTCCTTTAATATCCAAACTTCCACTACTACTGTGACTGCTGGGGCAAAATATCGACTGTGCACAGCCTGAGTCATTCAGCTACTCTGGCAGCTATGCCATGAGCAAAATACTTGCCACACAATCATAGTAAATGTTAAATGATATTATTTTCTTTAAAAAAAATAATACTTGGGGGTACTTTTTTCCATTTAATTTCTGGAACTTTGTTTAAATTCCATCATCCAAACCAGCATATTTTAAAGTGGAAGAAATTCTCCTCCACTAGCATTTGCACATGAAAGCATCAGACCTGCAGGACGTTTTTCTCGCCTGAAAAGGAAACCTGCATGTTTTAATTTTATGTTAATTTGCAAGATATGACAGGCATTCTTTAGGAGACATTCAGAAAAGCACCCCCCTCTTTTACAGCAATGCATTTCATTATGCAAGTAGACAAACAAAGGATCCCTTCAGCGATTAGGGACTACAGTCAGCTAGTCAATGTGCTCCAACACTGGGTGGTAACTCTTGGCAACAGGGGAGACAGAGAAGACAGCAGGCTAGATACAAATAGCAGTCCATCTTGCTATTCAGGATCAAAAGAAATAGGAAAAAAAACCACACCAGAACAGTAATGAACCTGCCAGAACATACAGCTGAACGACTGCAATAGGTTTCTATTATAATACTTACACTTCCCCCACAACCTTTGCATTTTTCCTTTTACTTTATACCTTAATTTTTTATTTAACTAAGGACCACATCAGTTAAGCCTTTTTTTTCCTCCTGTTTTAGAGCCCCGAGTTTTCTTTTTCTATTTATCACCTTTTAAAAGGGTGAAATAAATATTATCCTTACTGATTGCACAATTGATCGGGCCTCCTCCTCGCTACAACAAAAAGGACTGCTGCTCACCAGAAGATTTGTGCTGAAAAATAAAATGAAAACAGTTCTATCAATTAGTAGAAAAAAGACAACACATGATTAGTACCTATGGAAAAAAAAAAACCATCCACACATATAGAGCTCAGAAATGTATCTCTCATGAAATAAGGAAGTCAAAACCAAGCAATGCTGGAAGGGAATGAGAGTTTATTCTTCCTTTCTTTGGGTTTAGATATTTTAAGCTATAAATTCTACACTAATATAAGCAGTACTCACACTTACTTCTGGCAGCTCACTTGGGTACAGTTCAGAGGACCACAGTTAATAAACTAAATCCCCTTGAAAAGTCAATAGAGAAACTGGCATTTCTACAGGGAGCTGAACACCACCTCGATGGCTAGCCGTGATGCCATGAATTCCCCCTTGTCTCCTGTGCTTCAAAGGATGGCCAGATTCTGCAGCAAGCCACCCGTGTTCTACAGTAACCTGCCCCCAGCACATAGCAAGGAGAAAGAACCATGACAAAAAACACGTCAAAATTCTGCTCTTACATAAAGGAGCAGGTATCAGTGCTTCCATAACACATACGGAACTTTGGGGCCAACTATTTTTCAGATGTTTTTCCCTAGACTATGGATACGTAGCCATTCACACCAAGAGTGAGTTTAGTTGTGGATTTTTAGGGTCCTAAACAACAAATGGCACTCTCTCTCAAAGCAAGACTGAGTTTTTAATTATTTTTAAACTGCATCAACATGAAGCTCAAAGTGCCCTTGAAATGATCAGGCCCCAAAGTTTGGGTATTTCCTGTGATATTCTTGTAGTGCTACAGCAGAACTACCAACCCATGCAACTATTAAGGTGTTCAGCCACTCAGCCACGTTTTTCCAACCAAGTAGAAGAGGACACAGCCTTCCCCACAGCCTTTGCCCTCTGATTTAGTTAAAGGCAACCCACAGCCCTTGGGAAGAACCAGGCTAGACACTCTTGAGGGCCACTGGTGCCAGAAATGCCAGTGCAAGCCAGCCTGGATAGCTTAATGAAGTCCACTTTAATTTACACGAGGCCAAAGGCTGATAATGAGCAATGATGTGGCGTTTCAGAGAACAACTAAATCAAGTTAAGGAATCCTAAGCTACAAAAGACTATGACAGCAACACAGCACTGAAGGACAGAACAGTGACAACATCTGCATGGGATAGTGAGGATCTCCCAAAACGATATCAAACATATCAGAAAGTTTAAGTAATCTACGTTGCTTTCATATAAGTGAAAAATTTTTAGAACCACTTACCCAGTTTATCATTATCATACAAGGTGTAACTAGTGAAGGATTGTCAATTATCAATTAATTATCAATCAAAATCATGAGTAGTCCTATCATAATAAAATCTAAGCAGTTCATGCACAGCTGCCACATGCTGAACTGTCCTGGCATACACTGTTCAGTATATGCTGAGCTGTACTGGCACGATACAAGGAGGAAAGATGTGACTGGGTACTTACCATTTAATAGCACCTCCATCAGCTTTTTTATGTAGCAAAGCTTTCCAGTGTTCATGGGTGGATTTGATAATTTCAACAGCAAAATCCTAGTTTACATTGAGGAAAAATGTTAAAAGGTTATTAAACAGAAAAAATAAAAAAGGACACAGAACTAGTTTATTAAGACACACTGTTTCATGTGTTATTTTAAGGGGCCTCCTTCGAGGCCTCATTAAATTCCTGGGAAGTATAACGCCATTTTTTATGAAAAAAACTGAGCTTCACTATCTGTCAAATGCACTGGCAACATATTCAGGACTTTTCCTCAGTCTGCAGCCAGAAAACAGGAAAGCTGCATGAAAAAACAAAGCCAGCTCTAGATGTTAAACAGACACCTACAGCTGTAGAAAATCGTACCAGGTCCTAAATGGGACCAAGTGTGTGAGCTGTGACTCCTCTGTTGTGTGTGCACAGCAGGGTCAGAGTCAATCTTTCCCACCTAGTGGCAAAATCTGCATTGCCTTCATTAATTGCCCAACCATATACTTAAGCATTTGCAACATTAACGTGTCAGCTGCTTAACAAATTTTGTTTAAAAACAGAAGCTATATGAGAAGTGGAGGGAGGGAGTGAAAAAAATTTTAAAAAATAAAAAAGCCCTCAGTGTCCAGATGATGATATCTAGGCTGACTAGCAAATATCTGCCAACAGAACGTTCACATTTCCTAACAAGGAGTGACTTGGCAAAATGCCACTGGAACATTGTGAACCTCACCAGAGCTGCTGGAGCGCAGCCACAGCTGCCTCACCACATCCTGGGTCTCCAGAAATGCTTGAGAATTATTCAAGTGCTCCAAAGCAGCTATGTCAGGGCATTTAGTGCCTCAAGCCTGAACTCCGATGGCCTGACAGGGATATACCCCATTAAACTGTCGCTACAGCAGAATCATAGAGCAGGAAAATTTGAAAGAGTAGCTCCTGGGAGAACAGGGGAGAGATCACGTTATCCATCCTTACAACTCCACATTTGATTGATTTAAAAGACAGCTTTAGTGCAGAGGGGAGTCAGGGCATCTCTTTAACCAGGCAAAACACACAAAGTTGCCTGTGCTGGTTAAAAGGCACTTTACAACTTTGATAGCAGGCTGCAAGCTGAACTAGCTGACACGTGAGCATAATTTATTAGGAACCTGTGATTCTTCACCAAAAAAGGCTACAGAGTGTACAAGACATGATTTGCAAAGCATTTTTACTCAGATCACACACAATTTCCTCCGGAAAAATCCAGGCATTTTCTTCAGCAAGGTTTATTCCCAGGCCCACTCTCCCTTCAAACTTGGGCCATTTTTCCTGTAGGATGTTTAAAAAGTCATTTGTTTTTTTCTAAAAAAAGGTAAAAATATTTTTTAGCCTTCAAGCCAAAAGCAGCTCAGATGTTCTTCGACAGAATTACCAGGAAAAAACTATACCTTGAGCAAATACAAAACATGAGAAAATCTGCAAACCGTTGTCTATCTTGAACTGCACAGCCTTGAAAAATGTCAGGAAAATTTAACAATCAAGACTGAAAAAATATCTGAAAAGACAATCTGTTCATTCCTCTGAGAGGCAGAACGAAAATGTGGTGGCAAGTACTACGAACCTCCAGATGCATGTGTAAGTCTTGTCAGGACTGGGGCTCACTGCTTTTTACTGACTTCCTTTAATACCCCATGTATTTCCAGTGAATAAAGTGAAAGATGGTAAACAATTATTTCTATTCTAATACATTGTATTCAAAGATCCCTCACTTAAAAATTCTTTTTGTTAAAGGCTCTCCCCTCCTTTCCCATTCCAAAAATTCTAGAACGTATCAAAGAGGTCACGGGGCAGGAAGACGCATCTTGAATTTTGGATTATCTTCACCTTGTCTTTAAATTCTCCATTAAAAGCAAACCGATTTTCTGGTTTACCATCAGGGACTTTGTAACACCGGAACCAGTCAATCGTAGCCTCAAGGTAACCTGGTTTGTGCTTCCTGACATCGTCAATACCTGCAGGTTAAAAAAGAAAACAAAAAAGAAACACGGGTCATTTTTTACTCACAATTTCTGTAATCTTAACTTATTTAAAGGCTCAAAGGAATGGCAAGCAATTTGATTTCATTGAGTACTTTCAAAGTCATTGGGGAACTTCACTTTATTACATTAGCTGCCCACAGCTGATATTTTATGATTTCACCACCACACTTAATAGGTAAACTAGTCGCTTCCTGCTCTTCATTAATTAAGACCCAAAGGGACAATGAATAGAAAGGCCGTACTTATGAAAGGAAGAGGAAGAAAATTCAATATTTACAGGCATTCATCTCAACAGCTTTCCTCTTGCAACACTCCCAATTATTCAGTAAGGCTTTAAACCACCAACTCGAAACAAAACACAGTCTTGCCTTCCCAGAAGTTATATTAAAGGCATCTCTTTGCTCATTAATTCCAAATTCAACCCATTAGATACAAGGAGGTCATACACCCGGAATGTTAAACACAAACTCTGCCGATAACCCCATGACATCTGCAGACAGCGATAAGCCAGTTCTACCTTTACCTCTGCAGCCCTCCTTTCCAAAGGTGGAACAGGACACAGAGAACACGTCATTTGCACGGCACCATTAGGAGGCAGAGATGAACATTGCCATGGGGGTGCAGAGAGATTAAGTGCTCACGCAGCAATGCTGACTGAGGGCTGTGCTGTTATAGCAAAGGCACACTTTGTGATCTTCACAATTTTCCCTTTCCTCCAGCTGCACACATCCAGTTTTACCCCTTGTCCTGGGAGGCTACCACCACTCCTGTCACTTGCAACAAGGTGGTCCTCTCCTGTATGAGCCTTCTGGCAAATTAACTCTCTGACATGTTTACATAGAAAAGCTGTCAGTGCAACTTTTAACTGATTCTGATATAATAAAGGATTTTCTCCTTTCTGGAAGCCAAGCACTTTATTTTTGCTGGTGTAGCCCTTTTCTTTGCATTTATTTCCCTCCTACAGTCACTCCTGATGGAAATAGGAGCTGACTTTATATTGCTGTGCATCGTATGCAGTCCTCCACCTATTTCATAACCTCAGCCTGCCCAGGCCATCTTCTATGGTGTTATTCTCCTTCTTCAGTGCTTTGCAAGTTACTTGCTCGTTTCTCTCTTTCTGCTTTCCTAGCATCTCATCCTGTCTCTCTCACCACACTGCTTGGCTACTTCACCCTCTTCTCCTGTGGATACGCCTCGCTCCAAGGCAGCTCCTGGCTGGCACACATTGCTTGTAGATACCCTGCTGTCCACCCAGCCCTACTCACTGTAACAGATTTCCAAAGGTGCCCAAGTCCACTGGATTACCAGCTAGTTTTGTCTTCTTCAAGTGCCTAAATGTCTTCTTAAAGTCAAGTCTGTGAACCCAAGCAAGGACATTTCTAAAAAGAACAGCACAAGACTTTTTCCCTTCCCTTAGTACAGACCTCTCACTCCTCTGCAGACTGCTAAGAGAGAGATGACATGTGGACTTCACTGTGAGACCAAACGTACACAAGAACACAGGCTGAGTATTCACAGGCATCTGATAGATACCACTCCCAAATTCCTCTGGATCATACATTATCCAAAGAATAAAGCATAAAACCTTGAAGAACCCTAGGTACATTTTTGCTTCTGCACACACTTAATAGAGCTACGTGTTTATGGACTCAGAGTAAAACACATTTTGAACTTGGCTGCTGGCCATCTGCCTGTAGAAGATTAGGGAGTTTCACTGGCAGAATTCCAGAAAAAAAGCAAGGGCACATAAGGCTGTGCTAGAGGCAGGTCTTCTAGCTGGAATGCACGTTTAAGAATACAAGAAGCCTTTGATGGGGGTGGGTAGGTGAGACCAACAAAGAAGGAATGATTTAGAAAAGGGTGATCTTGGTTGGAGGCAGGATGCTTCATTTGGGCCCTAATGAAACTGCAGCTCCAATTCAAACCAGGCTCCAGCATATCACTCTGCTCTCTCCAAGAAAGTGAATGCCCTTCCTCCCATCTTGAGCCCCTGAGATCTCTTAGGAGGTTTAAACTCACTTTTTCTAGTACTTGTTGAAGAGACAGTAGACACTGTAGCCTGTAAAGCAAACCAGCTTGCTGCAGCAGTTTCCCTGACTCCCAGTGGTGGATGAACTCCAGGTTTCTGTCTCCGGACACTGCTTAAATTCAAGCATGCTTCCTCAGACTGCGGTTCCTTTTTCTCTGGCTCCTGTTTCAACAAACTTCTCACCTAACTTTGCATCTCAATTTCTCTTGGTTACTTGCCTCCTACTCCCATACAAATTGTTCCTCAAAAGTGCTTTACTGTCTACTATGTGACATGTGAGCTCCTTCCCATATTGCATCCCTTATTTATAGGCTTTGTTTATGTTTGTTAAAAGGACCCAAATAGCAGAATAGGCTTCAGGCCAGGCTTTCATTGCCTCCTTAACACTGGGACATTCACTTCCATGGACAGAATCATCTCTGAATTTCACTCTCTCACTACTGGAAAACAGCTGGCTTGGGTAAAACAAATCAGGTCCATATAATGCTGTAGCATTATATAGCCCCTCAAGTACTGACTGTTGTATATCGTGTTCTTGAGGAATTACGAGGGACAGTGGTTGCTTATACTTCCTCGGTTCCCTCCAATACCCTCCCATGCTTCACTCTTCCGTGTTATGATGGCTAGATACAGAGCACTAGACAAAGCATGAACTGTTAACTAAAAAGTAAAAATTGTGTTATAATGGGAGCTGGTGGGCAAGCAGGAAGAAGTACAACCAAAAGAAAAAAAGTCAACCCTGTTGCTGTGGAGTCAGCACACAGCAAAAAATACAAGGAAAACAGCAGCTCCCCCCATCACCCAACAGCTTCCTTTTCAGTTTATTAAAAGGCATCGTAGAAAAGCTTGAAAGACAGTTTGTCCCCCACCTCCTTTGAAACCTAAACAGCATCTTGGGTTATCAAGTGGAAGTAGAGAAAATACTCTTCAGGTAACAGAGGTAAAAGAAAATATATAATAATCAGTATAGTGATTTACCACACTACAATTAGTTGCATATCGTGAGGAAGATACAAACAAATAAGAGTTAGATGCCTTCTCCACAGCACAGTGACCCTGACTGCTTACCTTCCCTCAGACCTGGGTACTCCCACTGGTATCGAAGGAGGCTGAGCACGTAAGGGAGCAGCAAGCATGTACCTGGCCAAACGTGACTTCATCTCTGCAAGCAAGCCCTCACACTGGCAGAGAGCAGAAAGGTCAAGCTCCTGAGGGGACATTTTCAGCATGTACCCACTAGGCACCATGGGGAGATTTCTCTATATTGCCTATATACAACCACAGGTCCCATTTTTCTGGGCACCAAAGTTAAGCAACAAGGGTTCAAAAGAACTGGCTACTCACTGTAAGGGTTACATTTTAGTCTCAATAAGGAAAATCTCGAGAGGCTGGCACAAAGAAGTGCTGCTCGGTCTCTGTCAAGGGAGTGAGCCAATGCTAATGCAGCTCCCAGTTCCATCAGGCTTTAGAAAAGGGAGCGACAAAAGCATTTGTACAAAACTACCATTTTTAGTACCACAGATGCCGCTTCTTGTGAGCAAAGCTAAAACAACATGCTTGCTGCAAGCTTTCTAAACAAGGTCTGTAGGAAGACAGGACATATGTTTTTAATAACATCTTATAAACATTTACAGGAAGCAGCAGCTACATTCCATATAAAGGCATTTGGTGTATTCTGTGCAGCGTGATGTGAGGGAGTAGGAGGGGAGCCCCAGGACAGATAATTAATTCCTTTATATTTAATGCTTACACAAACCCACAACAAAGGTTTTCAGGGCCTCTGCTGCTGCTCTGCATATAAATACGCTCACATGCAAGGGTATGTAACAATGTATGGGACAAAATGTGCAATATATTTTATTTTCACCATTTAGGGCTTGATCTCGTAAACCCAAAAAGCCAATCTTGAGTTGTACAGTGGAAAAGCAGCATGACAATGTATTGCAGTTAACTATACCACTGCCAGCAAATGACAGCACAACAAAGCTGGCAGAAATCACCAACTGCTATTGAATGCATTCAGGGATCATTCCACTAAGCAATAGCACATAATGGCTGCTGAAATCCCAGGCCAGTAAATCACCTCAGAAATGCCATCCAGCACACACAATTTGCCCAATTCACCCTGGGCAGGTAAAACAACCTTTTTAGAGGCAGACCTTTCATAAGTTGCTTCAAACACACTTTCTGCTTCATCTGCCAGTCACTTTTAAATCCTCTTTTCCAACATGAAGATACGACATACACTTAGACCAAATTACAGCACCAAAATATTGCTCACCCTTTCTACGTCCAATATTGTAAAGCACATCAGATATGTATGTGAATTTCAATGCATTAAATTCAATCCACATTATGAGATGAGCAGACAGGCTGCCTTTCCAGTCCAAGAATCTGCTTCTTCTCTTGGCTGGCATGCAACATTAAAAAAAAGCCAGGTCTATTACACTGCCAAGATTTAGTGTCTCAGCGTGCAGAGAGCTTTTAGCCCCTCTCCCAGACTCTCCTCTGAAATCACTTTGCTGGTCTGCTAATGACCATCTGGCTAGCAACTGCCTGAGCAGAAAGACAGCACAGCAGTTTTCAGGAAGATACAAAGGCAGATCTTATTGAACCAGACAAATCTGAGCATGTCCAGGTATTAGTCTAAAAGAAGGTTTTTCATACAGCATCTGACGTACAGCTTGTATTGGGAGACTGTCCTCGACCCACCCATATGAAGTGCTATAATGGCAAACAGACTGCCTTCCAAAACTCAGTCCAAAAAGACACCATGGCTCTGCTCTTCCCACTGATGACATAGCTCCCACTCCAGCAGGTGCTGAGCATTGCTCATCATTCCTGTGTATTGTCACTACAAACCAGAGCTTTTCACTGCTCTGCGTGAAAGAGGCAGTTCCAGGCAGGGATTCCAATTTACAACAGTATTTATCCATAAATGCCTGCAGGACACAGTACAGCGGAGTGCCATGAATAAACAATGAGCACTGCTCAGAAGTTGGGACTGCTCAGTTTTAAGTTGTGTGAAGTCTCAGAAAAATCAATTGCACCTACGAGAACGATCACAATCCCTGAAGGAGAATACAGAGGACCTGGGGTGTGCTTAAAGCAGCAAGGAGTTAACACACTGTGTGGGCTCAGGATGGGGTTTACGAGTAATCACCACTCTGGTGACTTACAATTATCTTTTCCAAATGTTTACTGGGGGCTGTTCACATACTGAGTTGAAAGCAAATGTGATAATTCTTGGTTCAATTCAAAATGTTTAGCAAATGATGCAAAAATGACTGGACAGACTCAGAAGGCAACACTTGGCCTCATCTTCCCCTAGGAGGCCACTACTGTAACACAGCAGCACATCAATTATTGAGGGCGGTATCAGTTTTATCCATAGCTGCTGTCCCTTTCTGCTGAAATAATTAACATCTGTGGAAAGGGGAAAAAACGAGTAAAAGGACATATTGGACTGCCTACTCCAACAGATTTGTTTGTTTTCAGAATGAAGAATTGCTGTTAAACACTGCAAGCTAGTCATGTTTTGTGAAAGCAGACTGCAGGGGCTTGTTGTTGTTTTAGATACCGGACTGTAACCCCAACTCTGAAGGGAACTTATGTTAAATGGGATAAATATTTCTCCAACAATCTGAAGCTCAGAAGGGCAGCTCTTCTTGAAATTTTCCATCTACTCTCTGATAAGAAAGGATAAACACAGCAACTACAGGAAAGAGTTTGCATAAAAAGAGACTTACTCCCTTCCCAAACAAACCAAAGCTGTATCACAGCTAACACAAATTAGCCATTACCTGCAGAAAAACAAAAACAAAACCACCAACCCCAGCTTTCCAAGCGGAACTACCTAATCCAGTGGTACAAACTCCCAGTTTTACCCATACTTGCTGGACTCCTTTTAAATTCTCCCATCCAGTCTTCTGGTGAAACTCTCACAAATTATTAAGAAAGATAAAAGCAAACAGAACATTGTATAGAAATCAGATGCTAATTACTTGCCTTTAAACTATTGATGCTTCTATATCACGTCTCAATACACATTATAGAGAGGTTTAAATTGAAACTAACAATAACAGCAAACTATTACTTACTATTTCCTTAAGCTGAACTTCTTAATCTCTAACTGCCAAAGTAGTTAAATAGTCATAAAAACTATGTAGTAATTCATCTGCCCCATGACTTTAAACAGCATCAACCCAAGAGTTTCCTTCTCCTCATTTCTTCTTCTCCCCTTCTTTCCCCACAAGACAAGTACTCTCCATGTCACCTGCAAGAAAACTGAGAATGAAGGGCCAAGTCCAGCGATGCAGTTACATTCAGAAACAGGAAAAAGCCTCAATGGCTGAGAAACATTTCTCAAAAAACTACTGGGTACCCCTTCTCCTAGGGAAAGGCCATTCTGTGCCTTGGTGACACCTGCCAACAAAGAACAGGCCCTGATCATACAGACCTAATGGCATGGATGATTTTTGATCTCGTAATAGTTAACTTTCAGACCAAGCTCGCTTAATTCCCATGACTCCCAGTACAACTATATTTGAGAAAGTCAACCTCTGTTTATCTAGAGAAGAGCTGCACCTTACCTGTGCTGTAAAAGCTTAACTCCCTCTGGGTTTAACATGTTTGTATCTTCCTCTTAAAAGAGTCTGCAAACAGAATGATACCTCTCATTCTATTCACACTACTGCATGCAGACAGTTTGCTTCTTGAATTCCATTTGGATACCAGAAGCATGGTCACAAGGAGGAAGACTGCATAGGATATTTCACCCTGCAAAGCTGGTCATCATCAAGGTCAATGCTGGGGTGATCGACACTAGTAGTTTACTTCACAAATTTCCAAGCAAATAGGTGAAACATAATTGTTGATATTAGCCAACAATCCCTGGAAGTAACCAAGCTACAAGTTACAAAACATCGCAAATGCTTTGTCAACAAGGAAAACAGCAGTGTGCCATGCAATCTGAGTGGGTAAATATGTACTACTAGAAAAGAGGTAAGACTAGTTTTCAGAGGTCTCTTTCTGAAGGAATTGTTTCTGAAGTCAAAAGACTTCCTGCACGCCAAGTCCTCTTGAAAATCCCCGCCAGCCTTTCCTAAAGTTTAGTACGAAAGCACATATGCCCTCTTTGAAGGAAGATCTGAACTTAATGAAAAAAGAGAATTTTTGCCTCTTTTCTGTCTGCCTCTTCTTGTCCTGGGTGGCCCAAACTCAGGTAAAATTCTTCAAGTTGCTGACATAACTTGCATTAAGAAAGGTAAAAATACTTACCATGAATTTTCTGGGCTTCTGGGTCATCCACGCTAATGGCAATTATCTTCCAATCTGTCTCTCCTTCATCAACAAGAGCTAAAACACCCAAGACCTTCACTTGAACAATCTCGCCAAAAGAGCGAACCTGAAACAGAACACAATCTTAAAAAGATGTGGAAAACACCACATGGAATTTCTCTTCTACATTACAGACAAAACAGCTTACTACCTGCTTGGCCAGCAGCTAACAGAACTGCAAGACAGATCTGTAAACCCAATACACATCAGCTTTCTCCTACCCTTGCGGTTCTTAAACTCTCAATGCTCTAGTCAGCGTTTCTTTTAGGAGACAATACGAACTAGAATATTTTCCTTCTCTTCTATCCTACCTCTCCCATACCTTCTTGATCTTTGGTGTAATACGCAAGTCAAAAGTATCTTTTACTGATTTTATAGCTCCTTCTTGCCTCTTAACTCTTTGCTTTCTCAACTCTTGGTTTTCATCTGTCTCTTGCTATTCCTTTCTCTACCCTCCAACACGCGCACGCACACAGACACGTGTGATCACATACAACATCTTCCCCAAAAATATTAACACAACTCTTCTTTGCATTTTCTTGGGAACCTTTTTCCTACCAGATAATATTCTCTTATAACTCTCTCTGGTACCCCTGAAATTCAGCTTTAGGTTCCCTTCCTCAAGTGCAAATACCTTTGCTGAGGTCACCAGCTGAATTTCCCCTTACCTCTTCCAAATTCATTTCTCTCACTACTCTGCCTTTGGTACCACAGCAGATTACTTCATTCTTTGCTACCTCCAGATAAACAGGATTTTATTTCAGTGCGCTAAACCTTTCCCTTATACCTAATAATAGCATTTGCTGTGCCTTTTTCTCATCCACCCACTCCATATCTTATAACTGCAACAGGTTCCTCTTCTCCTCTAGAAAAGAGGAATCTATTTCCTTTTCTCATGGCTGAAACATCAAACCAAACCCCTCTGTGGGTCTGACCTTGTAATCTTATGTGCATGACAGTGCTGTATTTCCCCATCTTTCAGAAACCTAGCCTTAGCTCTAGTGCTACTAATGGGAAAAAGAAAGTAGTCTTCTGTTTCCTTCCTCAAAATCTTAACTCTCTCCTTCTTCCAAAACTCACTGTCCAGCCACAGAACGTCAAGGTGCTGGCCTCCAACTTTCTTTTTTGTCCAGCACCTAGACTTTTCCAAATCCCTTTTTCCTTACTTAAAGAAAATTTAAAAATCCACCACTTTCCTATCTGTTATCAGACCTTCTGTTCATATTTCAGTCATCCCAAGATTGACTAGTACCACCTTTTCTTCTTTCCCACCTGCCCTTCTCCTCTAAAAGCTGTTACAAATCATTAATTTAATCTTGATAAAGACAAACCTTTGAACCTATCTCGCAAACGTCAATAGGATCATTATCCCCACAACATCCTGTTATGGTATCTGTATGGTTTGGATCTTCCCATGTCTGTCAAAGGAAAGAGAATTGTGAATTATCAACTGATCTGCAATTACAATTCATCTAAACCATTCAATTACTGAGATTAATAAAAACACCAATAAAAATGTCAGCTTGCTGAGAGTCGACTCACCCAATGGGAAAAGAAAATTGAAAAAAAATAAGATAAAAAACAACCTCCAAACAATCAACTGATGGAGGATAGATAACACAGCAACAAATGGATCAACTGCATCGAAGACAGAAGAGACACTTCATGAAATTGCAGTGATCAAGTCATCAGAGCATCTAGAACACATTTTTTTTCTGGTTACCAGCACTTGTGGAATTAAACTAGGATGTCCTACAATCACATTCTTATTATATTCTTTAGATGCACCTGCACTAACATAAGTTGCCTTCAAAATCGTCTAGACTTTGAGTTGACTAAGCTCCTAGGCATGGAATTGTCAGCATCCAATTAACTTAAGCCAGTAGCTTGAGGCCAAAGAAGGTTCCCTGAGAGGTAAATTCAAATCCCTGCTCTAAGCTCTGTATGAGCAAGGAATCATACCCAGGTTAGTACAACATAACTACAAGCCCAGTATTTGTTCTGTCTCTTACTGACTTGGAATGAAAGACAAGATTCTGCAGTTGAGAAGCTTTTCAGGTAAGAATTTTAAGACCGATGCAGTTTTGTTGAAGAGGTGCTAGAAAACCTTTTACAAGGAGCCATACTGCTAGCTCCTGCTGCCCATGGTCAAGCCTCCAAACCACACTCCTGTTCTTGACAACTTGACCGATGCTAAGCGGTAAAATTGTGAAAAGCAAATGCTCAGGTATTTAGATCGCATCATCATTACCAAAAAAATGACCAAAGTGGAGTCAGGAGAGAACTTCAACTTTTTTTTTTTTTTTTTTTTTAAAAGGCTTCATTATACCAATGCCATTCCCCAGCCCAGCTGCACTTCTCCACTTGCACTTTCTGTAAGGACAGAGAAAAGCTGGCTAGGAATGGTAGCGTTCTTTGGACAGCACAGCAAGTCCTGCAATAATGATAATCTTGGCATCTTCCTTCTCTGTTCGAGAGCATAAAACAGCAGTCACAAATATGTATCTATTTGCTATACACTACAGTAGAACTTCTGGCAACTGCTGACCCTGAAGAAAAGTCCTCTTGAGATAATGGAAAAACAGAACTGGATCAGGCCCAGAGTTTACGACAGCTGCTAGCAAGAATCTGGAGTATTATCTAGACTTCAGCAATTGGAGGTGTAAGGAACCAAGTGACCTTTTGGCTTTGTACTAAGGCACAAACGAACTTCAAAACGTTAAATGGAATTTTTTGTTCTCAACATTACCTAACTGTAAACTATCTACTGAGACCACTGACTGACTAAGGACTTCATTGCTACGCTCTGCCATCTACCTACTATCTGCTCTGCAGGGATGAAATACGTAAGTATATTTTCAGGAGTAAACTTTCACTGCTCATGCATTTAAGTATAAAGAAATTATCTTTTCTAGCTCCATCATGTTCTTCAATACTAGTTTAATTTCAATGTGTTATTCAGAGAAATGAAAAAAAAAAAGTTGTTTTAAAACTTTATATTAAAAATTTCAGCCATTAGCTCTTTTTTTGAAAGTGCCATGATTAGTAAAGTCTCTCAGTTCAGAGCCAAGTTAACCAAGGCAGTTGAGGTTTAATCTAAAGAAAGAAAAGCCATCATGTTCCTCTTTCTTAAAGATATTAAGAAATCCTGATTAACATTTTGCTGCAATACATAGCGATGCTAAATGAGTTCTTCAAAAATGTCTTGCTTAAACAGGAAAGGGCTACGTGAAGAAGAGTTCTTGAATTGCAGACCACAACAGTTTAGGTCTGTAACTACAGCAGACAGATGCAAAGTAAAGATTCAAGATTTCTTGATCACTTAACTCCTTCCTGAAATAGAGCTCATATTTACACCCACACCCAAATTCTGATCAAAATTTGTGGGGACAATAAAGCTCTACATAAAAAAATTCTAATTTACAAATTACCAAAGAGAAACATCCTTCTTGCAACTGATTTGCATTCAGGCAGTACTCAAGATTTACAAGGCAATTTACACAGAAGACAGAAAACTTTCACCATTATAACAAAAATGTTACCTGAGGGAGAGCACCATAATTCCATATATAACCCTTGTGAGGAAAGATATTTGCCACATATCGAAGCTTGCCTTTCTTTGTATCTTGTTTAATGGGATTCAACAGCTCCTCAGTGGCAATCTAAACAGATCATGAAAGACAGAGAGAAAGAGAGAACTGTAAAATAGAAAGCAATTCATTCTGTACCCAACCAGTTAGCTCCATCTGGGAGCACGTGCCTGTGGTTTGAGGAGTATTAAAAGTCTGATGGCCTTGCTGTAAATCTCAAGGGCCGCATTCAAAAAGCTGCTTATTAAGGTTTTAAATAACGCAGTGAAGTATGCAAGAAAAATGAATCCAGAAGAGAAAGTCATAAATTTATAAGGGGACTGTCACGGTCAAACATAAATACTGAAGAAACTTAAGTCAGAAACTCTTGCACTTTATGGTGCAAGTTCAACAGATCCAAATGGTGTATCACATCACAACAAAACCCACGCCAGCACGACTCACCTGGATGACCCCACATTTGTTAGAGGCTTTGAGCACATGCTGGCTCAGGCCATACACAGCTTGTGTGCATGGGCACACGGCCCCTAGTCCATATCCATTTTAAAACATCCTTGTAATTTAGCTAAAACATCAGAAGCAAAGTCACCCCAAACAACCTCAACCTTCTGGACCACGATATCCTGTCAGTAGCATGCAGTTATTCCACAGGTAAGCTCTCCCACACCAATGTTTTTACACCCAATCCTGCTTGCTTGTGGTCCTAACAGTGAAGACTTTGAAAGAAGTGGAGCTCAGCTATGCTTTTTCTTGACATAAACTGGGGCAAAGAAGTGACAACAGTAGGCAGCAGGCCAATACAGTCTCATAAAATGCACCTGCAGTAAAATTAAGGGAAAGACAAGAGAAATGCAACAAATATGAATACATTCTAGAGCAAGTTTCCATTTCCTACAGTCTCCCTTCCAAGTGAGGGAATCTCAGCAGAGACACAGAAGGGCTGGTACTGGTGCCTTATCACAGTCTGCACTGAAGGACTTATGGGACACAATGACAAGGCAGGACAACTGTCTACCTTAACAAAGGAGCTGGTCTACTAAAAGTTATGTATTATATCTGGCATCCTATCCAGCCAGAAACATCCAAATCCACTGATTTCTGAACCTAGCAGGACAGCAAACCTTTCTGTCCTCAATGGAACATGCCAAGAGCAAAGGAGAGAGAGCAATGTGTGCTTTAAGCAAGGACTTCAAACAGCAGTGGAAAAGGGAAGCTGAAAAAAAGAACTCAGCTTCCACAACAAATCTTCATCTTATAATACAAGCCCATTACCCAAAGCAATCCTACTCATATAGGATAACAACTCAGGTGACAAATACAGTTCAAATGATACTCCAGCATCAGGGAAAAAAGTTCTGAACCAAGAGGCTGGGGAGCTTCTTTGGTGTTAATTTTAGTAATCAAAATACTTCAACAACTAAACCGCAAAATTCCTTGAAAGCATCTGGAAAACGTTTCCAAAACTATCGTAGATGTTCAGGAACATAGGAAATACCCTGTTGAGAATTCCTATTTCACCAGCTCTACAAATGAAGCATTTCTTAGCTTCTACATCGTAACAGCAGAGGAACAAGCCACTAGGCTCTACTTCCAAAACAACTCTCTGCAGAAGGAGATGCTTTAAATCAGTGAGGCCCCAGTAATGTTTTCTTGTCAGAAGGAAACTTTTTTTCACTTGTCACTTCATTTGTCAGGATGTGGCCTATCACACTACCATTCATACAGCAGGAATTAACTCTGAACCATTCATACAGCAGGAATTAACTCTGAACCATTCATACAGCAGGAATTAACTCTGAACCATTCATACAGCAGGAATTAACTCTGAACTGAATGTTCCATGGGTGAGCAGGAGCACGCTAAGTGTTAGCCAGCCCCCTGCAGTCAGGGCGCTGTCAGGAAGGAGCACCTGCAGAAGGGGAACAGAATTCCAGCCTCAGCACTTTTTATAACTACAATGGCAACGTCTGTATGCACAACCTCAAGTTAATCTGTTAACAAAGAAAAAATTGCATATAAATGGCAATCCACACTGATTAAACTCTGAATACTGGAACCCACTGCATCATCAAAGCTTTCATAAATGCCTACAAATTCAAAGCATTTTTCTTAATTACCTCCATTTTTGCATTTGTCCAACGAGGCACTTCTACAATCATATTAAACAGCACCTGAAACAAAAAACAATTAAAGAACTGAAAATAAAGCCCACTCGCTAATTAATATTTTTCAATAAAAGAAATTCTCTGTATTCAGCTGCAACATACAACAAATCTCACTATTGCAGCTGCTTTTACTTCAGAACAATTCATTTAGTTCCTCATAACAATATTCAGCCTCCTCAGTTCATCCTCCACCCCTGTTCACCTCTGAGAATATGAATGAGTAATGGAAACACACAACTTTTCTCGTTCCACTATCAGTATTACTCTTCACACAATGTTCAAGAAGCCCACAGCGTGGTTCACCCCAAGGCAATACCTTCTCCACTAGTCCAAAAAAGACTGGACATTTCTAAAGGAAAGAGTTGGCTTCCTTCAAACACTGGAAAGGACAATGCTTCCCCTCACCACCATCATGACGACTTCTTTTTCTTTTTTTTCTTTTTTTTTTTCCTTTTTTCTTTTTTGCTTCTTTGCCTCTCCAGAAAACATGACAACCACTGACATTTCTGATGCTCAGACAAATCTAGTTGAAGTGAGGCAAAATGAATCCAAAAGCAATGGCAGAGAAAGGACATGGAGGACACAGACACGGATACCTCATGTTTGTATAAGCCTTCTTTGTAGCAGAAACAAAGTAAAAATAAATAATAACAAAAAAAGAAGACAAAATCTGCTGTAAGGCTTCGTTTTCTGAAGCTGACTTCTGAGTTAACCACTACCAAGGAGGACAAAGCATTAAAGTGGGTAACTAGACCAAACCACCTAGCAATGCTACAATCTGTTTTCTCCTGGATTACTAAAATAACCCCAAATATCACACTGCCTGGGACACCTCTCCATGGAGAAGAAAAACTTGTCTTGGTATTAAAAATGGCACCAGCTCAGAAAAGGTCAAAAAAGGTCCTTGAAGACATTTGTAGAAAAAAATAAAATCAGCTGAAGAATTGTACTGACTCAAACTGTACTGCAATTAAAGCTGTAGCAGACAGTTAAATATTTGGATTTTTCCTCTTTGCATGCTACACCTACAGCAAAAGAATACCATTACCAGGAGCAATGCCACAAGTCTGATTAAAGTCATTCCAATGGTTCTATGACCCCCTCAAAACTGAAGTGCAAAAAGCAAGAAAGCAGAGGAAAATTCCAACTGTCAGTCCCCATTCTTCCTGTGAGATCACAAGCTGTACACAATCCTGACAGCAAATTCCAGTAAATTTAAATGAAATTTGCCATCTGAAAGTACTTTGTCCAAACTGTAATCAGTGGCATCTAAGCAGATAAGATGGAATTACTTTTCTCTATTGGATCATAATCAAGCATATTAAACAAGAGAAAAAGGAAAAAAAAAAATGGAGAAAGATGTTTCAGATCACTTTCATAAGGCACACTTCATGTATATAAGCACAGCTGAAACAGAAAAGCACTCAAAAGAGAGGTCAAAGATGTCAATGCCAAGGAAGCAGACACAGAACAAAGTAATGTCATGCAGCAGCAGGTAAGGACAAGGCTGGCAAAGAGCCAAATAAAGTTTGCACATCCATCTGAGAAACATTTGGAAAAAGAAATGCACAGCATGAAAGCCAGTGCTGACAAGAAACTCCTACAGAACTGCCAGCAGGACAAAGGATTGTTCTGACTCGAAGCTACAGGCAGAAAAGTTACAAACTTCCCCTGGAATTACATGCAATGTCTTGTCCTCCATGAATACCTTGTTTTTGTTGTGAAGATGTCACTGCACATTTTCCTCACCTCCTCAGACACAACAACCTGGAAACGTTGTTGTGAACTTGGTCGAGAGTTACCCCAGGTCCTCGCCAGAACAACTTTCAGGACCAGAAAACAGCTGGACTGAAGCGAATACAATGCTTCTCTCACAAAGAATCACTTGGATTTAGTTCAGCTTTAAGATCAGGCCTTCATAATTTGTGGTATCAGTCAAACATGAATTGTCAGGAGTCTTAAATGTGACAGCCTGACAGGTTAATTCATATGCAAAAAAGAAGAAAACACCCAACCCTGAAAGTACTCTCTCTAACGCTAAGCTGCCACAAGCATTCACCAGAGATTAATAACTTCACGCAGTGCTTACATTTAGAAAATAAGTTTTATTTATAGGGCAATCACATTTTCACAGTGATGAGGCAGAATTCACTGGGGTGGAAAGGAGAGCACACATTAGACAGTTTGACAGACGGAAAAAGAGAAGTGTATTTCTCTAGGTTGTGGTTTTTGTTGTTTGTTTTTTTCTTTTTCAAGTTTTTTTCCCTCCACTTTCCTACTGTCTTGTTTCCCTCCTTGCCTAAATGTCATCCAGGACTCTTTTTCCTCCACTCTTACTTTCCCATAGCAGGCATCTATTCCTTCTGTCCACTCAGACGTTCTCCCTCAAGTCCTTGCTGCAGAACACTCCTCGCCTCAGCTGCAAACAGAAACGTGTCAGACATCACATGTCTCCACAGATTACCATCTGCATATGCCATTCAGTGGTTAGCTTTGGCCAGCCAATGCATCTGCTAATTGATATTTTTATCTTTCATCAGCAAAACTAAAAAATTCCACCTCACCAAAAACCCACGAGCGCTTCTACCCCCTCAAGCAATGGTAAGACTGCTCCAACAGCCCATGACACACCTCCCAGTGAGAGAAAAAGAAACCCCAAAAGTCAATTTCTCACAAAACAAAAACTATTACTTCGGGAAGTTTACCATTTAGTTGCCTTAACATGCCAGCAGTCAACTGATCTGCCTATGAGATCACAGCTTGCCAAAGTTCAGATTTAATCTGTATTCAGAGACAGGGAGAGAACTCATGAGCTAGGGAAAGTAACCTGACAGAGTCCAGAAGACATGAAGACAGACACTTGTACTTTTGCTCTATTATGCCTGTGGGAGATGAGGGGGGAAAAAAAAATCCATTTGCTCAAAACAGAGAGGTCAAATGTGTATTTCCCAATTGCTAAAACTGAGTATGAAAAATCAGCAGAAAATTACATCAGAAGCAATAAATTCTGTCTAAATAGTATCCTTTATTTCCTAAGAACGGCAGTTTAACTACGTCACGTAGGAACTCACGTAGGATGTAAATGAGTGTTTGCTTTAGCAGGATGTTTTCTTGAACAAGGCTTGGCAACTTACTGCATTCCATTGGAACCGAACAATTTTTAATGTATCATTTTTGCTTCTGTTATTTCACAGAGACAACAGCAACAGGGTGGGGTTTTTTTGTTTGTTTTTAAAGCACAAAGATAAGATGTGGAAATATACTTCAGCATGCTCACACAAGTGTTGAGAAAAGCAAGGAAAATACAGGCTGTTGTATTTAGGTAAACTGCGAGACACTTCTCTCCACTAATGATCAATGGCCAAAAATAACTGCTGGCTCTGGTTTTATAGATTCTTGCAGAAGACAACTCATTTTGATCAGGGTTTGTTATTACAAATTTGAATATCACACGTCAGCAGGAAAGAAATTAAGCACATTTCTGACGTTGTGTTTTTGCAACCTACCCTTCTGGATCATTCTCAGAAATGAGAATTTTCTTCCTTACCTAACTTTCTCTTTTCTTGCTCAACTATTTCATGTCTCAGTCTTTCCAAGTTCCTAAGTTGGTGTATTCGAGGGGAGAGTTTTGAATAGGCACAACTGTGCCCAAGGATTGTAACACGTAATGCTCAAGTCTGAATTGTCAGCTCATTTGAAGTAGAACTGGACCAACCTACGCAGAGCAAGGAGAGTGACAAAAGGAGATACCAACAGAGGAACAGAAACTCAGTATAAACTTTTTTTTAAAAAAATCACTTTTTAAGGCCTGGTTGCCATTCACCATCAGTACTGCATGAGGTGAGCTGAAGCTTACCATTACATCAGGCTTGCTCCTAAGTCCCTGTGTTACAGGCATTTCTGATACAGCACTTGCTACCAGGCATTTGCCAATGAAACCAACAAACCAGGTATCAGCAGCATCTGGAGACCAAATACACTGCATCTGAAAGAGAAGTCAGCAGACCTTTCCCACCATAAGTTAACAGGCCTCTGCCTGTGAAGTGCCTGCAGGCTCTTCACAGTAAACTTCCCTCATGTAATAGTGAAAAGAGAATTAAGAACACTGTGGAAGAATTTTTACCCGTGGGTATAACGAAAATTATAAACTGGACACAGTCACCCACAGAACTGGAAAACCTTGACAAGGATGAAGATGAAATCTCACATCTTAAGAAATTGTTTCTCTGAAGTCCAGCTTGACCACTGATGCAGCTTTCCACAGCAAACCAGCTCTACTCCAACACATTTTAACTGGACAGGTAAGTGAAGATTAGTAAATACTGAAAAGAACAGAAGTAATCCACAAGAACACAAAGCAGAATTTGCAGCTACTAGGGAGGATCCACAGAAAAAAGACGGGCAACTTCATGCATCAGGACGAAACCTTCACTGATAATCTAAACTTTGTAACACACAAATCCCCGAACACATGTAATGGACACACTATAGCCCAAGTTACGGATACCAAAAAGGTGCCCAACATGACCAATGAAGGTTGCAGAAGCTGTAGTTAAGAGAGAACACAAAGTCAGCCGAAGTTTGCAACTGTACTGTACAGGAAATGACACCAGCTTTTCCCTTCTTATAAAACATACTGACTTCTTCATAAGACCACTCTGACACCACAGATGTGAACCCTGTTGCAAGCATGAGGCCCTCCATCAGACTGCAGGACCACTGTGATGACCCCTTGTATCTCATCCCACTGGCTAATTTATCACAAGTTTTTGCCTGACAGAAGGAATTCAGCTTAAGTTCACAAGGGCATTCCAACCCTGTGTAATCCAGAGGACACGACAAAACAAGAACCTGTCTTACCTCTTTCTACCTTTTTTCAACTGCTCTGGTGGGTGTCTGCAAGTTAGGAGTTGTACATGCTTGGACAGATTCCTTACTAAGGCCAATATTTTAAATAAACCTTTGTGTTTAGGAACACCCAAGTCCTCTGAACGAGATAACATCAATACTTCACCAAAGACATGAACCCCTATTTTTGAGACCTTTTTCTCTGTATAAGACACGCACAGAACAATTTAAAGCTAGAGAGACTAAGCAAACTCATGCAGAATTATCATCATTTTCCACAGCTAAACTTTTTAAACAAAGAAGTGTTGCCCTAAAAGCACGAGCTTTAAAGATGACACTGTTTCTAGGGCAGGCAGAACCCTCACCTTTGAATTGTAGCCAAATTCAGCAAGGATGAACTCAACACCCAGTAGCAACAGTGGCCTTTGCATCCCTAGGCCAGGGTATGGAGTACAGTGCTTCAAATGTCTTAGAAATCAGTACATGGCATTAAATACCTCATTTCTCCTTTATGCCCTGATTAAGCTAGGTTTTCTCTGAACACAAGCACGCAGAGATACATCTTTCACCAGGCAAAGGTGACCAGAGCTGCTGAAGATTCCAGTGTAAGACAGAACACTGCTTTCCTCAACACAAAGACCCTACTCTTTTCTCTCTTCTCCCCAACTCCCAAAGACGATGAAAAAGGGTTTTCTAAATGATTTGCATTCTTCCATTTCACCACCTAAGTAAAGACCAAACACATCTGGGAAACCTACAGACTGCATGTTCATTTGTGTGCTCACAAGAGATGCCCAAGGACCAAAATCTGCATTTGCCTTTCCTCCTTTTCCACAGTTCTGTTAAGCCACAGTCCAGAGTTCCCTCACAGCAAGAGTTGTGTGAAGTGGTTCTAGCATCTACGCCAGCCCAGGAAATAAGAGCTGCTCAGCTTCAGATTTTTGTTGTGGTTTCTGTTGGGGGTTTGTTTGTTTGTTTGTCCACAGAGAGATCAGAAAAAGGGAACTAGAAATACAGTTCTAAACAAACTATCATACTTCCCAGCACACAGACAAAGATAGCTTTAGACAGGCACAGAACAGGCTTCGCATCTTTGTAACCAGCAGATTTTGTCACAGTGTTTAAGACCAATAGTTAAGAATTCATGTTGAAAGAACACTGAGAAAGGCTACCGGGACATACTCTTTCTCCTCAACAACTCACCTGCCAGGACTGATTCTACATCAATCAAACAGTACTTAAATGGGCATCAAGCAGCAGGAAATCTTAAAGCATTACGTAGCTTGAACGAATCAGAAGGCCAAGGTAGAAGAAACACATTGTGCAGGGTTGTGTGGGGACTGGCATACAGCACAGGAACCAGCATGTCACATGCTATTGCAAAACTGCCAGAACCCAGGCCGTTAACACAGTTCTTCCACACTGGATGGGCGGTTACAGTTTTGCAATATGACTGGTCAAACAGATACTGAGAAGATGGAGGGGCAGGGGGGGAGAAGAAAGGACACAACAAAACACACAGCTATTTGTTTTCTTTTACTCTGTTCTACTGAACTTTTTCCTATACCAAGAAAGTCACTGCTAAAAAAAAAAAAGCTACATTTTGGAAAAGACACTTGCATAAACAATTCTTGATTCACAGAAAAAGCTTGAACAGACCTGCCATGTCTCTTTGGGCTTCTCTTAGGCTCAGCTCTACTGCTGGTTAATAATGAACCATTAGCAGATATGATTTTCTTGCTTTGGGCTTCCTAGATGAGCACAGAAAATGATATAACTTCAGGTGCAAAAAGCAAATAGTATTTCTAATTTCTGCCCTACATACTTATAATTTCTTAAGTTTCATATATATAGCAAAATTAACCCACAGTTGGAGCACGATGAATATTTCATTAATGGAGGCTTTCTACTGCAAATATTTGTGCAAAGAAGGTAACATATCTATGCTGCAATAGCCATAATGAAATTTTCAGAGGGTGGTATGAAAGTGTTTGTCTTTGAGAATTTCTTGATGAATAAAAGAACTCCAACATTTCTGGCCCATTCGAGGAAAAGAATATTAAGCCCCTTTAAAACTTCTTCTCCTAAGAGACTTGCATTTAGACATACATCAACTAAATTCAGTGAAAGATCACTGCAGAACAGCAAAACGATGTGGAGGAGAGAAAAGAAGGAAAGAAAAGGAGGAGGAGAGAAAAGAACCTAGCTGTACCTCACTTCCTGTAGTCTTTGATCTTTTTGCAGGAATCTCTTTATCCTGTAAGGTAAGAGTGGATAAAGAACATTAGAGAACAATAACGTGCTCACATAAATACAGACATACTTGTTTTAAATGCAAATGAAACACTTTTTCAGGCATAAAGGCATAAACTTTAACTTTTAAAGATAAGCAGTCGGCCCTGTTTGACTGTGAAGCTATAACCTTCCCAATGGTAACAGAGCAAGATAAAAATATACATGGACACAGCTTTTTTCTCTCTGCTACTCAGATTTTAAGCAGCAGCTTAGGCATCAGCTGTTTAAAACACATCAGTCATCCTTCAGCTCACTTGAAGGAGATAAAAAAACAAAATAAAAAACATATAGAAAATAGGTCTAGTTATCCACCATAAAATTTAGTCCACAAAGTGTAAATTAGAGGAGGGAGAGAACAGAACTCACAAATCCTTATCTTCCCCTCTTGAAAAGAAGGTAAAATTAACACAGACCTTCACAACGACTCCCTTTCTTGCTTCTCTCTGGTGCTTATGCCCTACAGAAAGCTCTTTCCTTGCTCACACAGCCAAAATTAAAGGCTCTTTGCATTCATCAGTCATTACTGTACTATAATTTAATCCACAGAAAAATCACAGACCCTAATCCATCCCTCCAAAGCTTAGACTCTGGATGCAGGGTCAGCAAGGCCTCCACACAACACGTGGGTGAAAACGCTCCTAGCTTTTCCACGAACAGACCCACTGAACAAAGCTCTCAGTAACGACACTGTGAATGGGTTACGCCTTCCATTGACTAGCACGCTTAGATCTGCTGCTCAAAAAGGTTTCATTCATATTTTTAGGCTGCCAGTTTAAGCAATTCAAGAGATTGGATCACTGCTTCAGAGGTCTCAATCTGAACACACTACAGCTGCTGACCTACCACCAGTCACGTCGCCCACAGAGTCCCAGCAAAAAAAATCAATGGCCAAAACCCTCCCAACCTGCTTGTGTAACAAGCACACCACAATAAGCAAACCTAAGCCTAAACCAAAGCCTGGCAGTTCCCACTGGTGACATATAAAACAGGCAGTTCATTATTGCTATAATGAAACTCCAGGGAGTGTGGCTAACAAGACGTGAAAGTGCTCAGCTGCACCTCACGCCTTGTAACTCTCTAAAGGTGCGATTACCACTTCTCTCTCAGGCATTATTATTGGCTTCCAATTATAATCCTCCTTTTGGGAATTAAAAAAATACACCATAAGCCACATCAGTAAGTGCTCCACATGTCCTACAGCAAGGAAACACACAGTTAACTGCAGACGTAGAAAAACGTCATTTTGAAGAAAAAACAACAGAAAGGGAGCTTCAGAGCACACGAACACAAACCTTAAGCATGGAGGAGAATTACCACAAGATACTGGGAGAGTTCTCCCCACCCTCAGTCACTTGGAGACTTAAGAAGACAAGTGGCTTATTACACAGTTACTATTATGTTTCATTACAAGTTACTGAACTCAGCTGAGAAAAGGAGGCGGAGTTACCTCCCTGCTCCTACACAGGAAATCAGCTGGGATTAAAATAGCCCTTCTGGTGCTACAGATTGGTCTCTTAATTGCTTAAAAAGTCCTTTGAAAAGTGCATTTTTACGTAAAGAGTACCAACAAGACTTCCTTTTTTTTTTTTTTTTTAAACCTTTGAAATGAGTTGTGTCTCAAAGCAAAAGCGCATACCTCTTTGGATGTGGCAAAGAGTGGAATGTCATGAAATGGGGAAATGTATTTACCCTCTGCGTTCTCTGAAAAAGAAAACAACAAAGTAGCATTACCAATCTAAATATATATGCTATGTCTGCACTGCTAACAACCATTGTGTCACATCATGTTTCTGCAATACGTAATATGCATCAATTAAACATTTTCCTGAAGTTTAATTCTGAAGATTGAAAAATAAGATGCATGCAGGTCGTGCTACCATCAATGTGTTTGGCAATGATTTATTAGAATCAGAATTACTGCTTCAGTGTTTGACAGCATGCCTCTCTCTTCTTATTACCTGGCAATACAAGCTATGTAAAGATGAGAAGAACAAAAAAAAAAAAAAAAAAAGTGTGACACCCTGAGGGAACCTCAGTTCCAGGAGTGAGCAGTGACTGCGCATGGGTTTCTGGCAGCACAGCCCTAGTGACTTCACTGTATTTCTCATGAACTGAATTTCATCACCACAAAAAGAAAACCCTTCAACATCTTACACTGAAGTCTGACCCAAAGAATACACGAGGGAAGGGATAATCCTGTAGATACGAAACAGGGCACCTCAAATCCTGCAGAAGTTGATGCCAACTTAACACGGGCCTGGTCTGCACCTCAGCCCCTGCAGAGAGGAATTACCAGAAGGAATGCTGAAGCATTTCAAACCGCTTGGAAACTTTTCAACGTACTAAAACATCCTCATTTTAGTTATAGGTTTTCCAACCGTTCATTTTCAAACAAAAGGAAAAACAAATAAGACCCAAGGAAAAAAGAAATTAAAGGCTCTGATTCAGTTTTACCAGGGATTTTATTTGATTGCAAAAAAAACCTTTCATTTTTTCCCATATGAAAAAAAATAAAATTGTATTCGTATTAACCAATATTAAAGATTAAAATATTATTTTGATACTCTCTGTATTATCCACAGAATATTTTGCATTTTCTCCTGTGTCCGGGACTTTCTGTGCTTTAATTACTTCTATTAATGACATGAGTATTCCACGAGTGTTCTTTTTTGTTTATACTTCAGATGAGTACTTCATACCACTGAACTGCTCCGGGACCAGCAGAAACAGGATCACTCTGCCATGTTCACTTTGCAATAGCAAGAAACAGAATCAGCAAACCAAAGAATTGGAACAGTTGCAAATAAACAGTGGGAACGGAGTTGACAACGGTGTTCAGTCAGGAGGACTGTACGTGTTCTTCCTGAAGGGAGCCTCTTCTCCCAGATAACTACTGATAAGATGAGAGGGAATGGCCACAGGTTGTGCCAGGGGCGATTCAGGTTAGATACGAGGAAAAACTTCTCTGGAAGAGCGGTCAGGCACTGGAATGGGCTGCCCAGGGAGCTGGTAGAGTCACCGTCCCTGGTGTTCAAGAAACATCTGGATGAGGTGCTAAGGGATATGGTTTAGTAGTTCAGTGGGTAGTAATGGCGATAGGAGGACAGTTGGACTAGATGAGCTTGGAAGTCCTTTCCAACCTTGTGTTTATCATCAACTACGTGAAGTGCTAACACTAACCTCAAGGAGCCCCTCCTCTGTCAGCACTCCTCTTAAGAGTAAATGGAAAAGCACAGGTCCTCACTTAGCTCCGGGCTGCGCTCTGACCCCCCCAGCAAAGAGGAGGTGAGGTCAGTTGGGGTGGCAGCCCCCGCTCGCCGTGACGTCTCCGGTGGGAGGGCCCCTGCCCGCCCCCGGGGACCAACAGCGCTGCGGAGCCCGCGGCCGAGGCCGCCCTCGGGCTCCCGGAAAGGCCCCGGCCACCCCGGCTGCCAGCGTCCCCTTCACCCTCGCGGAGCTCCGCCCGAGGGCTGCGCAGGCCCGGCACCCCCTCTCAGAGGCCGGGAAAGCCCCTCATTTTCCACACAACACCGCCCCTCGAACAGAGGGAGGCTCAGGGTCCGCCGGCCCGAGAGGCCTCTCCCCGCCGTGCCCCTCCCGCGGGGGGAAGGAAGGAAAAAAGGAAAGGAGGAAGGAAGGAAGGGGGGTTACCAGGCCCCGGGGATTGCTACTTACTAAAGTAGAGGCGGTAATCGGCAGAGTTGGGCCGCCCCCGCGGCTCCGTGCCGTAGCGGGCCATGGCGCTGAGGCAGCGGCGCGGCGGCCACCCCCGCGCCGCCAGCAGCCGCCCCAGCGCCGGCAGCGCGCGCATGATGGCGGCCGCCTCCCTCCCCTTCCTGCGCCGCGCTGCCCCCGAGGGGAGGCACGGCCCTGACCCGCCGGGACAAAATGGCGGCGCGGCCCCCAGCGCCCGGCTGAGAGGCCCGGGCGGGGTGGAGGCGACTTTCTCGAGCGCTGCCCCCGTTTCGCTGTGGGGCTGCTTGCAGGCAGGAGGACTTCAGGCGATTTTTATCCATAGATGTGGGAGGCCGTTCTTGGAACTTTGCTTTTCTCTTCATGTATTTTTCAAAAAATCCCGAAAAGGGATGTGACTGCTTCCGCTGTACTGATGGAGAAATACACAGAACGATCCTCATCACTGTTGTCACTCTTGAACCCCAAGCCAGGCATCTCTGGTGGTCAATGCCAATGTTGAGTTTTAACTCTGAATTACTCTGGAAGATTTATGCAGGATGAATGCATATTTCTCCGATTGTTTTATACGGTGTTTTAAATGTTATCGGGGTGCCCCAGGCCCAGCACCAGGTGGGGTAGGGATGCTCCTGCTCTGCTCCGTGCCGTGTGGCCTCACCTTGGGTGCGAGGGTGTGGGTGCCGCTGTATGAGGACATAAAGAGAGTGCCCAGAGAGAAGATGGGGAAGGATCTGGAGGGCAAAGTGTAGGAGGAGCAGCTGAGATCCTTGGTTTGCTCAGCCCAGAGCTGAGCTCCATGATGACAGTGACAAGGCCCGAGAGAACAGCGCGGAGCTGTGTCAGGGGACGGTCAGGCTGAGTATTAGGAAAAGGTTCTTCACCAGAGGGCAGTGGGCATGGCCCCATGCTGCCAGAGATCGGGGAGCACTGGGACACCTCTCCCAGCCATAGGGTTTGGGTTTGGGTGGTGCTGTGTGGAGTCAGGGGTTGGACACAATGATCCCTGTGGGTCCTTTCCAACCCAGGATGTTCTTTAATGATTTAGCCTCTGTGTGCTGATAGGTGTGTTTTTCATAACAGTAAGAGCTCTGGATAAAGCTATGGTCTTACTTCTCTCTTTTTTTTTTTTTTCCCCATGCCATTGTTTGCTAAATTTGTCACAACAAACTGATCTCCAGGAGAGCAGAAAGGCTATCGGGCAGGCCAATCACCCACCTCCACAAAAGCTGCTAAATAATTGTTGGTGTTGTGTCAGAGGTGTTGGCATCTTTCTTCCCCAGGTTCACCAAATGCAAGGTTTTCCAAGGTAACCTCCTGACTTGGACACCTGGCTTGAAATTCTTGGTGTGTGTTTGAAGTTCTTCATGTTTTGAGTTTGTAAGGAGGCAAATAATCTCTTTTTCACGCAGGAAGAAAAACAGTAGAGAAACTTTCTATTATAAAAAAAATCTATTCTGCATTTGCTTTGAGCTGACCTGCTGCCAAAATAGACTGGGTTAGAAACAAACGTGTTGTGGGCCAACCTAGCACCTCTGCTTGGGTCTGAGGAATGTGGGTTTCGTTTATGGAAGTTCAGAGCCTTTGAAAATCATGTACTGAGTGCACACGCAGTGTTTTTAGGCATGCAACGTTGGCAGTTGGGTGTAGTGTTATTCTAGGAGGAAGCCAACGTGTTTATTTGTCCATACAAGTGAAATGCATAGCTGTGGTCAAGAGTTGCTGTAAGCTGGACGAATTCTGAGTGCAGAGTTCTCCTTTGCCTTCTGTGGTCTTATTTAAAGGTGGGACATCAGCTGTGAAACACTTGGAATTCATGAAATGGAGACGAGTTTCTTCTTGGGTGAATAAAAAGTTACCTTGCAAGGGTGGATGATGCAGTGGAAACACATGCACAAGCCCTGTTAATGCTGCCAGAGCAGAGGACAAAACATTTTAGTCCTCTGAGGTGTCAAAAATTCTCCTAATAGTACAGAAATAATGGTGATAAAGCCCCAAACAGACTTGACTGTTTCTCAGTATTATGCATTGCACTGTGCAGAATATGGCAAAAGTATGCATGGTGCTCCTGAAGTCCCATTGAGGTGATACTGCAGCTTCCTTACTTGATGTTATTGAGTCTTTGAAACAAATTCATGTTTTGGTTCTGGTATCTAGATGATGTGAATCCTCTGAAATTCTTAAGGCCTTTACTACAAAGGTCTTTTTTCACTTCTTTTTATTCCCAAGCGTTTTGCATCCAAATCTTTAAAGTATCGTTCAGATTTGGCCTGCAAAAGGTATGCATAGGACTGATCCCATTTATTGACCTTGAAACAGATCCCACTGAAAGACGATGAAAATATCGCTATTTATTTCAATGAAATTAGAATCAGGTCCATAAGACTTAAGTAGGGTTTACATGGTGCTTAGGTTTTATGCTTGCCCTCTGAACAGGGGTGAATCTCATTCCAGCAGAATGCTGCTGGAGTATAGCAAAAACTCAGCAGCAGTATAATCACCTGAGCCTGAAGGACATCCTTACATTAGAAGTTTGTACTTGGCAGTGTGCATTTTACATTTTTTTTGGTGTATGTGTTATGAAACTGCGCATATGGTTTGCCAGTGAAAATGCCCTACAAATTAAATGCAGGAAACAATTTTTTACGTTATAAATAAGAATAAAAAGAACAAGTTCCCTGTCACCTGAATGAAAATCATTTTCATCCTTCCAACTAATAAGGCTTTGCGGAATGTCATTAGTACCACTGCGTGCTATTTCAGCGCGTTAGCTCTTGACTCGTGATTACATCATTATCGTTAACTTTGCTGCAATATAACTTCTACCTCCATTGCTTATCAGACCATTGATCAGAATGGAATCAGTTCCTGCCAGCCTTCTGCTTTGCTGCTGCTACCCACTGCAAAAGGCCAGCGCTGACGGACAGCTGCCCCCCTTGCCAGCCCCCGTGAGCAGGTAACTGCTTGCACTTGCTTGTCAGCACTCCTGTGTTTGGCCATCACTGCTGCTCCCTGGTTGAGGTCACACCAAGCAAGGCCAGCTGGAGCAGGTTCAAGGCAGCTAAGTCAGGCTGCTTTTGACTGAAGCACATTAAGGAGCACAGACTCCTCTATCTACCCGCGGATCTTTGCGCTGGCAGTCTCCAGCAGGAAGAGGATGACAAGTGGTTAGAGCCAGTAACCTCTTCCTTGGCACAGCTGGGTTTGGGAGAGGATGTCTATGCACACAAGCATTTGTGTTGTATGTGCTGACAAATACCTGAAGGCAGCAAAAGATTACATCATCTATTTAAAAGGAACAAATTGGGTATTTCAGTAGCTAGAATAAGGTTTGTTAGGTTACGTTACTTTCCTAATAAAGACCCAAAGAAATTCTTGGGTCAGATTGTGAACCCTTGTTTTTTTAATAGTAGTGAACTCGCTCAAGCAACCTTATTCCTTTAAAAAGACCAATCCTCAGTATTTACAGAAAATTCATTTTTAGTAATAATATTCACTGTCAAGCACAGGGAGATGTCGAGTTTACACCTTTTTTTTTCTGCATAAATTGTTTCTATGAGCGCCTAGTTTGTTTTGTGTTTTTTTTTTTTTTAACCATGCTTTTCATTAGGCTGCCTGTAACGAGCTGTAGGATTCCCATGCTGGATTAACACTGCTGTGGGTAGGCAAGGTTGTCAGCCAGACAGAGCGCTCATCTGGCCAGCAGTGTCCCACGGCAGCGGGTGCTGCTGGGTGAGGCTGAGCAGGCAGCATGCCACCTCTCTGCTGGACTTCTGCCTAGACAGTGGTGTCCTCGAGAGGCAAGGATGCCATGCCATTGTCAAGTTTTGTCACATACTCCTGTTTCTTTTTGCCTAGACATCTGTACTCTGTTCATTTTAAGCCCCACAGTCTACCGTAAATCCCACCAAAACTTGTTTCCAAGTATGGACTGAAAAATTTTTTTTTTAAGACTCGTACCTTTGTTACTTGAGAGCAACTTCTCCATCACAAAACGGAAATGAACAGTCTTTTTCATTCATTCTTTCATGTATGTGCATGTACACAAAGGAGAGAAACAGCGAAAAAAAAAGAGTTCCAGTTAAGCTAAAAAAGCATTGTCAGGAAACATGAAGTTTTAGTGCAAAGCTGCAAAACTATGCTCATTCAGAATAGGCACCTGCAATGACAATAAATGTTTCTCATGCACCCTTTCCCTCTGCATTTTTGAATTGTCAGATGTAAAATTCTCAAAGGGTTTTCCAGAAGATATTTTACCTTTGGTAATTTCTAACCCCCTATTTTACATTAAAACATAATAATGAAGATTCAGCCTCCTGTACTTTTATCTGCCTCGCTCGTTGGCGTGTCTTTCCTCACTAGCTTTGATATCACAGTGCCATCTACTTGATCAACAGAGTCAGGTTATTTTCCTCAGCAAACCGCCACGCGACTGTAACCCTGCAGAAATCAAAGGGCTGCCCAGCTGGGTCAGCAGTTCTCCTCTCCCCCCCCCCGTGAACCCTTTCAGAGGAGCAGTGCCATCAGCTTCGTGCCTTTGAAAGCTGACCCAGCTCCAAGCATGTTTTGCAAACTAATAAACCACGCTGGCGGGACGGTGACGGATCCAGTGGCACGCTGCGAGCAATTCAAGCCCTGCTGATCCCTCTCTTCCCTGCCAGGTGTATCATTTGAAAGCTGGGTCCCTCTCTGTACACATAAAGCACATCAGCCCTTTGGACATGTAAACCCGGGCAGCAGCTTTGTTCAGAGTCAGAAGGCTTCGTGGCAGTCAAAGGAGCTTGATTGCGTAGCCTGGTAGATTGAGCTGTTCCCTGCTTAAAACACCCACAGGCTGCTCTGAGCCCCCAGAGGTGCATGCTTTATTAATTTCTCCTACAAATATTTAGACAAGAAACACTGGAGACAGGGCTAAGAGAAACGATCGCTGTGCGCTCGCTTCCAAAGACCTGTTTCTCTACTGGAATCACCAGTCAGGCAAGATCAGCAGTCAGAGGGAAGGAAGGTGACACCGCCACACAAAATAACTTCCCACCTACAAGACAGGCTTTTTTCTTGCTCTGTGCTATGGAAAGGTGTTTGAAGTTTTTTTTTCCCTGTGTGTATTTCAAAGTAGTTTTGATTATTCATTGCAAAAAATGAATGCGTAGACTCCGGTTTTACCTATCCTTAAGACTTCCATTTCTGTTGCTTTTATCCTCATCTGTCATTCTGTTCTTATCTTACAATTACAGCCCCAGACAGATAGTGCGAACATTCTGCAACGTCCCAGTGCTCAAAGTCCTCGGCGGGCCTTGCACGTGAGTGTTCTTATCACCTCAGCGTTTTGTCTCTCAGAAGATATCTTTGCTATGACTCCTGTGTACAGGCAGAGCAACAAGAGGCACAGGCTTGCTTTTATCTGCACCTGGGTGTGCTCGTGTGGAGACTGGGGACTAACAGAGACATCAGCCCGTCACTGTCACCTCCCACCCGTGGAGGCGTGGGACAGCTTTCCCCAGCAGTTCCCTTGCGCTGTGCTGATCCCCCACTACTGGCTGGGTGTGATCGCTTCCCTGTGCGGAGAGGAGAGCTAATGCCAAGGATGCAGGGAAGCAAGGATGAGGAACATGTGGGAGTTTGTCATTAAACATCCCAATTAATCTGCCAGTAATTACAGCAGTGTTTCTCAAGTGGTAGATGGGCCCTGAAGGGAGCACGGCCACGCCATTCTCCACCCTGAGGGATTTCTGATACTGGTATTGCGCTAACCCAGGCTTTGGACTCGAGTAGTTTGCTGCAAATTCATGCTGGCTGGCGGGGTCACGGTACAGCTGCATTAGGAGGCTGTCCTTCCATTTGGTGACCGCTGCACTGAGCAGACTGAGCAGTGCTGCCTGGTGTCACTGCCACGGGACTGCAGCTGCAGCGCGTCCCTCCACTGGAAGGGATCAGCATGGTAGTCAGCCTGCGGCCACATTTTGCATCTGCTCTGGGATACCAAGCTATAAAGAAGTATTCCATAACAGCTGTGAGGAACTACAACAAAACAAACAACTGTTTGCTTGCTTAATCAGTCCTCAGGCCATCAGTCTTGATGGCGTTCCTGGTTCGTTTATAGCTCAGGCTCGAGATAAAGGTTAACATTGACTGTACAACAATAACCTCTTATGTGCATCTACTACAGTTGCTTGGGAACACAGAGCCAATATTTTCCATGTTGACACCAGCACCTGTTCTGTCCGGTGAGTGGAGGGGTTCCATGTAAATACCCCCTGTGTGAGTGCTAACATCCACTGGCTTCCGATTTGCTTAGGGGAATTAGCTTCCAGGGGTCAAAGAGATATTTGCAGTGATTGTAAAATGAACGTTTTGTCCACACAGGTGCCAGATATTCCCTCTTGTCTTACAGGTTGGTAACTGCGATGCAGCTCAGCCATCAGTTGTTACCATGGCCCGAAGGGAACAGGAGCCGTTCGCTCACTGGGAGGTGGTTGCTAGTGCTGAGCACTTCACATGCAGTTCTGGCAGTGCTTTCTGCAGTGTTTTATTGTAGTCCAGGTAAAGTACAGTAAACAGTAATAAGAGACTATAGTGGTTGCATCTGGTTGCTTTTATATATTCCTGCTGGCTGCACTGGCACAGTCAACTCCTGAAAGCTCTCACTGGCTTTAACATGAAAATAGATGCACCAGGATGTGTCTTAAACCTCACATGGAATATGACTTCAGAGGAGCTATTTTCAGACTCTTCCATGCTGCATGGCACAGAGGAGATATTTTGAGGTTCCAGAAGGGACTCTGCATTTCCAGGCTGCACTGTACGCTAGCTCTGGGCTCCTGGCTGCTGCTGCCTGGCCCAGGTGAACCATTGCAAACACAAAGGTGGCAGCAAACCCTGCAGCCTTCCTTGCTGAATGAACACAAACCTTGTCAGGCTGCAAGACAGTGGTGTAGGAAGAGGGAGGAAGACACCTCTTGCGTGTGGGTAGCTTGCTGTTGTAGTAAACACCTGAACAAACTTATAGCCTTTCTTGGCTGCAACTCTGCATGTGTGGCAGAGAGCTACAAAGCCAAGAATTTAATAAAATTTGTTCTTCCACCTCCACTCAGCCAAAGCATATTCCCCAGTTTTCCCTAAAGCAGTCTTAATTTAAATAAGTATGATAAAGTCTCATAGAGATGATGAGATCTGTGCCTTCAGAAAAGCACAGCACGGTGAGATCCTCGTGGGGGTAAGTCACTTCTCTGGGCAGTGCCAGCTTAGCAGCTACCTCCAGCTGCTTGTATACCCCTGCATCCCCCCTTGCCACAGCTGTAGTGGTGAACTGAGCTGGAGGGCAGATCCAGATGGAAGATAGCCCTGGGGGAAGGCACAGGGCTTTCAGCTATGTGGGCTCTTCCATCCAGCCTCAGATGCTTGCACCCTGCACCAATAATGGGAAGAGGATCCCCGGGGGAAGGGGCAGTCAGGGTGGTGGCTGTTTAAACCAGTTTTGCCACCTTTGCTGAATGTCAAGCCATTGCTTGGATTAAAAAAAAAAAAAAAACTCAGGAAATCCCCAATGTAAGGAAGTAGGGCAGCTGATTCCCCTCAGCTCCCACCTTAATCTGTTTACTTGTGGCTGTGATGCTTGACCTTGCTCCCTGGGCACTCCTCTGCCCATCACTGCTGTTGCACAGGGGACTGTTGTGGTCTGTCTTGCAACACACACAGGTTTCTTGGGGAGTAGCAAAGAGGAGAGGAAACATAACACATGGGCTGCCTACGTAGCGTGTGACTTCTCTGTGCCAGCACGAGCTCTTCCCGGTATCCCTGGCTCTGCTTTAGTCCTCTGCCAGGTTGTGTTTGGAGCGGGCACTTTGTGCAGCGCTGGCATGGGGCTGCAGTTTGACGTAGAGAATTACTTAGTAGTTTCTTCATCTTGTCCTTTCCCTGCCGGGTAGAAACAAGGAGCTTTGATCAGGAGGCAGCGTCCCGGCGGAGCGAGCTCCTTCAGGGTAAACACAACTTGGAGTTTACGTGTTTACGCTGCTGTGTTGCATCCCTGTGCTCATCGCTTTCTCCTGTGGCATGGCAACGTGGCAGCAGGGCAGCCATGAGCTGTCACCCCCTGGGCATGTGGCAGCCCCACACGGGCACGCTGCCCGCGGGGCCCCTGATGTGCTGCTCCCGAGAGCAGAGGGGCCGCAGGGCTGCTGTCACCGCTGTGGCCGTGATTGCTGCTGACGGCTGCTGGGGCTCTTGCCAGGATAAGGCCGGTCCAAGCTGAGGTGCCAGCAGCTCCCGCTGTTTTGACATGAGCTTGATTAGACCAGCGCGAAGCAGCATCCCCAGGCAGTGCCTGAGTGCCAGGGGCCATTGCTAGCAAATAGGATAATAAGGTCTCTCCCAGGGGCTGATCCGGGGGTACTGTGAGCAGCTGTTCCGCTGCCATCAGAGCACAGCGATTTGTCACTACAGCCCCTCCGGGTCCTCCACATGCCTCAGTGTCCCCTTGGTGCGCACAGGCCTTTCTCTGCTGCGTCCCAGGGCTCGAAGCTGTGTCCCTGTGCGAGGGGGACACAGCCTGGGGTGGGACCAGGGTGGGCTGTGTGTCGCTTCCCACCTTGCAAAGGGGCTGTGACCTCCTTGCAGCCCCAGGAGCTGATGAGTGTGCCCTGGAGCAGGGGAAAGGGGCCTGACAGTGGCTGCAGTGTGGGGCTGGCTCTTAAACCAGCCCCGCAAGGCTCGCACAGCCAGGTGAATGCAAACACCGCCCGGGGCGGCAGCTTCCCGGAGGTGGAGCCGCACCGGCACAGGTGGCAGGGCTGAGCCTGGGGAGCTCTGCTCTGGACCCTACACCTCCTGCCTTCCCTGGGGCAGCGAGCTGCCTCCCTGACTCAGCCCCTCGTCCCCTGCCCTGAGCCAGGCTGGCCATGGCGAGTACGGACAGCGCAGGGGGCAGGAGGAGGAATTTGGCCCTGCTGCGGGACAAGCTCTACATGGGGGAGAGGAGGAGGACAGAGCCCGTGGTGGAAAGCAGCGGGGCTGGGGAGCACGGTGCCTTGCGCAGGAGTCAGTCTGACAGGACGGAGTACGGCCAGAAGCTGCAAGGTACCCGGGAAGCGCGCTGGGTGCCGGGGCGATGCCCGCACTGGGTGGGAGCGTGGTGCCTCCAGGCTGCAGCCTGGCCCTGGGGAGGGGCACGATGGGCTGTGCCGTGCACCTGTACAGCAGGACCGAGCGATTGCCCCCGCTCAACCCCCAGTTTGTGTAAATCCCACTGTGCAAAGCGCGACTGAAGCCAGTACACAGGTTCTGGTGTGTTCCTGCAAGATGTGTCTGCAGCCAGGGCCTTTCTCTTCTCCATCACCAGAACACATCTGCAACACAAGCAGCGACTTGGGAAGGCCATGCCTCCACCCTGGCTCTTTCTTATTGCACAAAGTGGGCTGCACGCTGATGCATCAGAGCACCGAGGGCAGTTTTGCCTTCCAGTGGAGAATACCGGCATCTCCGGTGCAGTTTTAGCTCAGATTGTACGAGCCTGGGCTGAAATACATCCAAACCCATGCTTTGATGGATGCGCTGGTTCAGATTATACCATTATCGAGAGTGTTCCTTTTTGGACAAGCAAACTGAGCCTGGGCCAGAAATTGGCGAATGATGTCAGTGTTGGGCCTGTCAATCAAAAATTAAATTCTGTGCCACAGTTGGGGAAGAAGAATGAAAGCTGTGCATAGCTGCCTCTGGGAGAGCTCTGGAACACAAGCTGATGGCTTTCTGTGGGTTTTCGGGGTCTTGAACTACGTGGTCTCATCACAAATGGGGGCTTTGAGTATTATTCCAATAGAGACGTTTATTACTCATGGTGATACAGCTGCCTGTGACAATCACTCTTGTGGCAATAATCCTTTATGGGGAAGTAAAGTAGGAACGTTCTTTAGGTGAGCGAGCATATTATGGTTTTGCTGCATTTAATTAGAAAGCAGTATTCCTTCAGAGAGACTAGAAAAGCAGAAAATGAAATAATAAACCAGAAAATAATAGGATTGATACGGGGGCCACGTGCGCTGACAGCAACGGGGAGGTTCATTGATTGCACTGTTCCCTGCTGGTGATGGCTAATCAATGGGGAGATGGAAGATGCTCAGTGATGTCAGGCACGGCTCTGCCAGAGGCACTTTGGGGTGCGAGCAGGGATCGATGCGGCCGCCCAGCGTGGGTCGGGCTGTGGGAGTGGGATCCAGCCAAACCACCAGCCTTCCCCTCCTGTGCAGAGTGTTCATTCCCTCTCCTGCTTGAAGCCCAGAGCAAAGGAGGCGGGGAAGCCTCGTTTGGCACGGCAGTGTGTGAGGTTATGCTGATGGCCACGGGCCAGCAGGACGGTAAATCCGGCTTTGCGGCTGCTGCAGCCACTGATGGCAGAGTGTCCTCCCAGTGCCAGCTCGCTCTGTGTGCTCACAGGGAGACACTGGGGGATCATGAGGCACCTGCAGGCTTTGCATGGCATCAGGAGTCGCCTGTCCTTGGAGTAAAAATCCAAGCGGGTAGGAATTCCAGTGAAGGGTATTTACAATATCAATGGAAAGACATGGAGCTGTGTGCCAAGGCCTGATCTGGATCTAATTTTGGTGATCCAGATGTGCCTGGATCTGATAAAGATCACGGGTCCCAGACCTCATCTGTTACCCACTGATGCTGATGATGTGCTGTCATTGTACTCCTGAACATTCTTCATTTTTCGTAGCAGTGCTTAAACACGAAGCCGCTTACTCCAAGGTGAGGGAGGTGTTTCTGTTGGCACAGAACTTTTCAGTTCTCCTTTCTTGGTAAGAAAAGCAAACAGCTCTGCTGGTGATGTATAAACACTGCTGTGTTTCTGTTGGGTATACCAGGTCTGGAGTCTCTGATCATCCTGAAATAGGCTGAGCATGGGGAGCCGGGTATCTTCACACCCCAACGGCTTTCCTGCAAGTTTTGCTCTTATATACAGAATCCAACCTGTTTTCTAACAAGGGTTGGGGAGGGAGCCTACCACCCAGGTACCTGGGCAGTCAAGGTAGCTTGCTGTGTAAGTCTACAAGCATGAGAACAATAACAGCATTGTCAAACTTTTGCAAGTGTTTTTTCACTTTAAAATGAAAGATTCCTTAAAAACACAAGTAACCATTTTCAGGTTAATTATTATCCTGGGCACATCCATTCAGTGCCTTATCTGGTGTGAATGGACATGCAGCACCTCTGGGTTTTCCTCCTTTTGATAAGGGAAGCAAGGTGCAAAGTAACCATTTTATTCTCCAAGAGCTTGGCATGCACCCATTCCAACTCATCCTGTGAGATAACCAAGTGCCACCAGCCCCATTTCAGATCGGGGAAGCAAGGTGTTCTGTTCAAATGGCACAGGGGGAGACAGCCTCCTCAGCTCAGCTGGCAGCTGTGTTCTGGGGTGGGTCCAGACATACTTTGGTCAAGCTCTGTGTTTTTTCTCCCTGGCATTCCATCAGCTGGAAGCAAGCATCACTTTCCTAAAGGCAAGAAGGGAGTTATAGGTGATAAATTCTCTAGAACTTGATGCAGAAATAATGCAAAGGGTCATTTTAAGAGCTTAGACACAGCTCCTGTGATCTTTCTATGCAGTGTCCTGCTCTGTGTTCACTATTTTCTGTAGTGCAGGATTTCCTCCTGCAAATATGCTCTTTCAGGACTGAAGAACTCGCTACTATCCTTAAGTGGCACAAAATTATATTTAGCAGCTCGGTTTTCAGAACTATAATTGTAGCTGTTTAGCTGGTAGGTGCTGTTCACTCCTGCAGCTGAGAATCCATCAGAAGCAGCTGGAAAAGTAACAATATCAATACCTATGTATTTCATTGATGCTGGGATCAATCTGTGAATCAACCTAAAGCTGCCGTCCTGGTGCAGTACCTACACACACAAATGTCTGCGAGATCAGGGCAGACTGGGACAGCCGAATCCTGGGGATAAATGCTATCAGCCAGAAAGGGCAGACAGTAAACAGGTGTAAACATAGTTCAGTTCTGTCAGGGTTTGGATGGACTGCTGTTTGTTTTTTTTTCTGTTAATAATCATCTGCGAAACTTGTGCTTGGTGTGAAAAATGAGCTATTGGTATCCTAAAGCCACGAGCTATTGGTATCCTAAAGCCTAATGGGAGGAAACTCACCCCGCAATCCTCTCCATCCTGAGCAGGGCCTTCCTCCACCCTGTCCTGCCCTCCTGCAGCTCAGCGCTCCTTCCACCCAGGCTGCCTGACCACCTGGGCTCTGCATCTCCTGCCAGCAGTAAAGATCCTGCACGTCCCTCCCCAGTTCCTTGTTTGCTTTGCTGATTAGCTTTCTGTGTGCTACAGTGCAGATGATATCCTATTTCCCTGAGAAACGTATTGATCTTGGGAGCAGCTGGCTTGCCCAAGCACAGTAGGTCTGGGTTGTTTCCTGATGTGCAGGAGATGGCTTGATGAATATAGACCCCCATGTGCAAATTTGAGCTCAGAGGATCTAATTCTGTTAACTTGCTCCATAATAAATCTGGAGTTATTTCTTGACCTTGCTGCTGTGACAGCCAGGCTGGGAAGTGATCTCATCTTCTGGGAGCAGAATCCATTTTGTGCTGCTGTGTTTGCACAGCACTTAGCACAACAAAGTCCTGCTGCGTGGCTCAGGGCTCCGAGGTGCCACTACAGCTCAAGTGAGAGGGAAGACAAGGACCCGAGGGGGCTGATGGATCCCTGTCTGAGTGTCTTGTCCAACACTTTATTAACTGGAATGCCTCACACTGTGGGTTACGCTTGCAGTTCATACAGCTGCTCATGGCAGATCTGGAGGTGCAGCCCTTCTCCCCTGGTTAACATACTAGCCCAGTGCCACGGGAGTGCTGTGTTTAGGTCGGTGTATGGCATTCTGGGAAGGTTTCTTTGTAAGTATTGGTGCTAACAATAAGGGCATTCTTCTGTCACCTGATGATAAGCTTTCTTCCCTTCCACTGCGGTCACATGGGGATCTCTCTGTAGTCCTGTCAGCACACATATAATTAAAGCAGGCTGCTGTCAAGGAATTGAAGAAAGAACTTGCATATTGAATGTAAATATTTTCTGTGCCTTATGGAACAAGAAATGATCAAAGATGGGATGACCTAATTGCACGTACATCTCTGGTGCAGGTTTTATGAGCAGACCTGTTGCCCAGGAGGCCTCCTGCAAGGTCATTCTGGTCCTGCAGTGCTCTCTGCCCTTATTCAGTCCTGGGGCTTTTTGCATCTGTAACAGCCAGCGTGCAACAGAGCTGCTCCTGAGCAGTGCTGCTGCTGTATGTGTGTGTGAAGGGAAAAACAGAGGTGTTTTCCACAGCCCTTACCCAATCATTTTGTATTTCCGCGCCTAAGCTGCCAGTGTTTCACTTGCAAATCCAGCTGGTACAGCTGGTGTAGATTCCTGTGCACAGTCTCTGGGTTGTCTGAGGGGACAGGCTATCTGAGGGCTGGCTTTCACAGAAGAATAATTTTATCTGAGGTGGCGTGAGGTTCAGGTCTCCCTCGTGACAATACAGTAATGCCGTCACTTGTTTGCTGTACCTTGATAACTTCTGCCTCGTGCCAGGCAAAGTTCCCCCATCTGCACCAGGAAATTTGCACGTGTTTATCTTGTAAACCTGCCCTGAGCGCTCCTGCAGTCACTGCCCGTGTGCCTAGAAGGCTCCTGCTGCATCGCACATTGCCTGCTCTCCCAGAGCTGCTGGCTGTCTCCATCCAGGGGATGATTTTAGACTCACGCTTGCAAGAAGCTGCTCCTGTTACACGCGTAGCTGCTTTGGCCATTGCTGAACTTCTTGTGTTGTGTGAGTAGAGCTGTGTGCTTCAGCAGCTCAAAACTGAAGTCACTGCCGTCCTCACCAAAGCAAAGTCCTGCAGAAAGGCAGCTCCTGCTGATATCTGGCCTTGCAAAGCAACGACTGCAAACACTACTTGCACTTCACATTTTTTTATCTACTGAAAGTACCAATGACATAATTATAAACTGGTCCTAAGACGTACTTGTCTAATAAACCATTCAAAAGGGACCATTAATTTCTTGTTTTTTATAGCTGGCACCTCCAAGGAGCTGAATTTTTACCAAAATTATTAATCCTCAGCAACATCTCTTCCTGCTTATCCTCTTTAAACCTGTTCCAGGGCTGGTACACATCACCAGGTCTGCTTATATTCCAAATGTGCACTTGGTGCTTCTGCATTCATTAAACTTTCACTTGCTCCACAAGGATTTCAGCAGGCTACTAATGTTCTCAAACTGGTCAGAAGCAATCAGCTGAGCATAAAACCCCAGGTTTGGGCTGTAATTAGCACTTAAGAAGTATCTTGCTCTTGCGTTCTGCAGAGACAGACGTCTAAAATGAAAAAGTGAACGTATTGAGTGAAAATGAACAGTTATATGACTTGTAACAAAAGGACACGTTCATTAAAAAACATTTTCTATAAGGAAACAGCATCTACCTGGCATTTCTCGCTGTTATTCCTTCCTGTTGAGAATAGTTTTTATTTCCTGGTGTTATTATCTATCATGCAATAAGGATAATAGATGAGCCCTGACATAATTCATGAATCATATTCGATCAGGGCGGCCTAATGACAGAAACTGGAAGCACAGCCTCTCGAGGGACTGTGGCTTCGAGCCTGAGGTGGGCTGCAGGGGCTTTAACTTGCTCATAGAACACCACCAGCACGGAAGATTGAGAAGTTCTTCTGCACAGCACCTTGTCTTTACCTCCCGATTCCGTCTGACGCCGTAGTGGTACTGCATCTAAGACAAAACATTTCCAACGGAGACCATCCAGGCTGCCTGCTCCTCCTCCTGAATGCTCAGTCGCACCCAATCTCAAGGGGAATGTTGGCTTTGGTGCAGGACTGGAACTGAAATGGACTGTTCATGTGGTTCCTTGCAAGTCCAGAAGTGTGGTTACATACCTTCATCTTCTGGAGGGGGAGGTACGTGCCATTTTAGCACGTAGGCAGCAGGCAGGGTTGGCTTATCCCACAGCCCTGGCAGAAGACAGCTCAGAGGGAGCCCTGAAGAGGTGCTGGGGCATCACTCAGGTGAGGACTGGGTCTGTTCCCCCCAGCACACTGCACCTCTGGGGGCTGAGGACTGATGCAGGGTGTGAACCCCTGTGCAAGACAGACACTGGCAGCAGCGTGGGCTCGCTCAGACAGAACTCAGCTTCAGGTTCTTCCAAGGCCCAGGCCTTGGAGAGGGGAGACATCCTGCTCTTGTTTCTATACCATTGTCTGTGTACAAACACGAGGACAAAATGTTTATGCCTGTTTTATACAGATTTAAATGCTGAAAAACTCAAAGGTAAAAAGAGGAGTTGCTTTAGAGAAGGGAAGTACATTTAAACAGAAAAAAAATCTGGAAAAGCAGCTCACCCCAGCTTTGTTCAAGTTCTTCCACGCTGCTCAGGACAGAGGCAGAGGTGCAGTCCCAAAGGCAGCCATTTGAAAGGAGCTGTGGTCACACTGGTCTCACTGGAAGGTCTGGCAGGAGAAGGATGAATAACAAAACCGTCCTTCCTGAGTGTCAGCGGTCGGCATCATTGTAGAAGGGCTTGAGGCTGATGATTTTTTTGCAAGATTTTACATCTCTCAGTGGAAGAGAGCTCCAAGTCCTCTCTCCAGAAAGTTGCCTGGCTTCCCCACAAGTCCAGCTCCAGGTTATCACCTGCAGCCCTGACCTGCGTTGTGCGGGTGAGCCGGGCTCGTTCGATGCTCACTTGAGCGCTCACGCCCTCGCCCTCGCCGATCAATTCAAACAACTGCAATCTATTTGCTATTGGTTATCAGCCAGCTCAGCACCAGATCCTGCTTGCTCGTGGCTCACAATGCAGCACGCTTCCCACACGGAGCTGACATCAAGGCGTAGCAGCCTGATCCCCAGCAGAGATTCCTGTCCTTTGCCGCTGAGCAAGAAAATCCCATGCTGTCAACAAGCCACGACCTGAGTAATGCGGAGATGAGGGCAGGAATGATCCGCCCGTCTTTGCTGGTGCTCTGCACCATCTTGTGGCTAGCAGAAAAACACCAGGATACCCTCTGAAATCTGCTTTTTCCCCCTGTGTTTTTCCTAATGAAAAATACAGACTGTCAGCGTGCGCTGATAAAATTCCGTGCCCTTTGTGCAGCTGCCACGAATGCCTGCAGGTTGCCTTCTGAGCCAGCCAAAGGGAAAGCCATCATTACAGACAAGTAGGTCATGTGCACATCCTGTAGCATACATAAATTACCTGCCTGTAGAAGATTCCCTTGCATTTCCATGTATTTGGAACAAATCAGATAGGCTAGGTTTTAAATACAGAAAAATAGGTAAGAATCTCTTGACCCCAGTGATCTCTGTTGTCCCAAGAAATGTTTCTTGTTGATCATTAAAGGTTTTCCAGTATTCCTCTTCCCATATTACTCTTTTAAAACAATTACAGGTTTCATCATCTTCCTTTGTAACACTATTTTCCTTTGAAAGTTCATCTTCCAGTACCCACAGCCATCAGCCTCCCATGAACAGACCTCAGAATTACGTCGTACAGAACAAAGGTTCTTCCAGTGGTACTTGTGGTACTTATGGTACACAGAGCCTTTTCCCTCCACAGGAACATGTTCTCTCCCTTCCCCAAATCTTAATAGACTTCAGACTGTGTTTTCAGAGGAGTAGAAGGGTGTCAGCTGTACGTGGATTTCGGCGTGACCAGGGTGACACAGTCCCGTGCTCAGTGGGAAAGGCACCAAGGGCACTTGGGCATCTCTGTGTGTCAGCATGGCGTGGGCAATGAAATGATGATGTTCCTCACAAATCTCCCTCAATGTTCTTTTAAACAGAAAAAATGGCCCCACAGTCAGGGTGCTCATCCCCCACCCCTTCGCCACGGGAGGACGAAGGAGCTACCGAACGCATGATGGCCAGGAGGGCGAAAATCATCGCAGAGCTCGTGCAGACAGAGAGGGACTATATCAGCGACCTGGATCTCTGCATCAAGGAAGTGATTCAGCCTCTGAGAAAGAAGCAGGTAAGCACCGAGGGCGGAGGACTGGGGGGTGACGTCAAGTTCCAAATGCACCCACACTGTGTTTGCAGATAATCTTAAGGCAAGCACAGGTGTCAGCCTGGAGAGTGGCACGGTGCCAGATGGGGGCCCAGGGCTGGCTTTCCAGAAAGGGGATGTGCCAGGACTCCAGTGAGGAGAGTGGGAAGTCAGATTCACTTCTGGCTCTTTGCACTGCACGTGCATGAAGCCTGCATTGAGCTGCTTGCCCAGAGGTGCTGCATCCCTGCTCCCATGCTTGGGCTGCAATAGCAGCTTCCCTTGTCCTTACTGCTGTGCACATAACCCCTGGTACCTGCCCCAGCAGACCTTTATTGGCACCTCTAAAAGCAGTAAAAAACAATAAGAGGTGTTTTCCATGGTAACAGCCTTGAATGGCACGAACCTTCCCATCAAGGCTAAATTCAGTCTTAAAAATGACTTCAGCCAGCCCGTCTGACAGCCGTGGTGGAGAAACACCACGCATGACAGCACAGGGAGTGCTTGGGAAATTTGCATTCCTCACAGAAAAGCTCAATTGAAGAAGGAAAGCTCATAAACTATCTTACAGGCAAAAGATCTTATTAGGCCAATGATACTCATTTTCCTTTTCAGCTGAGACTTCAAAGAGCACCTTTCCCTCAACAATATTTCAATTTCTAGAAAGATTGTGCAGGCGCAAGCTGGGAATAGAAGAGCTTGTCCAGAGAAAGATTTAAATTCTTGAGGCCTGCAACACAGCATTCACAGAGGCTGCACAAATGGTATCTGCTGCTAATACAGGATAGAGGTGATTTCAAACAGACTTCTAGCCTGTGTTCTGTATATATAGTTCCTTACAAAATGCAGGTGCAAGGGCTAAAGTGTCTTTAAATAACACTGACGCTGCTTCTTCAGGAAACTGTGGCCAGCTGAAACCATGTTCTTTAAACTCCTGCAGGACCATCCCTTTGTTTCCTAAAACTGTCAGAGTTTGTTCCAACCTGTTTTTGGAAGAGCTGGCACCTGCTTAGGAGTGGCCTCTACTTGGCTTCCTCCCCAGCCTGGCCAGTTCCCAGCAAGAGCATGCTCTGCTTGAACTCGCTGAGATTTTTGAAAAACATGCTGTATTCCTCTTGTCCAGCTCACTGGAAACACGTTTTGATTCTGTCCTTTGTCACTGTGTGTAAGTGTCTAGGCACAACACAGTTCCAAAAGCAATGCCAGCATTGTGCTGGAGCGGAGGTCAGAAGCCCTGTGACAGATGTATACGGGAAAAATAATTTAGGGATTGTAACTGTCTTAATTTAATCATCTCTGCATTTTTGAAAGGCTTTCAAAAATATTACATGGTTCTAAGGCTACTTCTCGGATAAACCACCATATTTGAAAGTTTGTAATGCGTTTAGAGAAGGATAACATTTAGAAAATGGACCTAGCAATGGATCTGTTTCATATTTCTAAATGGATAAAGGATGTTTTAGCCCTATAACAATTATACAAAAATTAACAGTGTTAGTACTGAAAGTATATTGGTGATTCTGGTACCACAGCACGCCATTTGATCCCCCAGCATCTGGTGAGCTGCTCTGCAAGTGAGCAGCTCTGAGAGAGATGTTCAGTGGGTATCGCTGGGGATGTCAAAATCCGTCTTGCCTTTGTCCTCAGTGTTAGCACATTGCCACTGCCTAGCCCCAGCTGGCCCTGACTGTTAACTATCACCCTGCTGCACAAGGGAGCACATAATTGCACTCTTCAGATTTACAGGACAACTAACTTAAATGGTACCACCACTGGGAAGTCGGTGTGCCTCATAGCTGGCACTAAGGCACCAGGGTCCCAGTTTATGCAGCAGCCTCTGTGAGCAACTGGAGAGCGAGGAATCAGACCCACTGTCAACTATTCTTCTTCTCAATGGGAAAATAAACATTTTAAAGCCAGCTAAATAACTTTTCTTTATTCAGATGATAATATTTACTTCCTTCCTGGGTAAACGCTTTCAGATTAGGAATGAGTAGTTCAGAGTAAGGTTAAAAGCACTTGATAAAATGCCCTTTGTTAACTGCGTCACCCCAATGCTACTGATCTGAAAACTGTGTGTGTGTCCTGGAAGTCACAAGGAGGATGTTTATATGAGGTTTTGCAGAAATTATGCTTCCTGGAGTGTGGGACACACAGGGTTTAGCAAGAGAAGGTCTGTAAAACACAATGTCCTTCTTTATCCTTCCTCAGTAGCTGCTTAATGTTTGTATTCCATCAGATTGCTCGCTTTGAGGTGGATGGCTTGTTTAGCAACATTGAATCAGTCCATCAAATATCAGCCAAGCTGCTGTCACTGCTGGAAGAAGCCACAACAGATGTGGAACCACCCATGCAAGTAATCGGTATGTTTACTGTCCTCTTGAGTTCTACACAGCCACGTGAAAGAATAAACATAACGCTCTCCTGTCCTCTACCCTCATCAGGCTTAACTAGTGCCACTCCCAGAGACTAACGTGCTACAAGCTGTCCACAGTAACACACAAAAAGGAAATGTGAAACCTGTCCAGTGGCTCTGCTGTGCTCACATCTGGCTTGGTCACGGCACTCGCTCTTACTCCATCCGTCTGGATGTTGTGGGGAAGGAGAAATGGAGAGTGTGAGCTTAGCACGAGTGAAAACTGAGTTATGTCATGTATTGATAACCTCATTTTCATCTAGTTTGGTGTTGCCTTCCTAACTACTCATGCTTAGACCAGCTTTTATATTGCATGCTCATACTTGTACCATTCGAGAAAAGCATTGAAAGTGGTTGGGATAATAAATGTCACAAATAAAACCAAACATCATATATTTACTGGCAAGGCAATTAATGTCAAAGGAGATAACAGGGACATGGTCAGTCAAAGAAAGAAAGTAGTAATCAATATGGAGCTTGTGGGAATCTGGGTAGGAATGCCTATAGGGACCATGTGTATTTTTTGCAAATAGATTTGCCCTGGATCTATCACAGTGATCCTATGTTCAGCAGCTCAGGCCCTAAATGTTATGGCTGGGATCTATTTTCTTGTCATTCTGGCACAGCTGGACAGATGTATGAAGTTTCCATTCATCAGCTCTTCTGTAACTGCTTATTCAGTGCAGAGGCAGTAGGTGACCCAGCTTAAGGAATCAGGTGAGAAATCTTGATTAGCTTCAGTGCAAAGTCAGCTAGTTTAGTTTAAAAAACTTTTAGCTATGATTCAGAAGTTAAAGAGGTTCTTTTTTTCCTATGCTGACCACGTACCTCAGGTAACATGTTAGAGGAAGAACCATCGTCTTGAAAAGTAATGGGCTAAAAAAATTGTCAGTTGCCATTTGACTAGGGAACATGGTATTAAAGCCTGGGAAAAGTATTAATCCTAGCATGTCTCAATCTGGTTTGCCAAGGCAACAGCTTAACGTAGTTTGATGAGGCTGTGTTGTTTGGCAGTACTTCAATAAAAGTGCATCATGATGAGTCATACCCTTAATAAGCAATGTTCTATTCTAGCAGGAAGTGGCTTTCTCACAGCAAGGAGAATCATCCTTTTAGTTAGCTGCCATATCCAGAAGTAAGGACAAACATTTTAATCCATCTAGTAGGGTGTACTTCTCCAGAATCAGACAAAGAACTGTGAATGTGTATGGGATTTTGGAACAGAGAGTTGGCTAAATTATGACAGGGAAAAAAGATGGAATGTAAGGCAAGAGCAGTTCTTCTAAAGGCTGAGACAAAAGCAGGGAGAATAATTGCATCACTGTAAGCAATAAGTTAGTAAGTTTGTCATCCTCTAGAAGTAGAGCAGAGGATAATTGTGTTTTCAGGATCCTCATATTCATTGCAGAAGTTGTTAAAGCCAGTCTGTGGAAAAAGCAGGATTAGAATCTGTTTAGCAGGACCATCATATTCTGTTGTGTTTATGGCATCTAAACATCTTCCATTGACACATCTGCCTTTGGAGGGCAGCCATGGCGAGGCTGAAGAGAACTGCTATTTCACCGGCTAGAAACCAAAATGATGTGGTTGCTTATATTCATGTCTTATTTTAGTCCTCTCTGATCTGGTTGCTGTATAGGGAGGAATATGAAGACTTAGTAATCTTACCCTGCCTTTAAATATTTGGCCCTTTCTTCTTCCTTCTCCTGCTGCTGTCCACATGGGAAGTGCCACTGAAAGCTGCAAGGAGAACGTGTTCTGTCACTGAAGCCTTCCTCCTAGGATTGTCTCTGTGAGACTGTCTGACCGCCACACTCAGGAAGAGGCATCAGACAGATATGGATCTGTCAGAATGCACAAAAAACTCAGTATTTGTAAACCTGTGCCCAAATGCAATGCATTTTTAGCCCATAAACCAGGTTACTACAGTGATATGCCCAAAGCTCAACTGATTTAGTACAACTCAAAACCAAGAAGAGCTTTAGGCTAAAGAACCCCAGCTGCTTTTAAAAGATCCCGCCCATGAAATCAGCACATCATTTTTCTCATTATTTTATCATAAATTGCCTTTCAATATCTAAAGGGGAGCTATAGGAAAAAGGAGAACAGACTCTTTAGCAGGGTCTGTGGGGGTAAGACAAGGGAGAATGGCTTTAAACTGAAAGAGAGGAAATTTAGGTTAGATTTAAGGAAAAAGTTTTTTACAGTAAGGGTGGTGAAGCGCTGGCACAGGTTGCCCAAAGAGGTGGTGGAAGCCCCGTCCCTGGAGACATTCAAGGTCAGGCTGGACCAAGCTTTGAGCAACCTGATCGAGCTGTAGATGTCCCTGTACATTGCAGGGGAGTTGGACCAGATGGCCTTTAAAGGTCCCTTCCAACTCTAAGGATTCTATGATTCTATGAAATGAAAATGTCTACCATCATGGCATGATACATCAATGAACACATCTTGCTCATCTCTTCCATTCTGGGGGAGATGATAGTCATTTCCAGGCTCTTGTATACGCTGAAGGGAAGCATAGGTCTATAGTTTGCATTTTTGCAGCAGAAAACATAACTTGTCTTACAGGCTGTGCTAAGCACTTAGAGCTCTGCTTAAAGCTGCTGAGAAGTGTGAGGGCTCAGCATCTCTGTAAAGCAGGTGCCACGGGCACAGGATCAGAAGGAAGCTTGTTAAGGTTTCCATGTTGTAGCTGTTGGCTAATTAAGGCCCTGCATAGAGAGTTTATGGGGACATCAGGATGCAGTGGGTGTTGTCAGCCATCAGCGTTAGCACTGAGCACGAAGTAGAGAAAACAGAGGTGGCAGCACCCAAAGAGGATTCGGCTGTAGGATGCTGGCACTCTTCTGATGGTGGCCTTACAGCAACGAAAATGAACTTGTGTGGTCTTAGCTCAGTCGTTGTTGTTCCCTTGTTCACACCTTGAAACCAACATGCATTAGACAGCCCAGTTAACCTTCGCTGCTAGGGAAGAAACCCAGAGCTGTGTTACTGTGGTAACTGAATCATTTTTCACTTGAAGGCAGAGCAGTTCAATGCAATGTATTATGAAAGAGCCGACTTCGGTCAGGATGAAACATGCAAGATGCCTGACAGCTTTGTGCTCACTCTGTGAATGAACAGAGAGCTCCCAATTAACGTGGTGTTCGGCTTTTAACTTTAATAATCGTGGCTATAACTCAATGGGAGTGTTGATAAAACATCTGATTGGTTGCCACGTAGATGTAATTTTTCTGTAAATGCCTGAGACAGTGGTTTTCACCATCACTGCTGTTCATTATGTGCATTCCCAAGGACGCTGGTTGGGGTGCTGCTTCATGAGGTTGTAAGGACCTAATGAATATCTCAGCAGAAGGGGTGAAGCGTGCCTTCTCTGCTTGGATAATGTTCCTTATACACACAGAAAGCAGCACAGAGTTTTGGGCTGGGAGAACTAGGCACCAGCCTTGAATGGGAAGTAGGTGCAGGACTCCTTCAGTGCCACGAAAATTCCCAGCTGTTCTTTGGGAAAAATGGTGTCATAGTGGGCCAGAAATGTCCATGTTTTCCCTTTTCAGTTGTGTATAAAGCTAAATGCTGTATGAAAATGGCTGCCATCCAGAGTGGGTTTGTCTCATTAGGGGAAGGGTAGAGGTTGTTCCTCTGTCATGTGGGGAAAAATCTCCACTCAAGGCCATGACAACTGCCATTTCAGGGTGCTGCAGAACAGATAGACGTGAAATGCCTAATGGGAGAGGGAGCCAATATTCCTGTTACAACCCATTTAAGTTCATATTCAGCTGAAAAATAAGTCAGAAAGGAAAGGAACGTGGTTACATTCATTCTTCCTGCCAGCCCACAACATGGTCTCCCCTTGGCAGCGAAGCTCTCCTGTTTGGCTCCCACCGAAGGGTCACTAAGGTGGGGCAGTGAATTTTAGGGGGCTGCGTATGCTCGGGTGCAGGTGCAAAGATTTCATCCCTTTTCTCAGGGGAATTTTTGTGCATTAACACTGCTGTAATGGCGCTCGGCTACGACAAAGACGAGCAGCTGAGAAATGCACGTAATAAATAATGCACATAAACACGCAAGGCTGTTTCTAAGGGAAGTAAAGTAGAAGCCAGCCTTTTTAGCTCACGGCTAATGTGGTGGAATAATAAAACTCCTTCTGAGATGCTGTTGTCTGGCTTGACACGCTTTGTTTTTCTCCTTAACAGGGGAAGTGTTCTTGCAGATTAAAGGCCCACTGGAAGACACATATAAAATCTACTGCTATCGCCACGATGATGCACACACCATGCTGGAATCCTATGAAAGGGATGAAGAACTGAAGCAGCATTTAAGACACTGTGTACAGTCCTTAAAGTAAGATCTTTTCAAATGATGATTTCCATCCATAGTCAGTTGCCTGGCAGGGAACATTTTAAATGGATGTAGATGAAAGGTCCCCTGTAAATCCAGAGTTTTATGAGGCTTGCTGGGAGCTCTGGCTTATGCTGCTTTCATGAAAAGATGACAAGCCAGGGGCCATGATTAGATTTCTTTCTTTCTAAGACGGACAAAAATAGCACAAGAAAGGTTTCTCTTCCCTTAGCTTCAGTGCCCCATACTGGCAGAAGAAATGCTGCATCATATAATGGGCTGCTGGGAACACCCTGCGCTGCTCCTAGGAAACACGCTGGCCCCATTTGCAGCAATCCTATTGCCAGGATTCAAATGGCATGCCGTGGAGCTATTCACACATACTGGGGTATGGCCCCAGGGATCTGCAGCTGTGCCGGACACCTCGCAGTGGGGATATTTGAAAGTGGTCTGTGTTGAAGCAAGCTGCCAGGTCCTAGCTAGGGGAATTTCCTTCACACTGTTGCCTCCAGCACCAGCCCCTGGGGGTATGTATTGGAGGTGCAGAAAAAAAATGGCTCTGTCTTTCCTCCAGCACAACTTCCTCCTGCACCCTGCAAACGAGCTCGCTTTCTCCACGGGGAGTGCTTCTCTTCTCTTGCAAGCTCCCTTACCTTGTCTCAAAAAGCTTGCACAGCGCGGTCAGGAGGGAGCATACCACAGTCCTGCAGACCACAGGTCTCTCTCCAGCTCCAGAAAGGCCCGTGCTGCATGCCTCCAGGGGAGGTGTAAGGCTATCACAGATAATTAATGGTGTGCACATGAGCCCCAGATATCTCAGTTACAGCCCGGCTAGCCATCAGTCGGCAGAGGCGCGTTAAGGGTTAGGAGGTGGGAAGTACATTGGAGTGAAACAGTGGCAGAAGAAAACATTACCAGAATTAAAAGAGAAATGTTTACTTTGGAGACAGCTTAGACTGAAACTAAGGCTTACTTCGTGCACCATGTCCAGGTGGAAAATACATCACAAAGTATCTGTGCAAGGTGCTCAGGCTCTGGCCACCCTGGGAGCTGAAAGAAATGGATTTTGATATAAATGCAGGCTTTCAGGCTAGCGGCTGGCCAGGTATCTCCCCTCAGGGGGTGTTTCAGTTGCTGACTCCTACAATATTCTCTTCTGGCTAATCAAGAGAAGTTGTTACTGTCATTCACTCATCCCTTCTGCTGAGGCAGGAGGATAGGGGAGGAAATAAAGATAAAAGACAGCGTCCATGTCTGCGCTGGGTTGGATGTTGCTGCTTGAATTCCAGAGGCAGTACGAGAAGCTCCCGTTGTTCCATCATCACAGGTGGGAGCTGTGCAGAGAAAGGATATCTTGTGCTGAACCATTGCAGGAGATGACAAAACCTTCCTCAAAATGAAGCTTGCTTTTGTCTTGTTCTTTCCTGATTAGCTTTTAAACGGGAATAAACAGAAAAAGTGCCACGGCATGTATACTGCGTTGTGCTTTTCTCTCAGCGGCTGGAAATTGCAGCCAGCTTAAGACCTGAACATGCATGCTCAAATGCAGAGCTGTGCTCACCTAAACCTTTTACTTCTGATGAGAGAACAGTTGACCTAGGAAGAATCCTACGTCAAAATTCTACGTAGGATTTTTACCAAATAAATTATAGACTGTTTTCTATCGTGAGACATGAGGGGCAGTGCCTATTATTCTTGAAAACTGTTTACTTCTTAAATATTTTTTTTTCCTTGGGAAGAATACTGTTACATTTAAAAAATAAATGAAAGGTCTGACTAGAGGCTTCTGTTCCTCAGCTGAGTAATGTCTGCCATGTGAAAAGCCACTCCTGTGTCAGGAGGAATTTGCGAGTAGCACTCTGCACATCTGTACAGACAAATGAGATTTAATTAGCTATGCTCAGATTCCTACGCCTCCTGTTGACTGAAGGGGAGAAATTCCACCCCAAAATGTAGGTGTCTGCCTCAGAGACATGTGCAAATCCAAATTATGTAGAAACCCATGTTTCAGCAGTGATTATGCAAAGCAGGGATGTTGTTTGCTAGCTTAGCCAAAGAAACACAGCTGGTAAAAATGAAAGGATGCTGGCAACTACCTGCTATGCTTTCAACCTGAAGTATCCTGGTCAGCTGTCGCAGGGGCAGAGGGACGTCAGGAGCACTCAAAGAGCTGATGGTGCAGAAGCAATGGAAGCGCCGGGCTCCAGGTGCTGCGCTGGTGGGCGAGGAGACGGGAGCGCAGGCAGTCAGACTGCAGGTCAGACTGGTGTCAGTGCTCCGTGCCACAAAAGCAGAGGTGCAGGGACAGTTTGATTCCTTTGCATCTGGATGGAGTTCTCAAAGCTTAAGGAAAATATTCTATGTGCACGTTTGTATTTCCAAACAATTTCAGTATATATGTCAACAATGTCCTGCTCTGAAGAGGTTTCGCTTGTAGCCTCCCCAAAAGCTGAATAATTTAACTGATTCTTTATCCTAAAAGGCTGAAATGTATTCTTTGCATGTCAAAACAGTGTAGGAATGACATGCCACGTTGCTCTTTGTGGTAAGGTTACTAGCACAGTGTCTAGCACAGTGACTTCTCTAACAGTGTTGGGAGAAGGCTGGGCGTTACCGCTCGAGCCAGGTTCCTGGCAGTCCGTTCTCATTTGGGGCTGGCCTTTCAAAAAGAGATAGGGCCACATTCACTGGTACCCTCTGGCTGTTTTCTGCAGTTCTGCTGGCACACAGCAGCCATAAACCTAAGCTAACTGGCCACTTACAGCTGCTCTGTGTCACCAAAGCGTGCCTGAGAATCCGGCCTGTCGTCTGTGGAAATCCTTCTGGGAGGAAGCTAACACACGTTTTGCTTTCTTTTCTTTTGCAGAAAGATGTACGAGGAAGAGTAAGTACTGTGCCTTTTCTACACATAAAATAATCTTTAAAATATATTTTATTTATCTGAAGTGTGCTTAGAACTGTGTGTGTGGAAATTTTGAGGACACAAAGCCGTATCTATATAATGGATAGATTTCTCCAGGACGTACATGATGAACGCTCTCGGTTTTAATTTCTCTAAGGCTGTCTGGTTTTCTAATTCCTACTGCATTAGCTTTGCAGTGTCTTTCAAAACTTGTGGCTTCTGAAGCTGCTTAATTTGGCTGCCAGTTCATTCAGGGCCCTTTCCTACTGCCTTGTTGTCCACTAAATGTGCTTTGAGAGCTCTGAGCTCCTCAGCAGTGCTCGCCAACAACCCAGTGTCAGATGGGACTGTCCTGGCACTCCTCAGTTGTTCTGCATCACGCCTCTGTAGGCCTGCTCCATACACACGAGGCCAACAGGTCGAGCTGTTCCTAAGGTAATGACACTTCTGTATGAGAAGTCCATCCCTCTGAGGAGCTTCCCTCTGATGGTGGCTGGAGGAACATCAGAGAAGAAGCAGCTCATGACAGCACTTTGCCAGCGCACTCAGCCAGCCTCTGGTGCCTTGTGGCTAAGGGACTTCTGTGCCGAGTGTGACATCTCTGAAAAGCTTTATATGGGTAGGAGAGAAACATCTGAGGAGTGAGAGAATTTGTCAGCCAGACGTGTCAGACGTCGTAAATAAGGTCAGTGTAGAACAGACTTGAACAGATTTGCGTATTGAAATCCTTAGGTGGGGTTTTCAGGATGTGTTCTTTGAAAGTAGTTTTCCTGCATTTGGTTTTGGTGAAGAAGATTCTATACTCCTTTCTCAAAAGGAGTGGGGCTCCTCAGAGGAACACGAAACACCCAGACACTAACAAGATCACATGAGAGAGATGTAGAAGGAGCACAAGACTGGCTGTTCTGCCCTGCATAACCCTCCCAGAAGTTAATGCTCACTTTCTCTTGGAGAGCAGGATACAGCCCGCTCGCTGAGCTGAGACTGGCTGTGGTACAGCTGCACAAGGATGACACTTAGGGTTCCTCACCTTCCCTGAGCCTGGCTACCTGGCACAGCATGGTGGCATCCGCGTCCCCCCTGAACGGCAGGGCCTTCAGAAACGCCGTCTCCTGCAGCTCAGGAGTTGTGGAGTCACAGCAGAACGGGGTCAGAACTGCAGCTGGCAGCCCGGTCAATTAATGCTGGGTTTGAAAGCATGATGTACCTCACCCAAACCATCTCCCAGATCAGTTTGCATTCAAGCATGATCAAGAAAACAGTTATGTACCCAGCAATGCTGCGCTTTGCTACCAGCTAGAGAGGTTGCATTCTGCTTGGAGTAACAGCTGTGCAGCCTCAGCGAAATCCTTGCGTTCACAATGAGACGGGGGAGAGGCTGAAGCAGCATGGCCAATGCGTTCTCAGCTCAATTTTTGGCACAATGGATGCCACAAGCCCATTTTGGTCACGTGGCAAGACCACGTCCTGCCTGGCTGCAGGACTCCTCTCAGGAGAGCGGCAATCAGCAGATCATCTCGCTGGGGAGCGTGGCACGAGCTGAGCTCGGCGGCGTTCAGCACCCCAGGGAGTCATTATCTCGAAGCAAACCTCCTATCTCTCCAACCACGCTCTGCAGAGGGCTGTTTATCACTTGGGCAGCTGCCCAAAGAGCAACTGCATGCAGAGAAGACACTTGAAGATTTTTCCATTCATGAGACAGCTTTTGTAGATTTGCATTCATGGGGCTTTTCGGATGAAACAATAACAATTTAAGATTTCTTTTTCATTATTGCTGCCAGAAGCTGAAAGAAGGGAAAATAGCTCTATATATTTAATGTAGGATACAGAGGAAATGAGGGGGATTGAAATGATGAGAAGGTTTGGGGACATCAAGGAGCTTTAAAAGGCATCTACTGTTAATTTTTTTCATGCAGAACTTTTTTCAGATAGTGCCTGTGCAAGAGAGATGGGTTAAATATGCAGATGTCTCTTCTCAAAGGCATTCAAATTGTTAGTTAATTAGTTAGCAGTAAGGATTGGCTCTTGTACTTTTCATACATATAAAAGTGGGAATGAAAGCCTTTTTTTTTTCTTCCTCTTTTTCTCTTTCTGCTGCACAAAACAATAGATGTCAGCCTGCAAAACCAAGTGGATGCTCTCTGTTTTTTATGCTTTCCTTCTGCGTTGTATTATTCTGTCTTGCTATATTCAGAAATCCCTCTTTGCCTGGCGTTAGCTCTTGCAGTTGTTGTCAGACAAGCTTCTTCCCTCCAAGACAGCCTTTTTGGGCATGCAGATGGGAGCCCTGCTCTGCTGTGCTGTCCTTCACACGGACCCACCAGCTGTTCCAGCTGGGTCTGTGATGCTGGGCAGTTCACGGCAGCACCACTGGTGCTGGAGCATTGCCACGGTTGCTCAGGAGAGGGCTCAAATGAGGAGAGACGAGGACACCTCTGTCCTGTTGCCAGAGCCTTGGTACCGTGATGTCACCTCCTGGAAGCCAGCGCAGAAGAGCAGCCGGTAAAGGATAGCAGAGCTTACACTGGCAAGCTGGGAGGGGGTGTGAGCAGGCATCCCAGTTACTCACAGCGTGGAGGTGTTGCAATGTTAAGGCCGGGGGCAGAACAGGATGTGATAGCCTCGCTCACATGCATGTCTCAAACTTCCTGTTATTTGCTCTTCCACCTACATCTCCCCTCTTGGGCGCTGTGCCCTGCAGGTTGCACCACACACACCCCTCCGACCCAGTGGGCTGATTTCAGAGGCACTGCCTGAGCAATAGGCTGGCAAATTGCTGAAAACACAGAACTCTCCGACCTGGTGCGTGTTTCTCATTGAGGGAGCGAGAGGATGGTTTCATTTGCAACAGCCCATGTTTCCTGACAGATGTATCTTATTTCTTGACTTACGTGGTAATTGCACTTCGATGACTCAGTGCAAAGCACCGCTCTGGTTTTGATATTTTCTGTAGTTGAAAGCTCGCTTGAAGGATATAAAAGGCAGCAGCTTCAATGACTAGACAGAAATAATAAGGAGTTTTTGTCTTCAAGGAGTTTCTCCTTATGTGACTTTTTCTTGGTATAAATTATAGAGGAAAGCCAAATCTGATGGACATGGGATCCCTGATGATCAAGCCAGTCCAGCGGGTGATGAAGTATCCCCTGTTACTCTGTGAGCTGCTGAATGCAACCCCTGCTTCTCACCCTGACCACAAAGCACTGCAAGAGGCCCTTTCAGCTATGAAAAACATTAATGTGAACATCAATGAACTTAAAAGGAGGAAAGATTTAGGTAAGAAAAGAACACAGTAAATTCTTCTGTCTGTCAGTTTGGGCTGGCAGTTACAAGAGGTTTCAGCTCCAGTCATATTGGCACAACAGTTTTGGCTGGTGTTGCTGAAGTTGTGCAATGCGCTTGGTTTCAGGCAAGTAACAGATGCCTTAATGTCACTTGTCCTCAGCCAGCTGCATTACCTGACAAAGGACACAGACTCCAGAAACATGAAAATGGTGAAAGAATGCATGTCATATCCATGTTCACCATCAGTAATGCAGTTGCAAACACTGGTAATAATCATAGCACTGATAATAGCAGTCTTTCTTATAGACTTGCTGTGTTGGAGCCATGCTTCCCTCTTCCCAAGGCTGGCATTGATAACAGGGTTTTCATCATCTCAGGCATTTTGACACAAGATTACAGCAAGTGACATCGAAGTGTCTGATCCCAAGTGGTTTCATATGTGTGTCCCCATCCCTGTGCAAAGCCCCGTGAATACAGATGATCAGTGTCATGAAATTCTCTGTCTGCAGTGCTGAAGTATAAGAGGAACGACGATGATGAAACCCTTAAAGAAAAGTTTTCCCGGCTGAATATTCACTCCATTAGCAAGAAATCCAAAAGGGTCACCAGCCATCTGAAAATGCTGACAGGGGGAGAACCTCAGGTACTTGCTCATCCAACTGCAGGTTTGCATTGACAGCTTCAGTGCTGCTTTTGCACTGGCATTTCTAAAAACATTTTAGAAATACAGTTTGTGGTGTTGCCTTTTTCCTGCATCGTTTATAAAGTCATTTTCTGAGTGCCACATAAGACAGGAAAGATCTTTGTGATTGAAATAGAAAACATGATGCATTCTTTACCCTTTCCTCTTTTATCTAAGAGTTTCTTAAGCTTCTGATCTACAACAGAGAGGAAGTGACCAGTAGTTTTGTGAAAATTGGCTTCAGCCTAGTCTGGCAATAGCTATTGTTGGTGCTGTGCACGTATTCTGGCTGTCTTAGTGTGCATCCTAACATTCAGGTCCTCAGTCCTGCAGGGAAGATGAGTAATAAATAAATAAATAAAAATAAAAAGATCAGTAAAGGCCATGGGGTTTGCCTCTGTGTGCGTAAGAACCTGCAACCATCAAAACTACCAGAGGCAAAGAGCTCTGTGATAAATCCAATGGGTGTCGGGTGGCCAAAACCAAAATGCTCCTTTATAATTTCAAGGTTGTAATTTAAAACCTACCGGGATAAACATTTTCAGAAAAGCTTAAATCTACGTCTCAGAGAAAATCAATTATAGCTGACCTTGAAAATGATACCTCACTGCACAAGATTACTGGTTATACAAGGTCATTTGCCTTTCTAGATGTGACTTCACAGGATTTGTGCCATTTTTTCCTGTTTTGTTATTTATCAGTGGTTTCCCCCTTTCTCTGATGCAAACTACCCACATTTATTTTTTTCTGCTCATTTATTGGCACAGTGGAAATTTCTGCATTTTGGTTTTCCCACCAAATACCATGGCAGACTGGAATACTGACAAGGCTGTAAATTCAGTGAAAAATGTACAATTAAAGCTGATTAAGAGGAGAGGTGGTTTTTTTAGAAGCCTCATTTTCTATTTTTTTTTAATGAAGCTTAAAATATTTGAGAATCGCCTTAGAATGAGGATGTATGTGTTATAGATGCAGCCCTCTCTCCTGCTTAATTAAAGTTTTCAATTCACATCTCTGAAACATGCCGTGACCCTTACAGCAAAACCTCTGAAAAACAGACTTGAGATTTCTCCAATTCCTTAACTAAAAGGTAGGCAGAAATACAGGTATTTTCAGGGTTTCTGCAGACAGCATAAAAAAAGTAGAAGCAGCATTTCCCACTGCTGAGGTTACAGGCTGCAGAGTTGGCGTTGCTCTAGAGGTAAGAGCTCCACCTACAGCCTGCCTGGAGAAATCTCTCCATCACCTACAGAAATGAGCACCCAGGGAAATAATGCCACGACATAGAAGTGTATCAAATTTTCACCGTCGTTCCCCCAAATGCAGCAGCACTGCACAAAAAATGGGGTTTTACTGATATGTGTAGATGTGCTTATAATAACACAACTCCCTGCTTCCGTGAGGTTTGGCAAAAATCTCGGTCACGTTGTCCTGAGCCTTTGACTTTTCTTGGATTAAAATCAGAGTTTGGGAGAATTAGGGACCAATCTATTTTCAAAGGGAGGAGTATAGGGAAGGTTTGGAATTTTTACAGCAGAGCTCTAGGCATTTCTTTCTTTAGCCAGCCTCCAAAGTAACAGTGAAAACATCTAATTTAGGTGAAAGATCAGACATTTAATAAGGAAGAAAAGTTGTTTCGAAGCTTAGAGAAGATTGTGAAATCGTGTGTGAAGAACATTTCAGTCTCCTCACAACATCTGCAGGTGGGTACATGCCTTTATAAAACGTCTGACCACAAAGCATGTCCATAACCAGTTTAACACACATTTCTGCCACTGCTTAGGCAACACCAAATTATTTGTAAGCAGGCTTGTTTATGTCACAATATTAAACAAACGAGCTGTGCTCCTGCTGCATTACTGGCCCCATGGTGAAAAAGTTATGAAGCCCGTGCAACTGCGTTTTTCTCCCTCCACACACACAGGCTCTGTGGAGACCCAGGGGAGCAGTGCAGAAAAGAAAGTGTTGTCTGGTGGCACAGTCACTACTTTCAATCACTGTGTGAAGCCATCGTACAGGTCACATACGCATTTGGCAGTGGAACACCAACTACTTCTCATGAAAAATGGCAGAAATGGGTTGCGGCCACATCAATTAAAATGTCCTAAAATATATGTTTGGGTCATAAGGACTCCTTCCTTCATCCTCTTGCTAGGTTGTGTTGAGGGCTAGCATTACATGGACAGAGTACTCAAGAGCTGTAAATGTTTTTCCTTTAATCCATCTCTCAGAGATGTGGGTTGGCTGGTAACTTACCAGCTTTTTCCCTCTCGTGGATGACTTTGTAGCCCTGCCCCTGGCAGGGAGTTGTAATAAGGAGCCTCATTTTCTATCTTCCAACCCCTGCAATTCTGTGATTCTGTGATTCTGTGATTCTATGAATCTATGACTTGTCAACTTTGTAGATGCCACAAAGCATACATATGCCCAGGCCGGACCTGGAATTTGTTTAAGAGGTAGGCAAGGTAGCCAGCTGGCCAGAGCTTATCACAAACACACCTTCTTGGTTCAGCACACAGGGGAGGCTTGTGAGCCCAGCTGACAAAGATCGTTGCCTGTAATGGTGTTGACAATTCCTTATCCTAACGGATGCACACTTCATTAAGATTAAATTTCACAGTAAGTGAAACAGGCATTAATCCTACTTCGTCCTCCAAAACAGGACTTGGAGAGTGCATGGGCCCTGAGCTGGCTTCTTGCTGAGGGCTCGTTAACTTCCAGTGGGACACTCATTGGGTTGGGAACAACTTTTTTTTTCAGTTGAACATTAACAACTTTATTCTTCAGTAGTTTGCATTGAAAATAGGCAAAACACAGGAAAATATTTTCACAGTAAACAATCCCCCGATGGCTGGAAACTGCATAGAAAAGCAAATAGGTATGAGGGATGGAAAATATTTCTGATTCCATCCATATTATTGCAGTATCTGCATGAGTGAATGCAGCACATTATACAAATCATAATACATTTTCAAATTCCTACCATCTTCTCATTTAGGATTCCATACATCTGGCTGCACAGAATATAAGTGGGCTTCAGGAAGTCTTGCAAGCCAAAGAGGATGAAGCCAACAACCACTCGAAAAAAATGAATGACACTGCAAAATTCTGTGAAGACCTTGTAAGTATGCAATGTCCAGTGATACACAGCTAACAGTGTGTGTGAGAGGACAGGCATATGTGACAAGGACTCAGGACAGAAAAGAGCAAAAAAACCTTAGGAATCCATTGGGAACGATGAGTGGGTTTTATGGATGAGTTTCTATAGGAAATAAGATACAATTCAGTGCAAGTAAAATGTGTTTTCCCTAAAAGAGCTGAAGAAAACTTCTTAAGCTAAATTCCTGGGTTTTAGCTAAAATCGTGCTAAGCTTTCATGTTTCTGCTGAGCTTCAGACAACAGCAGCAGATCTCTGCTTTTTCTGGTTTTCTGACTTTCGTGTGCTTTGCTACAGTCCTGAACTGTTGGTTCCTGGAATCACAGATCCCTGAAAATCTCAGCTTTGTTACCTTTTCAAGTTACTGTCCTTAATATAGGGAAAACAAACAATCTGGATAGAGCCTATAAAATTAAAAAAAAAAAAAAACAACGACCCAACACTTAATAAACTTCAAAAGGTTTTCAACTAGTCTCTTGGTGTCAGAGTCCAAAGGAACTCTAATACCTGGCTCTATTAAGATAGACTAAAATTATTCTTCAGACAGTTCAACCTGGAAAAATTTTAGGTGGAGGTTTTCTTATGCTTTCCTAGGTCTGTGCTGACTCAAATGTAGCTATTCAGTCCTTTCCAAAAAAACGAGAACAGCGTCTGCCAACAAAGCAAAAGGATTTTTGACAGACCACATTCTCCCAGATAATGAAGGGGAAGTGAGACAGTGCATTTCCTTTCGTTTCAAGTTCCAGAATTTAAAAAGAAACTGAAAAATTATTCTCAATAATCAGAAATATATTTTCAGTATATTGAAAATGAATGAGTGCATAAAGTGAAGAAAAGGGACCCCTCTGTCACCCTCAGTGGTGAGTGTGCAGTATGGAAGATGCCCTCCCCAACCACACTTTCAGAACCATCAAAGAGAAGCAGAAGAAATTCCTTAATAGGTGAAACATAAAACCTTTCCATAATAGGTGAAACGTAAAACCCTCTTCCAGAAAGACACTTTGAAACTCCTTCTGGCTCATGACCCAACTGGCCTGAAGTCCTACGTAATTTAAAAAACCATTTTAACATTATTTAACTGTGGACATTGTTATTAACTGTATTTATTTCTACTCATTTTCTGTTTGTTTGTGTGCCTTGCACTTAAAAGTGTTTATCCTATGTATATTTAAAAACCAACCCTCTTGTTCTGACTTTGCATAATGAGCAGATGTTTACATGTCTTCCTGTAAGGGTGTTATCGATGGAGATCTCAGCAATGGGCTCACATTAAGATTTTTTTTTCCCTTTTGTGCTTTTGTCAATAAGGAATACTTTCCTCCCTCGTGTTTTAGGGAAAAATATAGGGCAGAAATCCACAATAGCCTCTTCACTTCCAGAAATCAAGACCAGCAGTTTGGAAAAACTGTTTTCTTAACACACCAAAAATTGCTTTACTGCACACAGTCTAGTTTCTCAAGTGGAAATAGAATGGCAACTACCAGCCAGTGCACATCGCCTTGGCCTTGGGAGAGCACTGCTGGTGCTGAAATGGATGTGCCCTCAACCATGGTGTGCTCTGGAGGGGAAGAGGGATGGATGCCCTTTTGTCACTCAATCCAACAAGTTATTTCACAGAGAATATCCAAGGGCTTTAATGTGGTTATGAGGCTTACTCACCCAAAGCCTGTGCTACAGTTGAACACGTGACTATCGAAAATAATTTTTTTTAGTGCAATATTAATCCTTTGAGACAATTAGTGGCTAATAGGAATGTCTAGGGAGGATTTTTTTTTTTTTAACCATTTGTCTACTTTTGCTGATTACTAGAGATAAAACCAACAAGCATAGCATAACTTAATCAAGTGTTCGTGTTTGCTTAAACAGGAATTGAATTACTATTTCCAGAAAAAAAAACCAAAACACTACGATATCGTTCAAAACAAAGATTGCCATTGCCACTTAACAAGACCTCTAGACTTTGTATTGGCTGGAAATCTCAGTTTTACTGGAGCATAGCACTCCAAGGCGCTGAAAAGCACACTCACCTGCTCTCCAGCTTCAGTCCTCGTGGTTTTCCTCCACCGATCCTTGGCTCAGTTCTCCCTCCATGGTAACACAAAGGGTACCGCAGGCTGCATGCTCCCAGAGACCACTTCCATTATCAGACACTGTAAGCTGCAGATCTGTTGAGCCTCCTTTGCAATGTTGTGAAGGAGTTTCTAACTCGTGCTAGACCCTGTGCAAAGCTGCCTCTGACGGCAATACCTGGGAAGAGTCAAGAACAGAGTGCTTGGTAGGCTGCAAGCAGGCTTAACCTCTTACTGGGTCTGAAGGTCGGTATGAATGAAGTCATGTGGCTCTCTTTCGTACCTTTCAGATGGCCCGGCTAGACAGGCTTGTTCTGTCTCCTCTCTCAGCACTACAAGCCTTGTTTCCAGGCCCACAGAAGCTCATCCAGAAGCGCTATGACAAATTGCTGGACTACAACAGCTCCCTCCAGAGGTCAGCAGGAGAAGAGCTGGACCTGGCAAAGAAAGACTACGAGGCTTTAAATGCCCAGCTAGTGGAAGAACTTCTGGTATTCAACAGAGCAGCCAAAAAGATCGTGTTGAACTGCCTGTATTGCTTCATCACCCTCCTCAGGAGCATTGTGTCTGCAGCACTGCAGTCACTTTCTGCCGTGGTGGTGCCTGTTCCAGTAAGTACATTGGAAATGGCCGTAAGCTCTGTTTCTCTCTTTTTTTTTCCTTTCTGTAGGGTTTGGGTAGGGATGTGTAGGACACATGCCTTCACGCTACTATGATTTGGCTTGTTCTGCTGAGCACAGTCAGGTTTTTTTTTTTTCCCTTGCAAGCTCAGCAAAGGTTAATTTCACAGCTTAAGTTTTGTCAGCCCTGGACTTTTTGCCATGAGTGATCATAATGCAGCTGTTCCAGCCGTTCAGTGATAGCAATGGTGAGGACATGACAGTAAGGCAAAACGAAAGCAGCTCCTAGCATTTTAGCCTTGCTTTCTCTGGGTCTGCTCTTAGCAGCCTGGCAGACACAGGAAGGGAAATTCTAAAAAAGCACATGAGCTCGTGTCAGGCCTGCAGAGTCACACAGGTGACTGCAGAGGAGAAGCCTTAATAGGTCTGATGAAGTAATTCCTATGAAATGAAACTATGCTCTCAGATCCAGATGTGCTGCAGAAGCTCCTGCACAGTAGGAGTGGGTATAAGGATAGGTCTGGCCGTGCTGACAGTTTGAGAAGGTTGAAATCATTTCACTCTTGTTATCACAGCCCCCAAGGATGCGTATCTGAGCTACACAGAAGTGCATCAGTTCATCCAGCCTACTCAACTCCTTCTGCGTTACCTCAGAATTGTGAACTTATTCTTAGTTTGTGTGAAAATTACCCAATGTTTCAGTTGTGTTGTGTTTGCTCCTGGAGGACTTGCACCCTCTGAGATACACAGCTGTGACAGTGCCTCTGCGCCTCCAAATCCACCCACCTGAACCAGAGCCGTGCTGATCTGGACAAGACCACCTACGAGACACGTTGCAGTGAGGCCCTGCTGGAGTATCCCCTTCCACCAAGTCTGAACACAGCACTTTGTAGTCAGGAGAGGCTGAAAAATGGAGTAAGCAAGGGCAGGATGGAAACAGAGCTGCACTGTTTTATCAGAATATGAAGGCGCAAAGAAATTGGATCCCTATGGTTTGACCATTCCATGTTCTGGAACACACGCTATGCTGTCAAGCATTGTTTTCTATGATGCTGTTCATTTGCATTTTTTAATGATTTAACATAAATCACTTTGTCTTGTAGATCTAATAGTAATCATGAGTTCCTTTTTTTAAACACAGATCTTTCCCTTCTCTCCACCTCGTGCCTAGCACACTGCAGGCTCCGCAGGAAACAGCAGCAACTTGTCAGATTTCTGATTCCTAGTGCTGAGCCCAGTAAACCAGATCTGCGGTCTCAAATCTCGTTACCATTTTGTGCATAAGCTCTAACCAACCTTTCTGTTTGCAGCTGTCTTCCTCAAGCATCTGTGAAGTGCAGAATCAGTTGATGGAGGAGGTTCACAAGCTGAATTTTGTAAAAGAAAACAGTGGAGCAACGTTTATTGAAAGAAAGTTGAGTTTGGAAAAAAAGAAACCAATCCCCTCTCCAGTGAGTATCGTACACCTGCCTTGTGTGAAGCATCTTTCTTTGATCACTTTTGAAACAAGTCCATGTTTGTACCACGTACAGTTCTGGGCTTGGTCCCCTTATTGGGAATCTGAATTGGGTTATTGGAATGAAGTTGTTCCATTGACCAGTAACTTCTAAGGATTTTTCACACAGTTTTCATGTTGCTGTCTTGAAAATCCATTTGAAATCACACACAGTGTGAACACTAATTCCTTTCACACACCTGTGCTGCTCTAGAAATGCCCTTGGCATCATTCCTAGTGACCAGTTTTCCCTCGTTGCAGCTGGAAGCCCCGCGTCAGACGGAAGGCCAGCGGTGCAAGCTGCTGTCGACGTACAGCCCGGAACTGCTCTATCAAGCCAAGCGCAAGTGCAACGCCACGCAGGAGTTTGATATTGATCTGCATGAAGGAGAAGTGGTGGCTGCTGTGGAGCAGAAGGACCCCTTTGGAAGTACGAGCAGATGGCTTGTTGACACAGGAAGTAGGTTCCTTCCACAGACATCCCAATAGCAGCTTCCTTTGGGCTATTGATTGCTTTTCTTGCTGGCCCCGTCTGTTGGCCTCTGTCATACTGACAGCTGCATGCAGTGGTTGGTTTTGAGATGGTTCAACAGTGTTTTGTTATTTTCTGTCTTTTTATTCTGCTGTCTAGTCCTTAAGGGATATGTGTATTCCTCCTTCCTGAGGCCTTACAATCCTGCCAAAGCACAGAAGGACACAGCAGAGAACAACTTCTGCGACGACGATTTTGATAATATCAGCCTCTTTGTCTCTTCACGGCCCTCTTCTGACAGCAGCACAAGTTCAGGGCACAGAAAGAGTGACAGCAACTCATCTCTTCACTTCTGTGAAAATCCCACAGCTGATGGCACGGGGGCTGACGGCTTTCTGGATGTGGATGATCAGCATGTAAGTACAATATCTACTGTGCCTGTCTTGTTTTCCTCATTTGAAATCCAGAATTATTCTGGTTATAATTTAAATAGTTCATTTTTGCACTGGAAAAGACTTGCACTAATCTGTCAGGATGACACATCCTGTCCTATGTTCTTTGGCTTTCTTAAATAGCTACGAGGTAGGAAAAGATAACCATTTCAGCTGCCAATCTGTCCTGTCTCACCAAAAACACACCTTTGCATTTCCCCAGCACACGTACAATGTCTCGAAGTTCTCCTTTGAGCTGCTTGGGGATTTTTCCACTTACGTTTGCCAGGATGGTTGTAGCAGAGCCGACCAGCAAGGCACAGAAGTGCCCTGCATTTCCACCATCTTCACATCAGATTGCTGCAGAGAGGATCTGTGGCAGCTGAGAATATGGCTTGAGGGATCCATCCTAAGAGCTGCCACTTTAAGAGCAAGAGATTTAGGCAAGGTGCTTCTCCCCTTTTTCTAAATTCTCCAGCCAGAACAAGGCTGTGTGGCACAACAGCAACAGACCCGTGGTGCGAGCTGAAAGCTGAATCAGTGTAGTGCTCTTTGCATGAGGCCTCAGAGCTTAGTTTGTTCCTTCCCATGCAGAATTCCTTTGATCCTTCAGTTTTACTTCTTATTTTGGCCCTGTTCCTTGTACTTTGTGTAGCAATTACAGACCATGCAGTTAGGTACTAGGCCATGTATGTCATTATGCATTTTGTCTGTACAGAACTCGTATGAGCACACACTGGCAGGGCAAGATGTGGCTGTAGTTCTGAATTCAGATTTTGTATTTTGTGGCTTTCCTTTTTCAGACCTTCTACGCTGTTTATGCATTTCAAGCAAGAAATGATCAGGAACTCAGTCTTCAGGAGTACCAGAAGGTTAGGATACTTCGGTTTTCTGACCTGAGTGGCAATAAAGAATGGTGGCTAGCAGAAGCCAGAGGTCAGAAGGGATACGTACCATCTAATTACCTTGGAAAGATGACATATGCTTAGGGACAGAAAGGTCTGGTCAGCCAGTCTCCCTGAAGTGGGCAATGCTAATCTATTATGGTTTGCAGAAAGCAAGGCAAACTCATGACTGATTGACAGAAGCCACGGCACCTGACACAGCACGCACATGATACTGAGCACCTCCATTTTCCAAAAGCCATCACCTTGTCAAAACCCGAGGGAGAAAACATTTAACAGGAAGACTGATGCTGATGAACATCCTGAAGAGCTTGCTTTTCTATTACCCCATAATTTTCTCTTTTGTCAAAGCATCCTACCTCCAAATTCAACCTACAAGTACACGTCACAGCTAGACTTACGTGGTTTTTTTTCCATGATATTCAGTGAACAATATCGACATGAAGACAAACAGCCTTGAAAAAGGACAAATTCAGTCTTCAGGGATTCTCTAGTTCAGACTGAATTGTTCCTAAACCTCTGCCTTGATGAACACAAACATCTCAAAACTGAAGCTTTTGGGTTGTCTGTTTTTATCTTCAGCTGCATTTGTAATTAATCTTTTTCTCAGCGGTGAATACTGGAGTGGGAAAAGAAAAAAGGTTTCATTTATGTTGGAAACATTTCAATTTAAAACACACTGACAATGTTGGTACCAGCGGCTGATCTCAGGGATGAAGGTAGGTTTAGTTAAACATGGAAATGGGGAGAGAGGAAAAGAGGGCAGAAGAAACAGGAAACGTGAAATGAAGTTATTTTCAAAAAACAAATTTCACAACTACTTTGGAAGGTAGGAAACAATTTGTAGTAATATGAATGTGCCTCAGGTTTGAAATTACTTGTCTCTGTACTAAGTGCCTCATAGTGCAAGATCTGTGTAGCGAAACAAAACTTGGGTTACGAGGCTTGGGAAATTTATTAAGCTTTGGGGAAAAAAAAAGAGTCAAGCAATGCCTTTCCATGAATATTCACTGCCCATCTGCTTCCTTAGGTCAGATACAGAGATCATACTGTCAAGGGAACATGCTAAGATTTAAGATGTGTCAAAATTTATCTTCCAAGAAAAAAAAAGTCATTCTCGTTCTGAAAGCATCTAACATTAGATTGAACAGAGCAGTGAAGAACGTATTGAGGAGCTGATCTACTTGGGAGTCCAAAGCCCTGTATTTTGCTCAAGTATCTTAAAAGCTGTCAAAGCTGTTTTATCAAGATAAAATAGTTCACTTCAAATCCTCAGTGGGCATGGGAAAACAAAAAAATTCCCAGGGAAGATGTGATTGTCAGATAGGAGTTGTTGACATTCCCTGACTACGGTGATCCTACGGTGAGGTCAGGCTGGTGCCTGACATGTGAACTAGATGGGATGGCGATCTGGCACCGTGTCACTGCTGTTACCACTGATCACTGCGTGCTCACCACCACTGACTGCAGCACAGTAACGCCTGGGTCCTCTAGTGATCAATGAGGGAGGGCCTGACTACGCTAAGCGCTGCAAAAAGGCAAAAAAAACCCGAAAACCCAAGAGACAGACTCCTGTTCGTAATTGTTCGTTGCTGACTAACCAACAAAATGACAACACCGATAGGAGGAGGCTGCTGATCTCGTTTGGAAGATTAATGTAGCGGATCATGGAGATGAGAGCCTGAAATCTGTACTGGATGAAATCGTATGATAGAGAAACGTTGAGTTCTCTGAGGTGGACATCCAGAAAAGAGGACATGAAGCTCTGTGAACTGCTGCAATCCAGTGAGGAGCAGCGAGATCCATACAAGGCTGCCTGCCTCGTGCACAGCCTTATGCACTTACATCTTGCTGCTTCCATAGGAAGAAAAAAGGTTCATCCCTAAGAAGATGGATGAAGCTGTTTTTACAGAAAACAGAACATTTAGGGGGGTAGATATCCCCTTGAATTAGTTAATTGCATGGATTACCATTGATTCTGCCCTCCTGAGTTTGCACTGCTTTGGCACTTGTATTTGAGGTTATGGGGAAGATGCACACAAGGAGCTTTTTGGAATGCCTTACACGTCAGAGCATCTGCTTGGGAGATGATCTATACTTTGCAATGGTTAAAACAGTTTTAGAAGTGACTGAATTGTATTTAATAGGCTTCATGCAGTCACACAAGCACAATGAATTAGTTTTCTATTTCAGACAGGAATTAATTAAGGGCAAGAGTCAGAAGAAATGATTTCTGTAGTGTTAGTTGTGAGTCATATGGAACGCTCTGATTTTGAGTGTTGTGTGCATTCCCCATAAAAAAGAATAAAATAAAAAAATCAGGCTCTGTGAAAGTGTCTCACAGTGTATTCAAATGGTGCTTTCCAAGATGTTCACTAGGGATCCTGAAGTAACAAGAAATGAAGGATGAAATACAACAGAAACACTCAGTTTTATTGAATATCTGTGGGATTTTGGAACTTCTAGTAGGCTATGAAATCCCACTCTATGGTTAGAACCCTTAAAAAGATCGTATTTCTATATAACAATTGTTTTTTAATCTTTACAGTATCTTGGGATTCCCTCATAGGGGCTGAGTGTTCCGGTGGATCTGTTATTTAACCACCTGTGAAATTCCAAGTTAGGATTTGACATAACAGGTATATTGCAACTATTTTCTTTGAAACGAATTAAGTCAAACAACAAGAATTGCAAAACATGAAGAGATGCTCTTTGAACCCCAAGCCTTCCTACAACAAGGAGATCTACAGCAGCTCTACTGAGACCTGCTCAGACACGTTTTGGTTAAGGACCTGCTGTCAGTACTAGAAACTGAGCTGTGTTAGGTCTCCAGACATTCCTAAAAGCTGTGTCGTGTTTTTGCAGCTGTTTCTTTAATGTGAACAGGGTTACAGTATTCTCAGAGTTTCCTTCTTCTAATTAATGACAAAACTAATTGTTTTGATTGAAGCAGGGACAGGCTGCAGTTTAAGAGACCTATCTTGCATATATTCAAATACGCACTTCAGTTACTTGAACCATTGTGACAGTAGTGGGTCCACTCACCCTGAAGTGTTTCTCCATGTGGGGCACATCTTTAAGTGCTGACACTGATCACCTGGAACCCAGCACACGTCCAGCGTCTCCGCTCTGATCTTGGAGAACTCTGCTGTCATTTTAAGGTAGATAGTAAAAATGCAGATGGGTGGACTAGACCTGCAAAAGGAAACACAGCCATAGCAACGTTTGTGCCTATTATTCCTCTCACATTTGCTGAAATGTCAAAAAAATCTTTTAAAAAATTATTGTAATAATAAAAAATTATTTTTGTAAAGATACATCGTCTTTTTTTTTAAATGAAAACAAAGAAAAAAAACAAATCAAACCCAACAGGACTTTTTCCCAGAAGCAGAGACCTTTATATGCTACTCAAGGTCTGCCTCCTGTTGTCAGTTGTAAGAAGTGTCACTGCAAAATTCCCAGAGCAGAGGGCACGGCCAGTTGCCTCAAATAATGTGCTGTACTCTTAGCATACATCCTAGCTTCTCCATTAATACATTAAAACTTGCTCTACATTTTGATAGCATTTGACAAGTTTCAAAATACACTTGAAGTATGCAGCTATCATGTTAGTTCTGTTATCTTCTAGCCACGTCTATGGTTGTGACCATTGTTCACTGCCACCTCCAGCCAAAGCTGCACCATGAGCTGTAACAGACCAAAGCTGTTACTAAAGGAAATCACAGGACTTGGTGCTAAATGCCAGCCAGATACTACCAGCAGCCCCTAACCTAGCCAGGATTGTTCCTGCAACCAGAGCACTGTTTGTTTGTCCCCCCCCCCCACCCCCCACTTTCCCATACCTGCTTTCAAGGGTTTCTTAGCAGTTAGGCAGAGAACCCGAGGTGCCTCTGGGATGGACACAAGTCACCGTGCATGCTGCCAGTGTCCGCATGTGGCTCTGCCTTGGCACAGCTTCTCCCCTGCAGAAATCCCACAGCAGCTGCTTCCTCTGCTCAGAGAACTGAGACACTCAATAACAACACAAGGTAGACATAGATATGGCAGTTCCCATGAAAGGTGTGTGTGCAGTACTCAGTCTAACAAGAAAATCTTCCTATGCAGAGCTTAACATTTCTTTTCCCCCTTATTCTTTACAAAAGCAAAATACAAATGTTTGTTCTCATGAAAGACTAAAGGAATGTGTTCAGGTTTCTGAATCACCTTTTGTCTTCGAAAAATCTATGCTATTAGAAATACTTTTGATGTACTTTAACACCTAGCGTACCCTACATCACTATTTTAGACACTTGCAAATACACAAATGAACGAGTAGAGGAAAAATTTACTCTGAGTTGGGAAGAAGAGTAAAGATACTAAACTTCATTTTCCAAGAGGGGTGGGCTGGCAGGCCTCACTCCTCTGATACATGCAACAATTCTACATTTCATAGCAGGACTAAACAGCATGGAGTACCTGGGTGATCCAAAGGTGTTACACTTCAGGTGCACCAGGAAGGGAGCCAACACACTGACACAAACAATTTCCTTAACATTCTTCTATTTGTCCTTCAATATGGTTTGAAGGGACTGTGCATTTAATTAAAATGTATTTCCCATTCCAATTGCAACAGGACAGTCCTAAGGTTCTTTACAGATCAAAGATACTGTTTTGGCTCTCTTTCACTCTTTTCACAGGTTTGGGGTCATTCATCTTCTACTCTTTTCCCTCAGAAAACAACCACAAGATGACACAAATTTTCTCAGTGCATAAAAACAAAATAGGCCACTTAAATTGTGCAACTTGGGATAAACTCCATTAACTGCACAACACAGACAACTCTGAAAAGACGAAGCATTTCAAGTATGAGAAACCAGGATGAAAGAAGTGGCAGTGATTTCCCAAATGAACAATACTTTTATTAACAATGCTGCCGAAGAATGACAGTTTAATTTGTATCCACTTTTATTTTTTAAATACTCCAAATTTTCCAGTGTTGACAATTTCATGTTTCACTGCTTGGAGCTAAAAAAACAAGAGCAAAGAAAAGTGAATATTCCTCTAACATTCAGTTTCCAGATTTGTGAAGTCCAAAGGCCGACCTTCTGTATAACAACAATTCTGTGTATCCCTGACTGATTATTGGTTCAGCCCAGTAACCAGGGGATTTCCTTTCATTAAAACAAACGCTGCTGTTCCGCAGGTCACGACCAGCAAAACCAGCACGCAGCGGTCCTACTTCTTGAGTTTCTTTTGAGCAGCTTTCTTCTTGACCATCTGTAACCTCTTCATGGCGTTGAGCTGAGATTCCTGAGAAGTGGGGCCTTTCAGGGAGGCTGGCTGGCTGCCAGCATCTGCTGTGCTTTTCCCCGTGCTGCCCCCGCTGCCGCCCGCAGCCCCGCTGTTGCCGTTCCCGCTGCCCACCTGGCTGCCGGGGCTCGGTGCGGTGCCGCTGGGACTGGGCAGTCCCACTTTACTGACGTTGTCGCTGCTCACCGAGCGACTGAGAGTGGTTTTTCCCAGCGTCAGAGGTGGAGGAGGTTTCAGCTGAACGGGGCTCGTGCTGTTGCTGGCAGAAGCTATTTTTGAGCCCAGCCCCGTTTTGGAAGCTGCCAGCCCTGACAAACCCACCGGTTTCTGGTTATTTGAAGCAGCTGCTGGTTTCCCACCGGCGCTCTGCGCTGTTGATCCCAGTTTGGCAGTTGATGGATTGGCAGAGGAGTTTCTGGCTGCAAAAGCAGCCCATCCTGTGAGGCCACTGGTGGTTGCTGAAGAGGAAACACTTGTACTGGCTGAGTTCCCTGAAACTGCTGCTGAGGGCTATAAAATAAATAAATCATTCTTATTATAGTAGCATTTATTTGTATAATACATCACAGCAGGAATAGATTGAGCCTCTGTTTCAGCTCTTTTCCTGGGAATACCCAGTGGACAACGTCATCACTGGTCACTGCAGTTAAAAAGCAGTGACAGGAAAAGGAAAGGATGCAGGTAACTTGAAATTTCCCAGCCAAATAAAACTAAGAGTACCTTTTTTTTCCTGTACAGGCGATTACATGGCATTGGGATCTCCCCACAAAGTCTAAAAGCCAGTTTTACTGAAATAACTACATTCCAGATTTGTCAGGTATAAACCAGGGTGGCAGCTGGTACCTTTCATTGTTTACTGTTGTTACCTTCTATCACTTTCTAACAAGATGACAGCTATTCAGACAAAAATGAGCCCCTGAACAATTAAGTACTGCATTTATTGCAATCTTTTGGACAAAGTGAAAGCATCTGAATGTTCCTTTCCCCCTTTTGGTTCTTAGCAGCCTGCACTGCTGACAGTTTTAAAGAAATGGAGTCACTGGATTTCTTTCTTCTACTGTTTCCATTTAGGCAGCGCAGAAGACAAACGTTCTGCAAAGCTTTCCTTGAATGCAAAGTGCTATACACATCAGCTGCAGTTCCCAAACCTCAATCCTATCCCCAGTTTTCAGCTGGGGATAATACAAATGTTGACTTATTACAGCCAGGGTTACACCAAACGGCACAGTAAAATGAAAATTAAAATCCTACTGTGAAATACTACCCCTCCCATAATACACTCAGTTTCTAAACAGTAAAGATGATGGATGAAGTCAGGCCTCACTCCTCTAACACGTTTATGCCCATTAATAACTGCCAGGGTGAAAAGAAGTTACTCAGAAGTGTAAGTGCCTGAGCAAAAGCCATTGTGTTATTCACAGCAGTTACCCTCTAAGCAGTGCAACAGGGAATACACCTCTGAGCACACGAATGGCTGCTTTCATTCTGTGTTACAGGTGAGCTTCCTCCAGTAAGGGTCATGGTTTGATCAACTCTGTCAATTATGATGCTGCTTCTGGCTTATTACTCTTGATCAACTTGCAACAATGTTTCTTGAATAACTTGGAGAAGTAGAAATACGAGACAACGTATATTAGCTTCCTAAGTTATATCCCACAGAATCAGCCTGGTTTCCCTCTTACCATGAGAAGCCTAAAAACCACAATATACCTGTGTTTCTTGACCACAGAGAACAAATCTTATCTTTTATACTGTTATGAGGATTTGTATAAAATCCTGCTTGTATAGAATAGCATTAAAAAATCCTTAGTAAATTCTACTCTGTCTCTTTTAACCTAAAAATACATTCAGGAGGTGGATGCTTTAGGGACTCATGGCTAAGTGAAGTTGGATTTATTTTCCCCCCCACTCTTTTAATGCCAATGCAAAATCACTGTGCTATGGTACTGCTCGCTATAGATGGCACAGCGGACTACTTGCATTCACATCTCTTGTGAGAAAAGATGTATCTAACTTTAAATATATATATATATATTAAAAAAAATGTGGTGGAATGTAAACTCTTCCTCTGGAAAACTCATATAGTGCATTACCTTGACCTCTGTTCTCTTGAATGCTAGAAAAGTTGTTTGAGTCTCAGTTTTCAACTTAATTTCTGATTTCTTGACCAATGGATCCTTCACAGCTGGTTCAACAGAAACCACTGCTGGAGCTGGTTTTTGAGGCGGTTTTTGTGTCTTCTGAGCCTGTTAAGTGGTAGAAAAAAAAAACAAAATTACCTACAGGTTCTACAACACTGTTTTAAGAAAGCATGAGCATTACCGTATCTTAGTCTAGCCTTTACAATCTGAAGCTGAACAGTGCCTGAGAAATAAGGCAATAGGCTGCAGCTGTGGAAGCTGTGCCAAATACAGTACTGGGGATAGAGTCCAGCCAGAAAGCCACACTGAATAGGACTTTCTGTTTCAGCGTGGAGAGAGAGGCAGCATTGAAACTTAGGGAATAGGAAAGGGCCTACACAGAAAGAAGGCAAAGACAGGTGAATTTGAGGAAGACACGAACACAGTCCAGCAGTAGTGGGATGGATGCTGTAGGAGTCTGCTAAGTCGCAGGCAAAATGGTAGAACTCATGCTGAAACAAAAAATAGAAGTGGGCATATTGAAGGGAAAGGCTGAGCCACTGCAAAGGCTATCCTGACCTCAGGCAAAGACTCTGCTGAGTTCAAAGTTCTGATGATCAGAGAAACTACGTACTTCAGTACGTAAAGGCAACTCCTAGGGCAGGATCTTACACTGCCTTCCTTCCTTCTCAGCAGAGCCATTTCAACAGATAACCACTTGCTAAGTTATCAGAGAACAGTTCCAGAACAGCGCATATTTCCTGCTGCATGAAAGGTTTTGATTAAAAAATGTCAGAAATAGAGATGTGTGAATGAATAGTCAATGTTTCATGCACCCACAGTCGCTTTCTTACTCCAATATTTGATTCTCTTAATGAGATGAGGGGATCCCCATGGACTCAAATAATTAGTCTGCTTAGTCAAGAAATTACCCTGCAGATGAATCAAAATACAGAGATTTTTTTTTTTCCTGGAACATGCAATCCTTCAAATTATCATGGAGTCTGAGAACACTCAGCACTTAAGATATGAACTAAAATTTGCAGTCTCTTCTTTCTGGAAAACTAAATCCTGTCCACAGCTGTGGAGAAAACTAAAGTTGTAGAGGTATTTGGTACACATGTACTAAAAGTGAGTATCACCTGAAATAAGAATGTTTTAAACTGCTGCTCACCAAGTGGGAAAGAGTCCTGTTTCACACTTCTTCACTCAACTTCTGCTGTTTAAAAAACCAAACATTTCAGGACATAACCAAACACTCTTCGATACTACATTAAGAAACACACCTGCAGCGAGTAAAGCATTGATGAGAAAAATGGTTCTCTAACACCCTTCCAAAGATTTCTGCAACCTATGGGATACCCTCACACATAAGAAATAACCTGCTCTACGCAAATGGTGCTCATACTAGACAAAAATCAGACTCCTACCATTCTCTTCATCTGTCTGGTACAGCGGGCACAATACCACACAAGCCGAGGGTCGTTCACCTCCTTGTCTGTCACCTGAGGTTTATGGCAATCCTGGTGGTAGAGATTATGGCACTCCTGACACTCCACTAGCTGATTCCCAGAAATAACTGTCATTTGCCTGCAGAGCAAGTAGTTAAGAACAGATTATTGGAGAAAGCACTTAAAGGATGAGCCAATTGTTACAACTTTTGCAAGGCTTAAGATAAAAACTAAAAATATTTTTGCTTTCATAAATATTTTCTACCTGTGGCCAATGAGTTACATTTGTTTTTCTTCCTGTCTGACTTCTTCCTAATAAATATTTTGGAAACTTACAATTGTTAGATTTTCATGGGAGAACTGACATTAAACAAGTCCAATATTATCAAACAGGCATACATGACACTTCTTCTGTTTCATTTTTCTATTAGAAATTTAAGTCTTGTCTGCTTTTTTTCCACCCTTTTTTAGGGATCTCACCCCTGTTTACTGATTACATGACTTTCTCCTTACAGTAGCATCCAAAGGCCTGGCCTACATTTGGATAATTTTGCTGTAATCTGCAGAGCAATACAGGCCGAGAACAAATAATTTTGCACTGACAAGCAGGTAAGAGCGCTTTCTGCTGAAGGATTTAAAAGCATCACCATCCAAACTCTGTACTGCTTTACTGATGTTTTATTAGCCATCCTTCTGGTCCCTACCAACAGATGCCTGGAATTGGAGATAACACCAGAATCAGGAAATGATGGAGCAGAGAGGATTAGCTGTGCAGCTCTGCCTTGAAGCAAACACGTAAGCTGATGATGAGGACTTAACTCTGCGTGGGTCTCTGGTGAAAGTAATCAGGCTGTATAAATGACAAATTAGTGGTAGACACGTGACCGAATGCCTAAATTAGTCAAATACTGCTTTCCTAATGATTCCTTCTTTCAGATGACAAATCAGGCTATTTAATTGCTAAGCTGCTTTTGCTCATATCCCTGAGGAGCAGGTACCCAGGTAACCATGGAAACTCTATTTGCAGATGGGTACAGAAAGGTGATACCTTATTTCTTTATATAACAGGAAAATGAAGTCTGGAAGTATTGTCCATATGGACACTAGAATGTTTTCTAAGGAATATTTCTCTTTCAAACAGGCTATCGAAAAAACAAAGGATGAAACATCTCTGAAATTCCAGCCCCCATTATTTAGAGACACAGGGTATTTCAAAAGCCATTTTGTTTATTATTCCTAAATAAATTGGGTCAGAACAAAGCTGTGGTGATTTAACCTCATGTCTCAGGGGAGGAGACTCACCCTATTTTAAAGTTGCAAGGAGAAATCCAGACTGGTTAAAAAACTTCAACTCTTCATGCCCAGATTCAAGTTAAAACAGTCTTATTTTTAAATGACTTGGTACAATAAATGAGAAACAAACTTAAGGATCTTTTACCTTCAGAAAACAACCAAGTATTCATAAAAAAAAATAAGGTAATTCTTTCAAAAATGGACATTTTTTAAAAAACATTTTCTTTTTCTTACAGGGTTCATTATCTTCTGCAAATTGCAGATAATATTACTTCTTCTTATGAATGAGAATCCACATAACTGTCGAATCCTGTTTTTCTAAGATCTGCAAGTACTGAAGAGGATGAGGTTATCCTAGCACTCTCTCCTTTGTGCCTAGTTTGTTTTTTTTCCCCCTTGTTCTGCTGTACCAAACATGGGCAAAGCTCAATAATACCCAATGACTACGCAAACACATTTCACAGTTACCAAATCCTGTAGAAACATTTAATATCTTTAGTTTCTACATCTATAAAAAGGAATAGTTACTTTACAAATGCCCTCTTTTGCATTTGTGAGCTCACTGATGAGTTCCTGTTGCCAATTTGTCTTCTTAAGCAACATAAACCATTTGGCTATGAATAAAAAGAGAACCCCACACACTCAGCAACTGGACGTGGCGTTCTCATTCACAACTGTCTGCATATGACTATTAGTATGAATATCAGTATTCATACCTGAGCTGTTTTACAGAAGTATCCAGTGCTTTTGGATCTCACATGCACTGGGATGTTAGTATTTTGACTCAATGTGCCCAGCCCTGGAAAGGTCCCCATGTTGACCGCTGGGCAGTAAATAGTGGAATGCTGTCCTAACAAATACATTGGATTTAGAAAGTCTGAAGTATGAGTGCTCTGAAAAACAATCTATCCAGCTTGGGCTGGAAATCAAGAACCAGAAGACATCAGTTCCAGCAGGTTTCACATAATATGAAAACAAATCCCGAGTCCTGGGTGACTGCTGCCATCCTGTTCTAATGGGCTCTTTCCTACTGTACTTCTCCCTCTTTCTGATGTTCCCTTAATAAGAGTTATTTTATAAGCACTATTGCAGGAAGGAACATGAAACTGAAAGATTTCATACTTAGATGTTAGATTTTTATCATAGACACTGAAAAAGGAAGGACATTCAAACATTTGAGCTAACACATGGGAACAGTATGACATGAAATCTCGTCACTCTACAACTGGTTAACAGAATAATTAGCCGTAACGATGGAAAGTGATCCTCCATGGACTAGAGGCACCTCTTTATTTGCGCAGCAGGAATGACCATGAAAATAACTGAAGAACATTATACAGAAGAACATAGCTTCCCCATCAGCTTAAGCTGAGCTAGAATTCAGTAATGCTACCAAGAGACTAGCCAGTCCCACAATGCTAGTCCCATCTTCCTCCCTGCCCGGGCCCTACATTGTTGCAGCCACATGTAGTGAGTGCACTTGTGCTCACATAAGTTGACTGAAATCTAAACCTACTGAAAAACTTGAGCAGAGAGCTGATCCGGGAGCTGATTCAGCTGATCACACGCATGCATGGACAATACACCCCCGACCAGCGGAGGGAAAGAAGGCACAACCACAAGAGCCAAACTGTTCCTTCCAGCAGCAGTGGGGACTTAACAGGGATACCAATCATCTGTGAAACCAAACCTCAATTCAAGTCATCTGATCCCAGGGTGGGTATTCAAAAGTAGATTTTGTTAATTCTCTTACAATTGGGTGTATTGTGAACAGAATATTGCTAAGATTCAGTTTTAGAAGCCCTTGCTGAGAAGTAAGAAGAATCTGTCTTGACTGCAGGATGTAAGATATATTTACAGTGTTGATGGAAAAAACATGGTCGTGTGTAATGTCAAATGATTATGAAGAAAAGGAGCAACTCACAGAACTCATACTAATGCCACTAAAAAAAAAAACAACTCAAAACTGTTTTTTTAGAATGCTGCTTAATAATAGCTAATAATATTTTAACTTGCTTTCCAATACTTAAAAATCTGTATTTGTTATGCTAAGTGTTTTTTATCTTGTCTAATTTTATGATTTCTCACTTGCTCTTTTCTGAAGAAAAGTCATTTTCTCCTTAAAGGCTCCATTTTCAGTAAACCGTTTCTATTTTTGAAGGTTGCTTAAATGTATTATTAATTTTGTGTGTGTGCTTAAGTGATTTCCAGAATACAGCCTCCAAGGTAGTATTAACTAAATGATACACAGACAAAAAGCAACCAAACAAACGCAAATACCTAACTGCAAGGACACATTGCTGACTTACCTGCAAACAACACAGGCCAAACCCATTTCCATAGCAAAGTCATCAGCACTGGTTTCCTCAAAGCTAGACAAATCAGGCATGGATAAATCTTTACTTGTCTGAACTGTAATAGGAGAGGAACGAGCCTCTTGCTTCTCGAGTCTGGGCTTCTTTGGCACGTCAGCTCCTTCAGCAGGATCTCCTTTTATCTGCTGCACATACAGAGAGAACATGAAAACACACACAGCTAAGGTATCTCACTAAAGGGAGAAAATGACTGGAACAATTAAGTTAGCAGTATAAAAAGGTGTGTTATATACAGCATACACACAGCATATTTTCCTTAGATACATCTTCTCCAAAGTATTTGTGAACCAGAAACTCAAGTCTACTTGCTGTGCTTCACCTCAAAATCCTCACAAAAGCCTGGGAAAAATCCACACTTGAGGTGGCTACATTCTACTAACCTGAGTTAATAATCAGTACATTTAAAGCATTCACAAATACCTATGACAAGACCTTTGCTGGACTGCCTACACAACAACATGATTGGGTAAAGAAGACTGTAGGCTATGCACGATTAGCAAGAGCAGAGCTAAACAGTTTACATGGGAAAAGGGAGCTTTTATGTAAAACACCTTCAAATTTGCTAGCCAAGTTATGCCATCAGAGAACAAAAGTCAGACTCACTTTATCAGCAGATCTCTTTTCTGCTTCTTTTTTCACCTTTTCTGATGTAGTAGGCTTGCCATTGTTGTTGCCAGAAGGCAGACTGGAAGAGGCTTTAGGATCTTGCTTACTGGAAACGGGTTTGGGAACAGATACTTTTGGTTGCTCTACTTCCTAAAAACAGAAATGAAAATTGACATCAAACCCTATGTGAGTTAATTCCTATTTTGCAATTAGTCAGATCACAGGCTAGGCAAACAAAATGTCACACAACACTGTTCACCTGTACAAACATTCTTTTAAAGATTTCTTATATCTTTTTATATCACATCCACAAATTAGCGTGTTCAAACTGCAGTTAGTTATTAACATCTCCCTTAACACTCATCTTCCAGAGGAAAAAGATGCTTCTTTTCTAAAGACGGATCCCTTTTGGAACATTAAAAACTTTTCTGCTTTTAAATTTCAAAGAGATAATGAACACAAATTTTGAGGCAGTACTGAGAACAAAACTGAATTTATGCTGAAAATATAAGCTGACATCTGCTGCTGCTGGACATCAATACCTCCCTCCTTCATGGAGGCAAATCTTTATCTCAGTTCATACCTACCATCTTAATAATTTAGATCTCAGAAATCAACAGTTCTTATTAGTGATATATTAGTAGCAGTAATATATAACAAGCAAGAGAGTCTGTAAACGAGTGATGAATCATGGCAATGTGTATGAGAAAGGTAGCCCTCCAGCTTGGTAAGAAGTGAGTAATTCTCTGCTGTATACAGGGGCGAGTTCTGAGCTTCAGCCCCACCACGTTTACTGATTTCTTGTTGATCAGAATTGGCTTTTCAACCCTCTTTGTGGTACTATCCGGGTCCCTGCTCCCTCTTTAAACTACAAACCAATGCCTCTTAGAGCTCCGACACAGAGGGCTCCTGAGAGTCATGACACCTGCCTTCCTACAGAGAACTGTAGTTGAGGTTTCAGGGAGTTAGCAACCTGCAGAGAAAAGAGTCAGACCATGTAGTACAAGCATCATGTATGCCACAGGAGGAACACAGTCTTTTAGTTATTTGGAACCACGTACCTGCAGAAGCAAAATATTACTAATGTATGTACACACTGACCATCATCAGAACACACCTGGCTGACTTGCAGGCATCCTATGGGAGAAAACCACCTCAGAATCCATATGGCAAGAGATAGTGATATTAGGATGTACCTCCTTCGTTATTTGCGTATGTGAAATATTCAAATATTCTTTCTATCAGGTGGTTAGTGATTTTCAGCACATGAAAAATAATGTTTTTCTATGGGATAGTGATGATTTTAGCCTGTAAATCACTTATGCTTTGAACCATTTGTGATTTTTTCCATTCCCATATGACTTGATCAACAATACTGATGAGAGATTCAGTTTTCTCAGTAATCAGCTTTTTAAAAAAATAATTATCAGTTCACAAAAATATCTGCATTTTAAACAGCTTTTTATCTTTGATTGTAACTGGAAAAATCTAATTTTGGTTCACCTTTGACAGCTTGTGTGATAGTTTACTAAGGAAAATGCCAAAACCAACATAAGTAAACACAGAAGTAACATTATAAAATCTTGCACTTGCTACATAGTAAGAAACAGCTCTTCTACAGGTCTAGATATACCAAGAGATTTTTTTCATTAACTTAATTGAATGTATTACGTTACCTAAAAGGGAAAGGATGAATTTGAACATACTCATAATTACTCTTACTTCTTCCTCAGTTTCTGATCGTCTTTTAGATCTTCAGCTATAAAAACGAAGCAGGAATAGCTAGAGCTTTAAAGGCATGTAAAAATGACCAATTTTCTAACACCAATACCTTCTGAGACGGACGATAGCTTGAATCAGCTCCTCTGGCTAAGGACTCATCAAGAAGTGCTTTCAGTTTTTCAGCAGAATCCTTACTCTTGGAACGCAAGAAGCCCAGGGCTTTCAAAAAAATAGGATCAAGCTCCATGTTCACTGCAGTAGCCATAGTGGTGTCTTTGTTGGAAGACAAAACAACAAAGGAAGAACTTTATTCATACGAAGCATAAGTCAAACACTACGTAGCTAAGTAGGTTGCAAAAGAAATTTTTGTAAAATGAAGTTATATTAAAAAACAGCAAGGGTAATATGTGAATTAGTTATCATTAGAGGATGACTAATTTTGGCCTTAAGAGTTGAAGAGCTTCAGCTTGGCTTCACACCTGAAACGCTGTCAAATTTGATGTTCAGAAACTCAGCACTCTTACACAAATGGAACAAGTGTTCCATATTCCTGATATTCCAGCAATACTGAATATAAATGCAGTTAAGTGTAAGCTTCAAGAAGAGCAATTACTACACCAACCCTTATTCAGAGTTGCACACGGTAACTTTTAGCCCACTGATCACTTCACAGCAAAGAAAAATATTACCAGAAAATTCACTTTTGATAATTCTGAGAATAGCTCCCTATAATGTACAGCATAGAGATACAACACAACCAGGACACAACTTTATGTGTTTTATAAAAGCTGAAAAAATGCACTGATTTTTAAATTCAGTTGAAATAGTGAGAAAAATCTGCAGCTTGGGTTGTTATTTATCCAAGTTCACTTGTGACAGTTTTCATATCAAGTATCTGTCCAGGGCTCTAAGACACCACAGTGCCTATGCAAATAAAGTGAGGAAAAAGGGAAGAATGAATTAAAAAAAATAAATAAATAACAAGGTTGCTTTATAGATCCCTGCACTCTGGAGCCTTTGCTGTCGATTTCTTTTAACAAAAGTTGCATCAAAAGTTCTCCCTACAAAGAAAGAAAGGCAGCTCTCTAACTTAATCAGCAAGTAACAATCATAAACTTGAGAAAAAAAAGACGGAAGGGGAATTTTCCTGCTCTTTTCCAAAATGGATAATAAGCAGTATTCTTAATAATTCCTTCAAATCCTCTTTGAAACATATTAGGATATTTTACTTCTTATACAGTAATCTAGAAAGCATTCTTGAAAGAGTTTTCATCAGTTCTGCTCAAAAGCATTCCGGGGACAGTTAGTTCAGCTGGAGCCTCCAAGGTTTTGTCTGAAGGATTCCTTCTGACATGCAAGGCAGTGAACTTTTACCTCTGGCCAATGCCCCAGCAGTGGCAGCCTGCTCCCTCCACACTCACCTGAAGTCTCCAGGAACCTTTATATCAACGGAGCCAGCAGAGAGCTAAGAAACCTCTTCAAGAGCTTGTTCTCTATTCCTTGATCTCCTTGTTAAATCATTTTCTGGGGGCCAAAGAACTTCTCCTAGCAAGTACTATCCAGCAGTAACTCTGTTTTACCACTGATGACGCAGTGCGAGCCTCATCCAGACAATTTGGTCTCTCTCTGATGTTTACAAAAAATGAATTTAATGTGTGCAGAAAGCACATATCTTTTCTTTTTTAAATGCAGTTACCTCCATTAAAAATTCCATCTGTTCTTGAGCTCTGTGGTTAAGGTACCAGCTCCATTTCTTCATTCTGTGAACATGGCTTCCAATTTTCAGTACCACACGGTCTTAAATTAAGACTGCTACACCCTCCATTGTATAAAAACAGTAGAATTAAGACACTAGTTACAGACAGTTGGAATAACTCCCAATTCCCTCTTAAAAACAAACAAACAAACAACCCCTTTATCTTCTTTTCTGAGGTCTCTTTTGGAAATACATCCATGAGTACACAAGGAAGAGGCAGCCTTAAGAGTCATTAGCAACCAATTCAGCACGTCTGTAGAATTTAGAAAACAAGTGTAAGCACACTAAATCCATTTTTATATTCTGGAAGGTAACACTTCCCAGATTCCTTTTGAACTCCAGCTTTTTAAAGGCATCTATTGCAAAGGAATCGTTAAAATCCAGATACGTTCAGAAGCTGTCTATATTTATTCTTTTGTTTGTATATGACATTGTACCAACTCTCTGTTCTCAAAGGTAAATTATGATGTTGTCATAAGCCACAGCAATTATAAGTGGAAAGATGAGAAATTCCTCATGTGAAGGGAATGAACTGGACTTCTCACACAGCTCAAGTATGCTGTCGTTTGGAATCTGGCATGCTTATGTTCAGTTTAGGAATACACTTCCATATTAAAAAAAATAAATCTATTCATAGATTAAAAGAGTAAGTACATCTAACGGAAAGACGATAACATTTTTAAGATGTTATCTTCAAATAACATCATTTGATAAAAATAAAATAAGTTGATAAATACGCTCTCCTTACCAGACCACAGTAACACAACAACCAAGGGCCAAGAATTTCCTTGGTCAAATAGGAAGAAAAAGCAAATACAACACTGTGCAGCGACTGTGCGGCTGTGAGCTTGGAGGGTTGTGGTACAACCCATGAATCCCAGGCAGAACTGGTCTGGCATGCAGCAGAAACTGAACAGAAGGTGACTTGTGGAGCAGGGTCAAGAACTTGTCTGCATCTTCTTGCAAGCAGGCATCAAATCTTAGCCTAGCCCTAAAAGCACCCTTCCCAGCTTAGGTTCCACAGTTCTCCATTATTTTATAACTATTTGACAGTTGACAGAGAAGACAAAATGAGTGATAACAAAAGTATCTGAAATAACATTAGAAATCCTCCTACAACAGACGATCATTACATGATCTCCCAATGAGGACTACACTAAGTCGTTTAAATCTCTATGGGGAAAAAAAATCTTAGTTGGTTGTAATTTGCACAGTGTCTAAGATTTCTTAAAAATACCTCATTTCTAAACTACTGCCTTCTGCCAAAAGTCACCCAAAATTCACTGAGCACTATACAGAAGATGTGATCTTCCATCTCAGCAGCCACCCTTCCCGGCGTCTTACAGCCTCTTACTGCCCATTCATTTGCCAGCTATTGATTTGTGCACCCACACACGCATTGTCTTATCCATCCTCACAGTTAAGCTGACCTAATGACATCTCCAGATGTGCTCATATTGCCATATTTTTAACCAGTTTGTTTCAGAACTCCTATTTCTATCATTTCCTGAGACAGGTGTGTACTTTTTTCGGAAAGGTGTGTTCAGTTGTACGTCTCCAATTGATATTGCAATGTTATTATCAAACCCATTCTTTGAGAATCCAGCTACAGGTACATTTTCCCATTGTCACTGATGATTAAAAGGAGGACTCTCACCTACGTCTGACTAAATCTAACAACCACAACAGCAGTAGATTTCGTGTATTTACCAATAATGTCTTTCCCAGATCACTCAGATTCAACGCAGATCTTGACAAAGTAGATCAAGGAAAGCAGGAAAACTGAACTCTATTTTCAGTTTTATTTTAGTATCTTAATCAGGATGTGATTCATGACAACATAATTTCTCAGTTATCTCCCACGAGGGAGATTTCAAAACTCACACACTTTAGCAGCTCCAACAACTGTACTAACCAGAATAATTGTATTAATCGGTTCTTATTTCTGTGACATCTTATTCAGAGAATTTTGAAAGACTGGAGTAAAATCTTCCGTTACAGGGTCACTAGTGTGAGTAACCTTAACTTTACATTCTACTCTGCAGCATATTTTATACCATACTTTTGAATTAGTATTTCAACCTATCACAGTAACCTGCTTCTCTGTCACTTACACATTACTGCCTTATATTTGGTGCTGCACAGAGCCAAGGACCTGGCAGCTTTCGTGCTGCCCTGCCAGGAGGGGGGCACAAGGAGCAGGGAGGGGACAGAACCAGGACAGCTAACCCAGCCTGGCCAAAGGGATGTCCCATACCATACAGCATCATGCTCAGCACTGAAAGCTGGGAGAAAGGAGGAGGAAGGGGAGGACACTCAGGGAGATGGTGCTTGTCTTCCCAAGAAACTTGCAATTACCTGCAATGACCTCTGCTTTCCTGGAAGTGGCTGAGCATCTGCCTGCCAATGGGAAGTAGTAAAGGAATTCGTTGTTTTGCTTGGCTTGTGCACGCAGCTTTTGCCTTGCCCATCAAGCCGTCTCTACCACAGCCCATGAGTCCTTGCACTTTTACCTCTCTGCTCTTCTCCCCTGCCCCATGAGGGGAGAGTGAGCGAGCGAGGGGCTGCATGGTGCCCAGCTGCTGCTGAGTTACACGGCAACACGCGCTCACTTTGTTTGGGAGGGACCTCCTGCTCAAAGCAGGATCAGCAACGACTTCAGACCAGCTTGCCCGGGACGCTGTCCAGCTGGACCTTCAAAATCACAGAACTGTAGGGGTTGGAAGGGACCTCGAGAGATCACAGAGTCCAACCCCCCTGCCAAAGCAGTTCCCTAGTGCAGGTGGCACNTCCTCCCCAGGTGCAAGACTCTACACTTGCTTTTGCTGAACCTCATGTTGTTTCCTACTTCCCAACTCAGCCTGTCCAGGTCAAAACTCCCAAAGACAGGGATCTGACCACCTACCCTCTCTTTACTTCCAACTGGAACCTGCCCTGTTTCAGCTTGCACTATTTGTTCCCCTGCAGCACACCCATGCAGAAAGGCAGGCTCCACCGTGTCAACAATCTCCTCCCAGGCACAGGAAGGCCCAGGCGGGGTCCCTGCACACCCCAGAGCCCGTTGTTTGGCTGACCCCAAGCCGCCCGCCAGCACCCAGCGCGTCCCCGGGCCGAGGCCGCGCAGCTGCGCAGCTCCGCAGCGCCCACCCCACCGCCCCCTCAGAGCGCCGGGGGCCCCGCGCCGCCCTCTCACCT
>WBMW01004504.1:469935-504414 GCA_013396635.1 Penelope pileata | reverse complement strand
CGCCGCCCTGCCGCAGCCCGCCGCCGCCCGCGGTCCCGGCTCGCCCCGCGGAAGGGGCGGTGCCGGGCGGGACGCGCATGGGCAGGCGTGGGGAGGCGGAGCCGGACGGGAGCGGCTGGGCGGCACCGCGCGGGATGGGTGAGAGGCGCTTGGTGGGCGCGGGGCGGCGGAGGCGCTGAGGGGGGCGCGGCTTTGGCGCCATTTAACGGCCGTGTAACGGCCCGCGGGGGCGCCTGAGGCGGCGGCAGCGCCCTCGGAACGCCGCCTCTTCCCCTCGCGGCTCCCCTGGCCGTGCCTCGGTACCGGGCTCTAGGCGTGGTTTTTCTGGGCTGACGGACAACTGAGGGAAGCTCGGAGGGGCTGCTTCGTGCAGAAGGTCTGCGAAGGGGTTTTATCCCCTCTGAGGTTTTAGCTGGCTCTCTGTTACTCTCTGCCATGCCCCAGTCTCCGTGTGCGGCCTCTCCTAAGCTGTCACAGCCCGCGTTTCGCTTTCCAGGAGCCTTCGTGACTTGGCCAACACGCTCTGCAGCTCTGTCCTCACAGAAACAGCCCTCTGTTAACGTGTTTTATTCAGCTGAAGTTTCTTTTTGTCACCCTGACAAATAAACGAGGCCTTTCTCATCCTTTTAGTTCCTGAAAATGTTTATTGATCTATCTACCTCTCGTTTTTTCATTTTCCTGGGAAATATTTGTTTCTAAACCAGCACTTTTCACTGTCACGTTGCTAACCTGGGAGCTCAGTGAAGCTGATTTAACTGTCCTTGAGTGCATGGGGAAAGGGGAGAGAAAATTGTAACTAGCATTCACTATAATTCGTGAGAAGTATACCTACTTAATAGTTATTATTTTTGAACAGCCCATGTGGTAACCAAAGGCAGACAGCACCATTTACCTTGTCCTGAAGCTGTGCTGCAAAACCTGCTATGCTCCCTGTTTATTTTTGGCTAATTTCTCCCTTATCCTCTTTCAACAGTGGCTGCTGTCAATAAGCCAGGATAGAAATCCATCTATTCCCAGAGAGTGAAGTCTAACTGGGAGAAGAAAAAGTGCCAGGAACGACTTCATTATCAAGTGAGTATACAACGTGATGTCCTTTAAGTGCTGCCAGTTCCCTGCTGCTGCTCTCAGTAAGCTGCCAGTGGGTTTGTAGATTACATTTAGTGGGAGAGTTATATTAAAAAACAGTAGTCACCTGGAAACACTTGAGTGAAAGCAGGCAGCAGGTGGGTTATCATGTTCTTCAAAGGTAAGACTGTACGTTAACTGACCATGAGGATGTATTCTGCAAAGCCAAAACATTGTGGAAAAACATGCAAGCAAACAACAGCGACCAAAAAGTAGGGAGCAGTGCTTTTGTGTCTGTGCTTAGAGACAAGGTGTGAGGAGGAAATCTCTGAAATAGAACATGGGAGAGGGATGGGGTGTGGCAGCGTGCAGTTCTCTGAGGTGACTATGCAGGAGGCCTGGAGTATATTCTCACAAGAAATAATTTAAGGAAATACAAGTAATGCCATTTATAGGGCTCCCAGACAGATTTGTTTTGGTTTATGTCTTGTGAGAGACTCCTGTCTATACAGTCTGGCTACATTGCATTCCACAGACTGGACTTCAGAAGCAGGTGGCCCGTGGTGGTCAGCCTGAGGCTGAAAATTTCCTGGGTAAGTGTTGGAGGGAATCAGTGAATGATCTTTTTTTGTGACAAAGAGGTGTTTCACGTCTAGGAAAGTAGATGCAAAAGAAATTTCTGAATTAGTCTAAATCTTCTAACTTCAAAGTTGAAAAAAAGTATTTCTAAGTTACCAACCTAGGGGTGTTATCTAGCAGTTGCACAGACTGTGTGACAGCTCAGAAATTATGCTGCCCCTTAAAGTGTTTTGGGAGAAATAAGAGCACTTTTAGCACCAAATTCTGAAGTTTGTAGGAAGAAACCTGCGTTTAGAAGTCAGAAAATGGCAAAAGTTGCCTTAGAAAATATTTCCTCACCAAGGGAGCTCAGGTCATTTGTTTTTTGTAGTGTAGTAAAAAGGTCCAAAAGGATTAATGTTTCTTCTGTGTAATTTACCCCGTGCGTTACAAGCTCTATGGTTGCAATGAAACTGGGTCTAGACTTGATTTATTCAGATTGTCATTGGGCTGTTGAAGTTACGTGAACAAAATTAATTTAATTGCAACTTCTTGGCCATCTGAAAGATCTTATGTGAAAAATGGGTGTAGTGTAGCTGGAGAAAAAGCAGGAGGTTAAACAGGACTTTAAGGAACTAGAGAGGTGGGAGAAGGTGTCTGTCCTTTATTCTTGATGCAGCTCTGGGAAAATGGGAGGTAGAATAGATGCCCATGGTACACTCAGGGCTGCGCAGAAAAAAGATATCCTAGCATTTCCTTCTGGAGGCAGCTGATCTACGTTAGACAAAAAATGCAATAATATGGCAATAATTGGAGTGATTTTCTGTGTTTAGTAGTATGAATGAAATCCATGTTGCTCCTTTGTATGTTTAAGTCAGGGAATAGGCAGGATCTGACTGTGCTGACAATGGAATAAGAACAAAGTATTTGTTGAATCAGGGAGGATTACTCAATGTGATGCTTCCTGCTGTTTCAGGAACTTGGTACTGAAGCATTTTATTCCTTGAAGTATTTTATTCCTTGAAGGTTCGCTGCAGAAAAAGAAAAGTACTATTGTCCTACATGGACCTTGATTAGGAATATAATTTGTTTCGCTCTATGTCTCAATAACTCAGGTATAAATTGACCATCTCAGCAGCAGAACAGGAAGTGCAATTCTGAAAAAACAGTTTTAGCACTTCAAATTAGAGAAGAAAAAGGGGCTTTGGAAGGAAAAATTGTAGGAATATGGTATATGAGAAGAAGTTGGGCCTACAGCTGAAAATAACGGAACAGTGTATCGTAACGACTCCTTAGGGCAAGTGCCATGAGTACCTGCAGCATCAGGGCTTTAGTTGAGAGATCTGCTTCCCTGCAAAGAATCAAAATAAATCAGTATCTTATAAATGATGAAATGACAGGTTGTTTTGTCAGGGATTGGAAAGCATTTGTGTATGTACGTAGGTCACTCTGAAAGTAATGCTTCCTGTTTATTTCCACTACAAGAACAGATACAAAGAGCACGGTGACACTGTTTGACAGAGCAAATCCCCAGCTACAGAACACTATTTTTCAACACAGTCACCACATGAGCTGTGCATTTTCCTCAGCAATGAACAAGAGCCTGCATGCCGTGCTCATAAACATCTGTGCCAGTGGAGCAGTCCTCATAAGTATCTATTTTCAGATTTAAGATCTTGTGCAATATTCTTAACTCTTCTTGAAGGAAGTGAGACAATTGTATTCATTTTGACGAGAGCTGGAGTTATGGCCTATTCTGGAGCTTGCTATGTTGAGTGTATTAGTTGCTTGCTTTTTTTTTTTTTTTTTGGAACAAGTATATTTTTCNTTTTTTTTTTTTTTTGATAAATTGGCATAAATTAGCAGTTTCCCATTGTTTTTTATTTGGTTCAGAATTACAGTCTGGAATGATCAATCATTGCTGTATTGTGTCACTATTTGTTGATATGGTTCCTTAAAAAGAAAGAAAGAAAGTTATCATGACGACCATCATTTTCATGTTTGGTTTTTCCCTTACTTCTCACACACGAGAAGAGCCAAATTAACTGAAACAGCTGCACCAGCTTAAAAAACAACCCCCAAAAGCTTGGTGTGAGAATCTCTCTCTTTTATTAAAATGAATACTTTAAAAAAAAAAACAAAAAAAAAAAATAAAAAACCACACATGCTTTATGACTGAATGCTGTTTTTAAGTTTTTGTCTTTCACGGATAAATGCAGCTATAGCACATACACAAATCCTACTTAGAGGAGAACTTATTAAAACAACTGTCTGTCCAACTAGAAGAAAATGTAGAAATGGCTTTTTTATATATTAAGCAATTCAAAAGCAAATAGCGCAACTTAATTGAGTAAGAGTGCTGAGATTCTTGTCAATGAGCAGCAAAATATCTGGTTTTGTTTCGGAGTTGATATAGATACCCATGTATGAACAGGTGCACTTAAGTTAAATATTGAGCACTGTGGTTACCTCTGTAGATGTCTTCACCCTTTACCCTTTGGGATTGAGTCATACACTTCAGTGGAGAACTGCTGGAAAAACTGGCTGTCTTTTTGGGCTCATTAGTGGCCTTTTTTTCCGCCCCCCTCAAAAAAAAGAAAGAATAATTCTTTCTCAGTTCAGCAAACCATCCTAATTTTTAAAGTGTGAGCACAGCACTGCTAGGTTGATCGTGACTGTCACAGTTTCTGTAGTCTGTATTCTTTTTGTCTTCATAGAAGTTCATTTAGGTTCAGTAAGTTTCAGTCTCTGATGTAGTTCACCGTGTTGCAACTGAGTTGTAAATTACTATGTACGTTTGCAAAAAAAATTGCTTTCGTTGAGTTTTGAAGAAGTTAATAACCACCCTCCAGCAGTCTGGTTCAGCCCTGTCCCAGGGGAATCCTGCTTGAGGCATTCAGAAAACCATACCTTTCCTGAACGTATCATTGCTTCAGCACAAAAAATCCAGAGTTTTACCTAAAATGACTGAGAAAGATGACTCCAAGTTAAAATACTGTGGATTAATGTGAGTGGACTGCATGCATATTTCCATTCTCTGACATCGTCACACCTCTGTCGAGAGAATGGAGTGTAGCTCTGGACAGTATCTGCCTGTTCTGCTTCAGCAAGATCCGCCACTGCTGGCATACCTGGTTTGTGTGGCTTCTGTGTGTCATAGCTGTGGACCTGAAGATAAGAATGGCTGAATTTGTCCGGCCAAATTTCAAGTTAAATTTTGAACTTCACGGAAACAGGTGGATTAATAGGATGGTGTCAGCCGTGGCATTTCCACGGCTGAATACAGAGCAGACCAACAACCAGCAAGTCATTACTTCCAATCAGTTGCTTTCTCTGGGACAGACTGACAGCTGCTATCTATTACTCACTGCTTCTGGGAAGAAGTATTTTGTTCTGTGGATTGGAGAATTCGCAGTGGCAACGTTAACCCATTCAACCACTGGTTTTCAAAGCAGAACGCCTGCCTGATTTAGCAGTACCTCTATTTTTGCATCCTTCAAGTATTTATTTTTTATTCGTAGTTAATATTACCTTCTAAAAAAGATGGGGAAAAACTTTTTATGAGTAATAGTAAAAGGAGTAATGGTTTTATCCTGAAAGATGATAGATTTGGATTAAGAAAGCAGTGTCTAAGTAGTGTCAGCTGCTTTCACTGTGCTGTTTTTTCCACATAGTTGTGATACTGAGTCCGTCTTGATGTGTATGCTGTTAAGGTTTATCTGAGTAAAACGACCGTTAGGGAAGTAGATATTTAATAAAATATTGTGGTGTTCTTTGTCTGCCAGCTGTAGTAATTAAAGAAAAGCAACAGGATGTTTGTGTTTAGCCCCTGTTGTTTTGATACAAAGTCATGTAATAGAACAGTTGAAAAATATTTCTCTGTAAGTCATGAATTTAATTTAATGTCCAGTGGGCTTGATTTTATTTTTCCATTGCCTGTCTTTGAACAATTGGTTTGTCCCAGTGATAGATGATTGATGCACATCTACATATATGAAATGGAAAACCTTTTTGCTACATAATTGCATCATGTTTCTGTAATTGTACAGAGAGCTTACTAATCTAGACAGCTCTTCAAAAGACTGATTCTGTTCCTATATCTATATCACAAGTGACATTGGAACACATATATGGGATATGGATAAATAACCATACTGGCATATCTTAGCAGCACTCAGAGTTCTTCCTCATATTACAAAAAAGCTTTGTTCTGTATGATTGTTTTAAGGGTGCCACCTAGTGTCTAATGCTTTTCACTATGAATTGTGATTTATAAAGTAATGGGGAACTTTGCTAGTTGGTGGTGCAGCAAAATCATTGCGTTATTGTTTTATATGAAACTGCTATGGAATGGTTTAATAAGAAAAACATGACTTTCAACAAAAGACAAGGAAAATGAATTTCAGGTTTTAGTATAATGACAAGGCATTAATTTCAGCTATGTTACTGTTGTATTTGACTGCTTTAAAGTAGTCTGTGTGTGTGTACATGTTAGAGAGACAAATGTGTGTGTTATAAACCAGTTTAGATGCTCATGAACATGATTTTTTTTCCATAACATTGTTAGTGTGTGATTATGGGAGATTATTAAATGAGCCCTGTTATAAAATGTTTATACATTAAAAAGTTTAAAAGGGTATCTTTTGTTCTTATATGTTTTGCTTGGTGTCAGAAATCACTTCTCTGTCAGTGATGTGTATGTGAAAAGTTCTTTTTCTCTCGAGGTCCTGCAGTCCACCTGTTCAGGCAGGATGGCTTTAATTATGGTAAATCAGTTATGTTAAAATCAGTTTTAGCATAGTGGGATGACCACTGTTTTAGATCCCTTTTTTAATTCTCAGTTTAATTCTCAGAGTGTTGTGTTCTGATTTCTATTTCAGGACCTTCAGTAAAGGAGGAAGATGAAAGATAGTGTCCCTGAAGAACATTTATATTTGAGTTTTTCTCATCAGTACGGAGATAATATCTTCCCTCTTCATACATCTATTTCACTGTTCTTGCTGTCATACTGTGACTGCAAATTATTCAAAATTTTCTTAGTGCCAACTAGTGAAAACGCAGGTGATCAGTTTGTGACAAAAAACCTCCTTGGAGATCTTGAGGTCCATTCCATCTCCAGATGTCGGCTCCCTCTGGTCGTGCGGAGCTGCTCTCTACCTGCCGTTGTGGTGAAAGATGGCAAGTTCTGTCGGGCTGGGCTTTCTGTTGTCTTAAGGCATATCATACAGAAAACACACGAGGCAGATCCATCCAAAAAGAACGTTTTGGAGCTCCTAGGCTTTAAGAAGACCTGCTTAAAAGCCTGTGCAGAAGTGAGTGCATCTCTTTGTTATATTAACGGGGTTTAAAGTAAAAATGGAATACTCTGAAGTAGGCTCTTAATATTGATGTAAATGGAATTTACTTGATGGAGAGGTGTCTGTATTTTGGCATAAGAATGAAAAACAGTTCTTTTTAAGGATATAACCATTCAGCAGCACAAGAAGAACCTTAAAATTCAAAAAACAGGTCAGATGTTTGCTTCATTTTTGGCATTTTTCAGTGAGTTAGTGCCATGGCTGTTCTAGTTTGAAGTAAATTAAAAACACCTAATGTAATGTTATTTTTCCACGGAATGCCACATTCTTTATCTGCTGGAATCAGATATCTAAAGGTGGAGTCATAGATGTGGCTGTTCTTGAAGCAAATACAGGTTCTTCAAGGATGTCATTAGGACCTAATCCTGCATACTTTGCACGTTGTTAATTCTGTCTGAAGAATGTGGAATTCAATGAGAATGGAGTGACAGTTCTGGAATTATGGAGAATACAGGAATCAAATTGTAACATTGCAAAGTTTGGGATAGAATTTGAAAATGTACTTATTACATGTGTTATTATCAACATTAATGTAGGCAATTAAGAGTTTAAACTAGTAAGGCACTGTGGAAAATTTTGCCCTGGATGTCAGCTTTGTCACAGCCCTACAAATATAAACTTGTTCACAGTAGTCACTGCTATATTTGCCTTATGATTATTTCACACCTTATAAATAATTGTCTTTCAAATTATATCGTGGCTAACTAATGTGTGCTTTCCTTCCCTTTCTGGTACTGATGTGTGAAGGGAAATTGCATGTGTGTATGCATAGCTTTAATCAATCCAGACAGGTGATTAATTACCTGCCATTAAATTATTCTGAACTTGAAATATATGCTCTGAGAATTAGCTACTTTAAGATATGAAACTTAACTGGTCATCTGGGGAACCAGCAAAACTAATTCCTGAGTAGCAGAAGTCCTTAACTGAGGACCAAATGAAGTTTTTCTGGAATGATTTTGGCACTGTAGGTGGTTCTCCAAAGTTGTTCTGAAGATGACAGATAAATATTTGTGAATCATTCAGTCTGGAAAGGGCCTCGGCCTCAAACCAGGAGCAACGCCCAATTCAGACCATGTTGCTCAGGGCTTTGTCCAGTCAGTCTTGAAAACTTCCCAGGATGGAGGAGGCTGCACAGGTCTAGTGCTTGACATGGTGAAAAGTACTTTCCTTGTATGAAATGCTCGGTATCTCCCCTGCGTTGCTTTGTGCCCGTTGTCAGTCATTCTTCTGCAGTGCAGTTCCGTAGAAAGCCTGTTTGTCTTCTCAGTAATCTCCTGTTAGGAATTAGGAAATTGCTGCTAGATCCCTCCGCAGCCTTTTCTTCTCCTGGTTCCCTCAGCTGCTGTTGATGAGAGTTCGGTGCTGTAGCCCCACCCTAGCAACAGTTCTTAGTGGCCGTGCACTAAATTTGCAGAGCTTGCCAACATTCTCCTCGTCTTGGGGTGGAAGAAACAAAACTGGATGCAGTAGTCTAGATGTGGCGTAAAACAAGCCATGACTGAAGGGGGTTCATCGTGGTTCCTTGATCTGTTTGCTATAAATCTGTCGAGAGAGCACCATATCCTGTTAGCCTTCAGCACAGCCAGGGTGCTCCGCTGCTTTATATTTCACCTATGGACTTAGTTCATCCCCATTTGGTGAGTAGTAGCTCATCTATTAGAATAGATGTGCTCAAAATCTATTTGGTGTCATCTTCTGGTTAAGATGCCACATAGCAATCGATCATAGCTTGGCTGTGGAACTCATGAGAAGCAAACTTAATCTTGTGCCGTGAGTAAGGAATAAAAATATACTGTTTTGGATAACTGTTCATCCTGTTATATGTGTAAAATTTAGCTTCCTAACTTTGCTATTGCAGAAGTAACAAAATATTTCAGCTGCTAAGATTATCAAAGGATGTATTTAAAGCTGGAGTTACTTTCTTTGGCTGGAGTTTCTTTGCTTAAAGTGGACAAAAAGGTACCTTGGGTTTCTCCTTGTATTAATTACATCGATGTGCCTGACAGGTTAGCCAGTGGACCAGACTCTGTGAGATCAGCATACCTCTGGCTGTTGAAGCATTTTTGATGGCATCTCCTGAGCACTGTCGGACTATTCCTGCTGACATTTTACAGCTTGAAAGAAAACTTGGAGAACCTGTCCGAGTGCATAATGATGACAAAATTCGACGGCAAAAACTTCAACAGCAGCAGGCAGGTGCCACGGCTACAGTGCCTGCACTTGGTAAAGGAGCAGCAGAGGAAGGAAAAACGGTGGAGGTGCTTGAACATCCACTCCCAAGTTTGGAACTGAGTGTAGCTTTCTCTAAGCTACATGCCCAGGAAGAATCAAATGCAGTCAACAGAGAGGCACCTCTCATCAGGAGAACAAAAACCTCTGACCTTCCACCTTTAGACCACGTTTTTGCAGAGGGGCTTTATTTTACCTTGGCAGATATAGTGCTTTTGCCGTGCATCCATCAATTCTTGGTAAGACACCAACTTCTACTGATATTTAGTAGTGTATCTGTATTTTTGTAAGAACTGGAGAATTGTAAAATGTGATGGTTTAAAGTATGTCGCAGCACTTGCAATGTGAACATAACCTGAAGCAAGCAATACGTTTTTGTTTTTGTTTTGTACAGTCCAAAACCAGGGATTGGTGATCAACAAAATCCATTTTAAATACACAGTGCATTAGTACTTCGTAAACATTATTGGCTAGTTAAATATTATGCTGAAATACTTTGGCAGGAAGTTGTCCAGAAAATTCCTGCATGAGAAGATTTAAAATGGACACTTAAAGTACACCGTAATGTGCATAAAATGAAAGTAGGAAGGTGTGAACTTATTTTAATTTTGTTACAGCGTAATGAGGGGGCAAGGTGAAATGTGTTCTTAGCCATTTTGCTGTGCTTTTACTGTATCAGTATTATCCAAATTGAAATTCTTTTCAGCTAAGACTTGAAACTTTGTGACTTGATCTTGACACAATGCTTTTTAGGGAGGAGAAAAATAGAAAGAGATGTAGAGACTGTGGTGTCTTTTCAGGGTTGTAAATGTTTGACTTTCCTTATGTATATCAGAGCTGAAGAGGTACTTGGCTGTTGGACAGGGGGAGACTTCCAAAACCTGGTGACTGGTGTGTAATTTCTTGAGGTTCTCTTGAGATGATTTTTTTTGTCCACAAATATTTCCTTTTAAAATACAGTGTGCCATGATTTGATCTGCGCCTTTCTTTACATAGGATGGTAATATTCTTAATCTCTGCTTTTTCTTTTTCTTCTGGCTCCTAGAAATGACTCCTTCATTTCAAACAAAACATTCCTGTGTAGACAGCTCTGCTTTATTTTGTCTCAAATGGGCCTTTTTTATCAAGCTCTCTCACAAAACAAGTCAGTTTCTTTGCACATCGGTAGATAAAAGACGGATGCGTAGGACAGAGTAATACCTTCATATCAGCAAACTTTTTTTATTTGTGTGGCTCTGTGGTGGTTTTGTTCCTTTGTTTTTTAATAGAGCTTTGTCTGTGTTCTCCTCCTCCAAGCAAGGTCTGCTTACTGTGACCAAGCTCAGAAGGGTGGTGTTATGTCTTGGAAACCAGCTTCTTTGGGCTGTGCTGCAGCCCCTCAAACCTCAGTCATCTCTGCTTTTGTCGTTTGTTGCTGCTAAACCATCATCCACAGCTTGTGGAAGGTCCTTTGTTTGCTGCAGCCTAAGGAGAATTTCCTTGCAAAACATGATGTTACTTGTAAGGTCTTGGAGTGGAGTTTGTAACTGAAAAGTTATCATCCTGCTTGCAGTCCTGTGAGATGTTTATTTTTTGTTTCCCTAATACTGTCTTATGTTGCTGCCTCTATGGTCAAATAACGTCCTGAAGAAAGCTCACCCTTGCCTTTAGGAGAGTAGAATGTTGAAGCTTTTTTCTTACCCCCTTATATAAAAGTAACTTATGCTTTTTGTATCAGACTGTGCAAGTATTTTGGAAATGTCTCAAGTGGCAAGGCTGAATTTTAGAATTTCTTGCACTCTGTGATGCAGTTTGCCAAACTTTTGGTTGTGTCAACTTGACTGTGACTTGAATTAGTAAAATGTTCATTTCTCTCTTCCTTTAGGTCAATGATATCTTAAAAGTCTTCTCACACCTCTTGAAATGAGAGTTCTACTCGCTTGGCTATTGAATCTTTTGTACAAAGTACAAAATTTAAATGGGCCTGAGAAAGATAGTTTGCATTTTTTTTTTTTTTCTTGAAGCACTCATCCAGTAAATGTGAATATATTGCAGATCTGGAGGTGCAGATTTAAGTTCTGTTGTGCAAATACCTTAACATTTGAACAGGGAGAACTTATCAAAATATGATTTGTAATATGTTTATAACTTCTTTCACCAAAATCATTATCTTCAGTGGATTTCTGTATGAGGATACTAATATGGGAGTTCAGAAGTAGATCGATGTGCCTACCTTTGAATTAAGATGAATTATTTTACAGAAGTGAGTATTCATCTCTACTTTGTTTTGCAAATCACATAATTGAGGATTGACAGCAACTTCTATATGGGTGATGCTAAACAAAATCAGTAAGACAAAATGCTGTCCTGCTGTGTTAAAGGATTTTAAATATTTCAGTTGTCTTTATTTTTGCAACGCCTTTTCTAAGTAAGTGTAGGGTTTTTTTAGAGTAATGCTTGATATACTGGTGCGTGGGAAGAATATTGGATGAGATGCTTAACTGATTTCAACAGTCCAGGTGCAATCTTTATGTAGATGTACCCTGAACAGCTGAGAATGCTGTGTTTGTTTGCCCTCTGGATTTCTAAGCAATCATACCTTGTTTTTTGCAGACAACATCCAAATTTATTAACGTGCGTCTGAAGCCTTCTTGCAGGCAGTGAGTTGAAACCAGTTGTCTTGCTAGCGTTCATAGAAGTGGCAGAGTTTAATTCTATATTAAAATGATTCTTATCACTTACGTAACTGGAAATTGTTGTGTCTACTATTGACCACCCATCCAGGAAGACAGGATATGTGGGAGTGGCACAGAGTTGCACCAGGGGAGGTTCACACTGGACATGAGGAGAAATTTCTTTACCATGAGCGTGGTCAAGCCCTGGCACAGGCTTCCTAGAGAGGTGGTTGATGCCCCGTGCCTGTTGGGTGTTTGAAAGGCACTTGGGCAATGCCCTCGATAGCGTGCTTTAACTTTTGGTTAGCCCTGACATGGTCAGGCTGTTGGACTTGATATTTGGAGTCCTTTCCAACTAAACAATTCTATTCTGTTCCTGGATTGCATTTAAAAAATCATAGTTGCACTTCCACTTTGCTTTAAGGGTGTGAATGATAATGAAGTCTTCAATGGGTAGATGTCTGGAACATACCGCGCGGTAAGTATGAGGAAACCCAAATTGCTGATTGTAATTCTAATTGCCAAAAGTAAGATAATGAGGCTGAAGAGTTGTTTTTCATTACCTCATTTCGTTTGTTATCTTTCTGAGGTTAGCCTTGTTACACTTCCTGTTAGTTGTAACTGTTTAAAATTAATAGAAGCATAACAAAAGCTCTGCTCTCCATCTGGGAGAAACCGCCTTTCACTTTGTAAAATACAATGTAGAGCGCTTGTTATCAAGGGTAACAGTGCCTCTTAGAATTGCTTTCCAAAAGACTCCTTCCTTAACTGAATTAATATATTTCTGCCTGTGCTACTGCTGAGATATTGAACTAGATATGAACAATTCATCCTCCTTTTACGCCTTCAGCAATTAGTAATTACTCATGATTACCCTGAGAACATTATAAACGCAGCATGCAAGAAGGCTGCTTGGAACTTTGTCACGTGTCAAATGTTCTTTACCAATTTCTGTTTCTGCTGTGTAGGTAGATGTGTGGAGGAATATCATTCTTGCACGGCCTTTGCTGACTTTGTGTGTGGACGTGGTTTGTAATTTTCTGCTTGAAGCATGCACAACATCAACATGAGGTTGGAGGGGACCTCTGAAGGTCATCTCATCCAGCCACCCCTCAGAGGCCACCTGGAGCAAGTTGCCCAGGTAGTCAGCCTTTGAGTATCGTCAAGGATGGAGACTCAACAGTGTTTCAGAATCCCACAGTTAAAAACAAACAAACCTGAAGTTGTCTTGTGGTAAAACAAACACGCACGTAGATGTATTTTTTTTCTAGTGCTTGTGATTTTCCTTGAGTAGCCTGACAAAAGGTTGCCTGCATTTCAGCTTTCCTTGGCAGTTATGTCGTTTTATACTCCTAAACTTTTACAAAATGAAGGTCGTTGCACAGGATACTTTTTCCTTGCTTTTGAAATAAGACCTGCTCTTTTGCATTTTGATATGTTGATAAAAGTACTGTTAATGTCTCACAATAACTTTGATTTTAGTTAATCCATATCTATGTTGAGGGTTCTCTGATCCAGTGGACAGAAAGAAATAATATTCCTAAGTCTTAGTGCATGACATCAGTATGGTACTCCTCACGTGTATGTGTCCCTGCAAGTTCTGCAGGAAGACAAACTCTCAAGTAATCAGCATGCACACCAATTTAATCCCATTAAGTGGTCTCTGCCCACTTGCTGTAATATAGTTTTATCTCAGTGTAGTCCTGTACAGGTAGGCAAGCAGCATTTTTCATTACAGCTGAGGGAAGACCAGGACCAGAGGAATCGCAACCATTTATCTTTTTGGCCCTTTTGTTTCAGAGCTGTGTTACCAGTTAATGTTTCTTTTCCTTTTCACTCTTAAAAATAAACACGTTACAAACCGATGCTTCAGTGCTCCAGGTGAAGACCTGCCGTGTCCCATCGACAACTGTGAGGCAACTCTGGGATGTCTCCAGGCTGATTGCACAATCAGATTGTTTTAGGATAATTAAATAATGACATTTAAATACCTTATATTCAGGATCTATTTCTGTATTTGTGGGAGATCGTTATAATGCTTTTATGAATATGAATTTTTGTTTGCTGACTTCTAAACACTGAGCTTTTGAAAGTTGTTGACTTAGCATATAGCACGTGAACATACAAGTGCATAGAGAATATTAACAGTTTTACTGCATATTTCAGCTGCACTGTAGAGAATTATGAGAAGTTCAAAAAGTTGAAAATACCATAAGATAATGATCTTCACTTTTCTAAAACATAATGCAACATGAGCAGAAATTACTTTAGTTCACCAGATGCATCCGTTTTATGATTAGCTGGCCTTCCTATGAAAGTGTGATTTAAGGATTTTTTTTTTTTTTTTTGTAATATGTGCACAATGTTCAGACTTTGGATTTTATTGTTTTACACTTAGGATTCCAATTTCTGTTTTCTGTTTCTTTAAGTTCAGCATTCATTGCAAACTACTGGGTTTTGTGATTATTAACAAAAATGAATCGTTGCCTTGTTGGGAAATAGCAGATAATTATCAGTATTAGTTAAATGATGCTTTCCTTTGTTGTGAGTGAGCTTGCTGAGATTTAGGCTGGAGCCATGCTCACTTCCCATAGTCATTGCCTTCTCCATGTTGCTAATAGGAAGAAATGTACAACAGCAAGTTACCTTTCCATTTTATTTTTCTAGGTTTACAGCAAAAAACAAGGCAAAGGTCTGCTAAACTTGCCTCTGATATTGAGTTGGTATCAAAGAGTTCAGCAAGTACCTGGGGTAAAGGAAGCAGCTGACAAATGCAGCATGCAGCTTCTCCAGCTGCCAGAGCTGGTGTCTGCTCCAGAGGAACAGCTACAAGCCCTCTCTTCAGTTCCTGATGAATTAGAAGAGGAGCATGAGGATGGTCGTTTCATTGGTGGGCCAAGGCCAACTATGACAAAGTTAATGGTAATTCAACATTTTTATTGGGCTGTTCTAATTGTAAGTCTGCTGACTTAGGGATAAATAAAATCTATTAGAATCACAGAAGCAAAGTCTTTGACAGCTGTGAACAGTTTCATATGTTTTGTCCGTCTTCTGTCTGATATGCATTGACTTAGAAGGGATTTTGCTTCTATTGTTCAGTTAACTATAGTTGATTGTTCAGGAATTGAGCAGACAGTCTGCTGGAAGCCTTGTGAATAATTCTCAGTAACCAAAGTAACCTTTTCTTTTAATTGCAACATTGTATTCTTCTTTTAAAGGTGTGTGTGTATTTATATATATGTAAAAGATATTGCTTTTATGTTTAGTTTGAGTATTCTATTTTTCTGTTGTTCTTTTTAGTTGTTGTTATTTCCTTAGAGCTTTGAACACCTGAGAACCCTAGTGAGTTTTGCTAAGGAAATCTCTATCGTGTTCTGTAGCTCTCCATATATATATATATATTTTTTTTCATAAAAGCTGTCAGCCTCTCCTCAAGAAAATGAGCAGAGCTTTCTTGTGAAAATGACACAAATACATAGTTTGAACTCCATATAGAATTACCTGCCTGTTAAGTTTCATTTGGGCTGAAAGTGATGCAGTGTGATCTGATGCCATTAAATTTGGTGGGAATTTTACTACCAGCTTCAGTGGATAAAGAATCAGAGCCTTTTTTTTTTCTCTTTTGCATAGGAAAGTGGTATTGAAGCAAAGTTTTCTCCTCATCCATGCCCTGCCTGGACCATAGACTGGCCCAACCTGCCAGCAGCAGTCAGTCCTGAAGAAGGTAAGGGTTTCTCATGTATACGTGTATTTAACAGTGCCTTTTTTGATGATGCTACTTGACTGTTTCATAGGAAAAGATGTCACCTTTCATCTATATATTTCAAAGCTATGTAAAACAGGTAAGCAGTTTGAAATCTCTTTTAAATTTCAAGCTGTTTGTAACACATGGTGAGATGAATTCCCTCAAGTCACCAACGGCCAATGACCAAACTGTGAATAAAAGATTGACCTTGATTCCTGTGCTTTTTCCCCACTGTTTCCATCTTTCCTGAGCTTTTCTTCATATCTAGGGTGGTAAATTTAGACCATGTAACTTTCATATAATCAGCATGAATGTTGTACATAGACTGTATCTCCCCAAGTGGTAGCAGCTGATTTTGCTTTGATGAAAATCATCTTTATTAGCCAAGTTTGGAAGCTACATACCAGTATTCCCTTTTGTGGCAGTTTCCTCCGCCCTGTTGTTTTCTCTGCTGGATTGCAGAGCAGTCTGCTACCCAGTGGCCATAGTGCTACAGAGACAAAAGTGATTTGCCACAATATTTGTCATTTTCATTGGTGTTGTGAATATTGATCACCTCTTCTACCACACAGTAGTTTTCTCTGAATGGTCTTAAACATACTACCAGACAGTAAGACATTTGTGGACAGTAACTCCTTTCTACATGGAACAAAAAAGTTTGTGTTCTTAGATACTGGAGTCAGTATGTCCTCAGTGGCATAGAACTTCTCATTTAAAAAATGTACAGAAATATATATGCAATGTACAGAGGCTCTTCAGTGACCAGTATGTGAGGTTGCTTACTGAGTATGTTAAGAATCACTGGATAGCTGCGGGGACTTCAAACAAGCAAACAAATAAAAAACAGAGAAACACACACACACACAAAAAAAACACAAAAACTCCCCAGCACATCTGCACATACATACAATATATGGGCATCTTAAACATCTGTGTGAAAACAAACATGTATTCCCACCTACAATATAGAGGCTATAAAAAAAAAAAAAATTGAAATGGGTTTCTTCTGGTTTGGATCTATGTGTTGTTCAAGCAGTCATGACAGCCCTCATGTGTACCAGGAGTAGATTTATGGTTTTCTGTGGAGTGTTCATCCTTCTAACATGACCTCCTTTCCCCTGGCTTTCTCCTGAGAGAACACTTTACTGAGTGTATGCATTTAATTACTGATCCTTTCTTTCCTTTAGCATGGAAGAAAAAGGTAACTTGAGTTTGCATCTGTCAATAGTGTATCATACTTCTTCAGTATGTGGATATTTCGGATATAAATTTTTTTGTATATCCAAATGCATTGAATACACATTTTCTGTTAAAACAGTTTTGTAGTCTGACTGATGAAAAGCTCTGGGAGAATTATTTGTGGTGAATGCCAGTGACTGCCTTCAGAAGTGAATGAACATTTTTGCTTACATCCAGTGTTCAGATTTTTGGCTGTAAGTTTTAGTTAATACTTTTGTTAAGAGATCTCTTTTTCCATTTGGGGAAAAAAATGGAGAAAGATGCGTAACATGCGAAACAATGTGTGTACTTGGAAATGTTGTGTTCAAAGTAGTCTCTTAGACTCAGTTGGACTGACCAGAATTAAAATCAACTCCCACTTCTTGTGTGAGTGTGAGTGTATGGGTATGACCTGATTCTTCTGCTAGTAAAGCCTAATCATTCTTACGTGAATTGAGTTCTTCATGTTTTATTACTAAATCCTACCTGACGTGCTGAGAAAATAGTTGCTGAATCTGACAGGGTTTTAAACTGGATTGGGGTAATGCAATTAAGCTTTCAAACAAATCACCGCTGTAATTGGTAAATAATTTTTTAATTAATGTTCGTAGAAGTTGAGATGAAATAGTGAGTGTTTCGGTTAAAACTCACCTTGGTTTTTATTTACAGTAGATTTGATTAGCTGGCAAAACATAATTTAGAATCATAGATGACATAATTTCTTTGCTCTGTCTCATCCTTTTTGTTATACGTTCTTGAATTGATCAGTCTGTGTTCAGTCTGTGTGTAAGGCTGATTAGAGGAGCTGCTTGTCAGAGCCTTACCCTCTTTAAAAACATCATTAACACCCCAAGGTAGTGAAACATTCTTCCTTTTAGAAGTGGAATCTTTGTGTTCCACAACTGTTCCGTAGAGCTCTTGCTCACATTTTCTTTATGGCATTAATTATTTGCACACCAGTATTTTTTTTTTTTAAACCAACTGTCCAACATAACTTAGGGTTACTGTAAGACAAATTTTTTCTGAAAGAAAGAAAAATGAATTACAGATATTTGGCTGACACTTTGTTGCACTGGAATTGCTAAGATACATCATTCAAAGACAGGAGTGATTTCCTTCATTGGTAAGAATAAATCTACTAAATAAAAATGTATTGGGATGCAGATGTCAGAATGGTTTTTAGCTGGACAACCACTGATCTTGGAGGTCCCATTCAGGTATATTTTTTCAAAGGCAGTTTGATTTGTCCTTCTGAGGTAAGCTCTCAGGAAGTTCATTTACTGATCAACGGCAATGTTTTGCAAATACTGAGTATGGTGTCAATAACTTGTTGCTCTGCATACTCTCTCCCCTCACCTACTCTCTACTCTTCTTCTTTTCCAAAACACTGAATTTATAGGACATTTTATAAAAAATTTGCATTAGACTTTTAGAAAGCCTTAGAAAGCCAGGTGTTGCAGAGGAATTTATTTTCTTCCAGTGAGACACAACTTGCTTCCCAGCCCCCCTGTTTACAGATCAGTGACACAAATGCAGTCTGGCTTAGGAGCTGCAGTCTCTTCATCTAATAGTAAATTAACATCATCAAAACAAGTTTCCTTGTGATGCTTGTTTCTCAGGTTTGTTCCATGTCACTGTTCAGTGCAATCTCTAGTCCTGATTTCCACTGTGCAGAACTTGTGAGTTAAGGCCTCCGCTATTTTTAAATCTGCCCTTGAGATAAAACCTCTGATCTTTGAAGAATATGCAAGTATGTGTGATCCTATTTGTAAAATTCATTTACCTGTTTGCTAGGCTGTTGCTTTGTCAAATGACTTCTCAAGCCCCCAAACTCTGCCCAGCTCCCCCTATGCCACCCAGTAATTCTTTCTTCCTTCATCTGGACAAGATCTGAAATACAAATCGAGTAACAAATGGCTTTGTACTCTGTTCCTTCACTTCAGTAACTCTTGAAATTCATCAGTTCATACATTTTAAGGCTGGAAAGACAGTATGATCTTGTATAGCTGTCACCTGCCTGATTCTGGCAATAAACTAAATCTGTAATTGCTTGTATCAAGCTGAATAATTCATTGAATGGTAATAATTCTAGAAAGACACCCAGCTGAAGGAATAGTTGTGTTCACATTATAATTTTACTTTTCCAAAATGAAGATTGAACTGTAAATTAGGTATTCTAGAGTGAAAGAGTAAGTTAAGAAAGATATCAGTTTTCTTTTAAAAAAAAAATCTTTGAACACATTAGGTAAGCTGACAAGAACAAAACATTGTTTAGAATTTGAGTTTAGAAACCTCTTCAAAACTGAAATACCTTTAAATAACACAGACTAGAACAGTAGCACATAACATAGTGTTATGTTTCTGTGGAATTAAATATTGTTTTGATAAAGCAATCTTACTGGCATACCAGACAACAGTGCTGGATGGTCAGTGTTACTTCCATTTCCAGCACTGATACAAATGTATTTGGCGTGGCTGAAAGGAGATCAGGCTGATACAGAGACACCTTAACTCAGCAGAAAAAAACTAGGAAAAAATTTCAGACTTCATTTATCATATACAAAATTAGTGCTAATGAAAAGGAAGAGGAAACATCAGTGAGCTCTGATGAGATTCTGCACTTGATCCATCAGCCACGGAAAAGCCTCGCTTCCCTCTGAGTTCCTTGGATTTTGGACATCGTGTTGGTTTCTTGGGTTTTATGCTTGTACCAAATGACTGTAATTGTTCCCTAATTTCGCTTTGATTAGAGATGACTGATGTTTTAACGATGGCTGAATTTTTATTTTTTTTAGCCAAAGGAAGACAGCATTAAATGCTGTAATTATCTTTTAGCCGGTTTATGTTCCTGACTTGGGTCAATATTAAAGTTGCTAACAAAACTTGCTAACATTAACATGTGGAATAAATGCTTTATTAGATGCAGAGCTGTTTGTTTTGGATATATTGTATCAATCTTGCTAACAATTTCGAGTTTCTTCTAGGATTGTTTTGTGAAGGTAGGCCACAGTCGTTTTCTTTTGTTCCACCTTTTATATTGGTGTTTTAGTCTTGGGAGAGGCTTTCTGAGATGTGGATACGTGATGCTTAAAAGCTGTTCTAAAGAGTCTTACTTTACTAAAATTCTTACTAATCGAGAGATGCAAATTCTGTGTTTTGCTTTAAATGATAAAAGCCACAATGTTTCTAAAATGAGATCCAGGCAGTCGTTTATTCTATAAAACAAAAAGAGTTAAAAGAAACACTGTAAAGTTCTTGGTTTCCCTTCCAAGCATGTCAGAACTTTTTTGAAAGACTTTGAAGATTTTTATTTAATAGTTTTGCAGCCTATTTCAGTGTCTCAAGCATCCTGAAGCAGGAACTCATCCTTCTTCATCTGATTTTTCCATATCAGACAGCTCCTTGCCTGCAAGCCACATGGATAGCAGTCCAAGTAAAGCTCAAGTGAGGCTGCTTCTCATTAACCTCTCCTTACAGCTATAGTTTAGCTGTACTTGTTTAAAAGCTTAAATTTGAATTTAAGCTTTTAATTTATGGTTGCGTTATATTTTGGAATTCAAGATTTGGAAAACCTGAGGTGACAATGGAGACATGTTGCCTCATATTTGTAATAAATAGTTGAGAAGTGAGTAATTCCTGATAGCAAAGAGATGTTGGCTTGAATGTAAGCAGCCTTTGAGGCAGTAAGTGTATGAAAAGGAAGCTTATTGCTGTAATTTCACTATTTTTATGTGGCTTATCTTAAAAAGAGCCTTCTTGCAAAACTTGAAATTTCATGTGGCTTTTCTGGATGTAACGACTGGTCTAGGATATCGGTTGCACAGTTGACCTTAATCCATTTTGATGGGAGTTTGAATTCAATTACTAATTTTTAGACCGAAACAGAAATTCTTTATAGATAGCTGGAAACTGTAAACGTTGCATGCCACCAAACCAAGCAATGTGCCCGTGGCAATACACACTGGCGTTATTGCTGTGTTCTCCCTCCATTTTTTTGTGTGATTGTCTTGGTTGCCAAACTGCATGAGGGTAGGGAATGCCTAATTTTGTATTTTTCAGAAGCCTATTTGGAGGCAAGTGGCAAAGCTGTTATGCAGCTAAGTGAAAATAATATGCAGTAATGAGCTTTTAGGTGCGGTGTTTTGCTGCAGCTAATCCTTTTTGAAAAAGTTTGGTTTGGGGGCATGTTTGTTTGCTCAGAGCCTGTTGCATTTTTAAGTGATGCTTTCGTCTAAGCGGCATTATGCTTAACAGCCTCTGAAATATTCAAAACTTGCAATGAAAAAAACAGCAGTTGTTAGTGTGTCTTATGGAAAATCATAGGAGGGAGGATAACGTCAGGTTCTAACAGCTGCCTTGTGATCCAGCTAGGACAGATATTCTCACTGGTGTTTGCCCTGTTCTGGGTGAAATGATGGTGGTGAGGCTTTCTGCAGGGCTAGGAGCCGTGGTGTGAGAAGTGTCAGCTCTGTTCTGTGCTTTGTGGGCTATGTGTCAACACTCAGGGAATTGCTGAGGTCTTAGCCCTTCTTATGGAATGTCCCCTGTAAATAGAGCTCAGTTTTCAGGGAAATCTAATAGCAAGGGGACTTCTAGTTCACACGTTTTTCTTAATTGTTTTATGATTAGCCTCCTGAGAGATTTGTTTTACAGAGTGCAGTATATAATGTCTAGTGGAGGCTTTTTTCAGCCTTTGCAGTTCATGTTCGTTTGCTGAACGTATCTGAAGAAATCAACTTAAATGTTGGAGTGTGCCAATTTTGGGGACTGAAGGCAATTTCTAGTGACTTGTTTTTGTAAATGCACTGTAGACTTGGTTCTGACACTTAAATTAAAACATGTTCTTGACTAACCTGAGTAAACTTCTGCAGAGTGGCTGCAGTACTCACTCTACAATAAGTAGTGTTGTTCATTGGACTCTTTTTGGTTTTGTTTTCTCCCTTGCTTCTAAAGTTCTCTGACACATGGAAGGACATAAAGAGCAAAAACATTGATCTGTAGGTGACTGTCAGGTGTGTTCTTTTTATCAGAACTGTTAGCTGTCCATTGTTAAATTGTTACTACTAAATAACAATTTGTTTCATTTTAACTGTTTGGTCTGTCTTCTCCTCCTGATACCACTGCAGTAGTTTTCTTGTTTCTTTGTCCCAGTTGTATTTCTTTGCTCCCTGTCCATGGGATAGTGCCCTGCAGTCACTTTTCAGCCAGAGATGTGAAGGACCAGGCTCTGCTGCACACAGCTGCAGGTTGTTCCTTACAGAATATTACTATTGAGGAAATAAAGGTTAATGATCCATTCTAGAAATTTCGGTTGGGACAAAATCCAGCAAAAATCCAGGACAGATGATCCCTGCGATCCAGAAAGACATTCTCTAAACGTGCCTCAAAATCATCTGCAGTGTTTCCATTTCATAACAATTGATTCCGTATCTGCCATCCAGTCTAAATGGCGTTGAGAATTCCACACATGGAGACCGTTCATGCACTGCCAACACTTGTGAGTTCCCCATGGCAGCTGGATAAATTGTTATCAAAAAAAGATCTGCCTATTTCAGAACTTCAGCAAAGACAGAAGCAGACAGTTAGAACAATGCTGTGGTGGTGGTGGTTCTTCATGTTCCATTTTTTTTCTCTTGCTTGGTTCTGCAAGTTCAGAGTAGACCTTTCTGCCATTCTGAATAATAACTGATTGCCAATTTCAGGAGTTTTGCTCGTTGTCCTGCTGCGTGTGAGCTTTCCTACAGAGCATGCAGTGTTCAGACTTAGAGCAAATTTATTTTTCATCTTGTGCTGAATCTGTAGGTTCCTGATTTTCAGCATGCTTTCGTATATTGTGCCCACCTGGGAACGTGAATTGCTTAAAAAATGAAACAAAAAAAGAAACAAAAGGAAAAAAAGCCCCACCTTTGGATATCTAAAACCTTGCTAGATAAATAAAGCAATCCTGTCCTGTATAAGTGGAAAGTTTGCCTTTACTTCTTTCGGGACAGTATTTTCCCTTTTGAAATACCTGTTTTAACTTTCTAAATATTTTAATCAAATGTTGTGGTAATGAAATCCATCATTAGCATATTTATACTGATAACAAAGATTTAGGGGGAGGGAGAGCTGATCTTTTTCCTTATGTCCAAATACTCTGAGTAAGCTATTGGACAAAAAGTCAAGTTGTTGATGACACTAGTCTTTTTTTCTAGAACTTAGTAATACCTTAGCATTCCATTTGCTGTGTGTTTTAAATGGGTCTTTTGTAGTACCAGCATTGTCTTTAAATGAGGTATTTCAACTGGTTTGGTGTTCCTTGCTGTAAAATGTTTTTTTTGAAGATTGTTCTGTACGTTTCCCCTTTAGACTTCAATCCTGCTGCATGTGTATTGGCGTGTTACCATGGTACAGCTCTGTGTCCTTCTGCCGTTTCATGTCATTCATTGACCATACACGAGAGTGTTAGGATTCACAATTTGTAGATTGGCATAGCTCTATAGCATAACCAGCACAAGAGGTTAAAGTTACTTTTGTCCCCTTTCTTTGCAGTATTTGAACAGCTTATTTACATTGTTTTCTGTGCGTGGTAGCTGAGGGACAACTGGCCACGGGAGGGCAGCAAATTCTGTGTGGACACCGAACTGTACCTGGATGGATGGAGCTGTGTCTTGCCACCAGGGCATCGCCCCAGAGAAAGGTTACAGGGCTGAGAACTGCCGCAGGAAAAGTGCCTGATTCCCAGATTTGGGGCAGCCCGGTGGAAAAAGTGTTTTCAAATGCTTTTATCTTCAAATTAGATTTGACGCTTTAGCTGTTGGAACATTTCTGATATTGCAGTCGGACCAAAAAGCAGTGAGTACAGAGCAGTGCCTGACCTGCCAGGCACTGCGTAAACACCCAGCAGGATACCTGCCTTTTTGTGAGGATGTTCTCAAGTGTAAGAAAAGAGATCACAGCTGAGCAGGAGTGACAGAGGGGCAAAGCTGATCAGCTCAACCTCTTATTTTGGAGTTTTATTTCTTTTATTATTGTTATTTTGTGTGTGATAAAAGAGAATGCTGGGAATATACTTGCAGGCAAATGAGTAGCTCAGTGGAAATTTGTTTCTTTTTTCCCCCCTGAATACGTTTAACAACATGAGAAGAATTGTGCAAGTGTTTGTTATAATTGCTCAGTAAATGGTGCCATGGTTTGAGGACCAACATCTTGGTAATTAAAAAGATGACATCCTGGAAGGACAGGCTATCGCTGGCACTCAGAGTAAAGGGAAAGAGCTCGTTTGACAGAGTAGAAGAAAAAAGTAGGCAAATGAAAATGTTGTAAAGAGATGAATTTAAGGAACTAAGCAGTGTGGTGCTGTTTTTTTAGTCTTATTTTCTTTGTTTTTTGGTAGCAGCACTCTGAGCATGTCAGAATAGGTGATCCTCTCTGTTAGCAGGGGAGGGCAGCACTCAGAATGCAACAGAGCTGCCTGTCCTGTGCAAATGTTTAAAAATATTCCCAGAAACAAATCAAAAATTTTTCTCTCTTAATTGGACCTCTCACAACTTGCTTCCAAAAAAGGGAATGTAGGCAGTGAGAGGTTAAGATCAGAAGATGAACTCAATGTGAGAAGTAAGGTATAGTTTCTGTGCTTGGGTATGAAAAAGTCTGTAGCCCAGAGGATGATTGAAACTGAGCCAGGGTTTGTCTTTTTCCCCTCTTCCTCTGTAACTAAACACTGCAAACACACCAGAAGAATTTATGTGTTGTTTTCACTCATTGACATTCACTCGTATTTTGTTCTGGGGATAACTCTTTTTTAAACATTATTTGTTATCGTTTTGGGGGGGAAAGAGGTGGGGATTTGCTGGAAGTTGAAATGTTCCATAGGTGATTTATGCTATCTTTTTTGTAATGGTCTTAAGATATCCTGTTAGATTATTTATAGAGAAAAATAATACAGACCCTGTTCTTAGTTTGCTGCTTGATCTTCTGTCTTTGAGGTCAGAAGCAGGATCAGAGCAGGTGCTGTCGTTCATGGTATCAGGCATCTTTAATAGTGTTTGTGGTTATCTTATCACAGGGCTTTAAAAGAAATTTTAAGAATTTCTGATGTATGAAATGGACAATTCCAGCATAGCTATGTTGTAATTAGCAGCCAATACTTCCAGCTGTTTTGTTTTCTTATTTTAAGATCTCACTTAACCATGAATTGTGAATCTCTTTATCAGATGACTGAGGTGTGTGGGGTAAGTTGAAAACTGGAAGGAAGTTTCATTTTGGTCCACAAGGAGCAGTGGTAAATGCCAAAGCCTATTCTGAAACTTAGTCTGGTTTTAGGCCTCCTGCTAGTAACTGTTCTGATACCAGCAGGCACAGTCCTGCTGCAGATTCAGGACCCTGCTGTGTTTCCATTAATTATATAAGCTAAATGACATAACTGAATTAAGTATCAAACTCCACAGCAGAGCTGGAGCTGAAGAACTGTACACTGAACTTGGTAAGTGAGCACAGTGTGAGAAGTTGGGAGACTGGAGTGGGACTTTGTAACCTTTCACCCCGTGTTTTGGAAGGTGGACTATCAATCCATCATCTCTTCAACAAGGTGAACACATCAGGTTGTCAACTAACTGCTGTTAGGAGTGTTGCCTTGGACCTTTTCTTCATCCCTCTCTGTTAGGTGTGTTAGTGAAGTGCTCAAAGCTGCGAGGAAAATGTAGCACTTGTCCTGACTAGTTATCATGGCATGTCTAAATAGAAATCTTTATGCAGCAGTCTGTATCATTTGAACTTAAAACAGCTGATAGACTTCTGGTGTTTTTGACATTTCCTAGATCAGGGGAAAAGAAGTTAAACATCAGAAAGCAATTTTAAAAATTGTTAGGACATCACAATTTTCTAAGTCTTATTTTGCTGGAATCTGCTTTAGATTCATGATACTCTATTAAATAGCGAGTGAAAAAATGAAATGCTGGTAACAAGTTATTTGTAAGGCCATTTGTTGTTTCCAGAGTTCAGGATCAATTCATAATGATCACAATAAATAAAATAGAGGTTTGTTTTGTGGCTATTAAATTAGACAGTTTCCTTCAGAAGAGTGGCCAAACGTTTTGATCAACCGTATTTTGCAGTTTAAGAGGTCTAAGTGTTGGGGATGGAGGTGGAGGAATGCCTCACTTTAATGTAAAAACCTTGTTGCTTTTGAGGGACTGTCCAGTTCTGTGCAGCTCTAGTGGATTTCTGGGAGCTCTTTATTGACATTTTACGGTGAGTTTATGGATCACAGCAGATTTTGTGGCAATACAGTAGCCTTGTGTATGTAAAACATACTTTGAAACCAATGTTTCTGCTAGAAACTGTGTTGCATAATCTGAGATGTAATCATGGTGTGAGTGGCTGGACAGCCCTTCGTTCACCAGTCTCTATCTGATGTAGAATTCAGGTACAGATTTTGTTTCCAATTCCTAAATCATGTGTGACAACATACGAGATAAGGAGGAATTTTTCTGTCTGTTGAGGTTACTTCTTGTTTCCATCTGAACTTCCTGTGTTTGCAGATTTCCATGTTAAGCGCCATGAATGTATTTGGATACCATCCCACTTTGGAGAAGGTCAGGGGTTTCGTTTTAGCTCCTCCTGAAAGCGGGTTCTTGGGCTACAATTGAAGTACTCTTAAAGCTCTAATCAGCAATTCCAAGGAAGACAGCACTGCTGTGTATTAAGGAAAAAGACATCTAAATCTAACAGATTTTTTAAAAAAGTTTTTTGTTGTGAGATTCAAATCTGTTCTGAGTAGTCCGATACTTTCTAAGCTTTTAATTACACAAAGGAAAGGCCAGACTACTGTGTGTGCAGTGTTCTAGTGAAGGTGGTATTAATTATTTTGTACTTGAAATGCATCTTCTCCAGATGGTCTGGAATAGCTTCTGAAAAGTTAATTTTCAGCTCATGTCTCATGTCAAATGTCTGGCATCTTACCATAACAATATCAAAAGGAGTTTGCATCCTTTAAAAACTTTAGAAGCCTTGAAAAGAAAAAGCAAGTCAAAATTCAGCTGTTTGTAGAATTATTTTGTAAGTCTAGAAAAATTGGAAAATAATCCCAATATTAAAATCTGTCAAATCTGATCAAAACCAAACTTGTTTCTTGTTGTTGTGGAACATCAGCTTAAAAAAAAGAGTGAGGAGAGAGAGATGAGGCTTTTGTTTCATTTTGTGCTAGGAATTTCCTTCAAAACTTTTGTAGATCTGTCACTGAGTTTTTGGTCTTTGTGTTTGTGCTTTGAATTCTAAGTGTAAGTTGAGACAGTATTCACTTCACAGTTCCATGAACACTCCCTGCCTGGAATTTTCTGATGTGTCTGATTGTTGAAGTGCTCTTAAATCTGCTTAAATGCTTTTGAATATCTCGCTTGCGGATCTTTCCTGTGTTCTTGAATTCCCAGGAACAAGAAATCAGAAACAAAGCCATAGCCACCTCCCAAAGACTGGAATGCCCTGTAGCAGGGTGAACTTAGAGCTGTTCTGAGCACTTCTGTAAATGAATGGTAAACTGGGCAGAGTTTTCATCTCAGCTGTCAGCTAGTTCCACTGTAGTCCTTCCTTTGTTAGGAAGAGTGTGCTGGAACATATAAAAATGAACTCATCTCAGTGTTATACACACTCTCCTTGCTGTCCTAGACTTTGGACATGATATTTTGAGGGCTGCACTGGATGTCACCTAAATTTGTAAATGATTCTAGGCTGCATATGTGACGTTGAAGACTACACGTGACAGCTAGCTTGCTTTCTCTGTCCTTCACAGCTAAAGACATTGCCAGCTATTGGTAGGTGCCCCGGACTCCCAGGAGCTAACATTTCATGTGGCATCCTAGATGTGTTTCTGTCTTTTAATGCAAGTGCAGCAGGGCCTAACTAGGTGGCACATTGAGAAGTGGGTAGTGTGGCAGGTGCATAAGATGTTTGTGAGCCTGAGAAACCAGACTTGTCATAAAAGCTAAGTTATGCGTACTTTAATGATAAATATGATGTTAATATGGATAAAATTCTAGCCATATTCAGAGATGTTGGTGTTGCTTGTTGAGTGGCATTGAATTCTGTTGTTTCTGAAAGCAGTACTTTTATTTTTTCTTCTTAATGAGGGGGAAGAGCGGAGTTCATTCCACGCAGAGGAGCTGAACTAATTTCTTTGTTGTGAGTGATTTGTTACAGAGTGTCTTACAGAGCTTCAAGCACCTTACTTCCCAACAATGCTGAAACAGTGTTTGGTTGGCTATATTCATTTGGTTTTGTATTATGTTTCATGCAACTGTGAAGAATCACATTTTCCTGCATGTGAAATGCCAAAGCTTTCTTGTTCTCTGTAGGCCCTGTGTTTGTCCTTGCACTACACATCTTCTTGGAGGCATTACTTTGCAGTGTCTCCTGTTGAAAGGAGCACTGCAAGGTACTTCTGCCATGTAATGCTGTGGAACAAAGCAGGTAAGTAGGTAGGAGGGACTGCCTCAGTCGTGTCACCACCACTGTAGTCACGGGTGCTTTTGGTGTGACTTCTCCACTTGCAATTTGGGAGTACTTTGCTTATCTTGAGCTTTCTGATCACAGCAGACATCTGTGGGACCACAGAGTACTGAGGCGAGGGAATTATTCATGTAGTACTTTAATTTCTCAACAGAAGCAATGGTTTTGTTGCCAGATCTCTGTAGTGCAAATCTGATGTGAATTAGACATTGGCATGCTGCTGTATCTGTGACAAATTAGCACGCACTTGGGAATTTTTGCCTAAATACCGCAATGCTAGCTCTGAAGGGACACCTGAAACCTGACTTGGCTCCAAAATGCAGTGCCATGGATAGAAAGCACCTTATCTAGATTAAAGCTTTCCAGTACATATCAGATGGCCAAAAAAACCCGAAAAAAAAAAAAAAAAACGCCTTTTGAGTCCCCGGAGTAACATCAGATTAATTTTTTGCAATATGAGGAAGTGGCACTTTTGGTTTGGTACTAGAATTGCTCGAGTCTGATTTAAGAACTTGTTTAGCTTCCACCTGACCTAGGATCCTCCCCTGTGCTAAATGCCCCATACACCCCTCATTAGAGAGCTTGGCCCAGCAGAGCTTGTTGGCTGGAGGCTGTCCCATCTTTCTTCCTTGCAGGGTCTGACTCTGCCACTTCCTCCGTGTGTTGACTTGTGCTTAGACTTCATGCAGTTCATTGCCAGAGTGGTTTCCTGAAGAGGAACGTAATGAAGATTTAGAACATGGCAGAGAGTTCTGGGTGTCTCAGGCCTGATGTCCAGTCCCTCTTCACTTTAGATATGGACCATCTAAAGGGTGCCTGGCCTGTCTGTGCATTTCCCCATCCCACCGCTATCAAACTTCTTTCCCACCAACTATGAAAACCTTGTGAGCCTGAGTCTGGACAGAAACAGTGTGGTGTTTGGACTGTAATTCAGTGGTAGGACTGTCTTTGACATAACCTAGCTAGGATGACTCTGCTTCTGATCACTGTAAATTGTCGAGGCTTAAGAAGTCCAAGGTCATACTAAGGGTTGGGTTTGTAGCTTTTTTTTTTTTTTTTTAACCAATTGTTAATTCTGTTGTTTTCCAGGTAGTTGCAATTGTTTGCAAGACAATTACGTGGCTATGTCTGTATATGTTAATTGAATATAGTTGCAGGGATATATAATTTTGCCAGTATTCATTGCTGGCCTTTGCTTTTCCTGAAAATCTCGATTAGATCAGATCTGACCTCACACTTGTTAGTGATTTTTATGGAAGTAGGAGGAAGAGGTAGGAGTTGAAAAGGAGATAGATTAATCCGTTTCTTTTTTTTTTTTTTTTTTAGCATATATTGAAACAAAAAAATGAAGGCTTTGGCATGATTTTGATTTTTTTCCCCTCAACATAACCCTTTCACAAGTTTCTTCCAGAGAAGGCAGCACTTTTAATTGCATCCTTAGTAGTGGCTGAGGTGGTATGATATTGCGCAAATAACAAGAGCTTGCTTTGAGTATGAAAGCAGACCTTAAGCTATTTATGGCATGCTTTGAAATGTTACATTTATGGGTCAATGCATATGGATGTTTCATTTTTATTTAGCGAATATAAAGCTGTGCTGCAGGAGGTCTGGCAGCCAGGGGAGCTGGAGTTGTTCTTTCCTATGCAACTTTTAGAATCAAGGTAAAGGGTTAAGAAAATGACTGTTTACCCTGGAACAGCTGAATGCATGCTGGTAGCTGGTCTGGCCTTGTACTGGAAGTATGAAGGAGCTGCACAGCTTTTCTGTGTGTACCAATTCTGAACTTGTTTGTGTTCTGTGGTGGTTTCCGTGGTGGACTGGAAGTAAGCAAAGCTAAATGTCACTGCTTCAAGTGTAGGAAACGTGGGAGCCAAGCCCAGGTTTTACACCCACATCTTGTCATTTCAGCGTGCTACTTTAAAAAATAAAACAAGACGTTTCATTATTTAATCCGTATAAACTGAGTTTTATTTTCTTTTTGTCAAAAAATCTGTGAAAGTCACTTTAGCACTTAAAATTCTATGAAGTTTGTCATGTATTTTTTCTCTAGATTTATAGAACTGTTCTTCTTGCAATAGGAGTGCTCTTCTTAACTGATGACATTGAGACTTTAAAAAAGTGAGTGTTGCATTTCTGATTTACACCATGTCAAAAGGGATATTCATTGATTCTTTCTTAAATTAGCCACTGCTGATCCTAGTGATTTTTTTTTTTAAATGATAGAAATTTAAGCAGCAAAAATCTTCTTTTGAGCACCCCATTTCTTGCCCACTGCTAGACTCCTGCTCTTCATAACTGATTCAGGTTTGTCCTGCCAAAAGTGTATTTCAGATCTCTGCCAAGTAGGCAGAGCCTGCTGGCCAGGCCCAAGTCTGGAGGAACTTGGACAATAGCAATGAATGCTTGTTGACATGGTTCCTTTTGGTTTGTCTGCTCTGCAGTATGGCGGCCACTACAGATCAGTAATACAGCCATTGTTCCAAATTTGTTGGTATTCCTATATTCTCACGAACCTGACCTCTTGCTGTACAATTTTTGTGAAGCAATTTCATTGCGAAGCATGCCTTAATTTCTTCTCTACATTTGCAGTCTTCTTTGGAAGACTGTTTTGTTTCTTCTTTTTAAGAAAAACAGATTTCAATGAATCATTTCCAATTTGGGCTAACAGAATGTTTCTTAATCCTAAGTTCTATACTTTTTGAAAAAACATCTGCCAAGTGTTTCACTTTCCATCTTATCTACAGCACGTATCTGACATTCCCCCTCTTCTGTGTGTTACCAAATGCTTTGGCCCAGCTGTGATCCCACCTAATGGATTTAATTAATTTTGGATAAGCAAAATGCAGCAAATAAATCATATCTTCAATTAAGATTTTTTTTGAACATTTTAAATCCTAGTGGCTTTGTAACCAAAGGTTACACGATGATCTTTCTATATCTGCATCCCTCATTTTTTTCTTTTATTATGGTTAATACATCCATTTCACGTCTGTCTATATTTTAACTGCTATATGAAGATGATATCAGGGGTTAAATGCTGCTCGTCAGGAGCAAAGTAGAACACATGGCAGAGATGAATGAATGTTGAACTCATATTTCAGCCTTAATGTCAGAAGTTTTGTTTAAAAATGAGTTTGTAGACACTGTAATGACAGACAGTGGGGCTGAAAATCACTGCAGCAACTTGCTTCGAAACACGTTGCTTGTCTGTGGATCCAGCATCACCTGGCTTGGTGCTGAATTCAGAACAGACAGGTCAATACCAACGTGTGTGTTCAAGTTCTTGTAGTCAGAGAAACGGGCAGATTTTGTACTATATTTTTCCCTGAAAGTTCTGCGAGCTAATATGGGGCTCTGTGGGGTTGGGACCAGGGTGTGGGCAGGATATGGAATGCTGTGGCCCTCTATGGGACATGGGTATTGGGAAGGATATGGGGTGCTGTGGGGCAGGGGGATATGAATATGGGGTGCTATGGGGCTGCGACCAGGGTGTATGGCAGAATACGGGGCAAAAAGAATTGGTTAAATCTAAACAAAATAGTCCCGCTCAAATAATGCGAAAACCCCACCCTTATGCCAGAAATGTGCATTTGAAGGATTATATTTGTATAATGGCACTGATCTGATTGATGACACTTTGCAGGTGAGGCTCTGTGCCATGCTGTGGCTGTATCAGTTACTGCCAAAGGCTTTTATGTCCTTGGCCTTGAGGAGGACTGGCTTACAATGCCTTACACCCTTCAGCTTGCTCTTCTAGAAATGCTTGCTTGGCGTTTTGTACACAAGGTCTCAAGCATCTGGAGGGTTCACCTGGGGAGTATCACAGCAGCATGTCCATGCCTTGCTCTCCTAGAGGAGTCCGTGCAGAAATGAAAGGAGCTTCTGTTCCCTTCAGCTATTTACTGAGGGCTTTGTGACCTGCACTGCTGGGATCCTCCCTGCTCAGTTCCCCACCTAGCTGTAGGTCCACAGTAATAACTCTGTGTGTCTAAGTTTTAGATAGGATGAGATGCAGCAGAAATCTTACTTGATCTTCTGTATGGACTTTGTTAATAGGATAGCTTTGAAGTAATAGGAAGGAAAAGAAAAAAGGCTCCGTTAAACCCACGCTGAAGTGTGATAGTGCATGTGTTGCTATCCTAGTTTTGTGTGCACAAACCCACTTTGTGTGTGCCCGTGTGATGGGCTGACTGGGTTCACATACACCACACAGTCCCTGAGGGGCACTTCAAGCCCTGCCTGACCCAACCACAGCTGTTGGTGGTGGCCCTAATCCGAGCAGGAGTTGTACCCCAGGATCTCAGAGGTCTCTTCCTAAAAGCCTTTCCTGTGGTGATCCATTAGTGCTGGTTTTTTGGTTTATTCTAGTCTATATTTGGTATATTCTATAATGCTGTTGAACTGCTTCATGTTTTCACTGTTTTCTCGTGTTATGTCCATCGTGTTTCACCAGGGCAGATGTTTTGATGAACCTGCCTGCGGGCAATTAGTTGGGAATGTGTGTTCTTTTTAGGTTTTTGCAGGCAGATGCTATCTTAGCTGGGGTCTTTGGTTAGCTGACTGACATTTCAGTGTGTTGGTTTCTGCTGGAAAAGAGTTCATGATTTTTTTTTTTTTCATTTTTATTGGCTTCCAGTTGGTTCCTGAGGTACATATGGAAATCCAATGAGGTGTTTGAAGGACTTCAGTCCACGCTATCCAGTTTTGTCTCTTTCCCTAAAGCCATTTGTCTCGTTTTGTTCAGGTATAATAAAGTAATTAAAACACATCAGGAGCTAGAGGAAAGAAAAGCACTGATGTCTTTCCTTTTGCAAAGAATGTGATGTTGACAAAGAATGGGAAGATGCTATCGTACGTTTCCTCCTCTAAATGGATTAATACAGAGTTTCCATGCTGGAGATAAGCTCATGGGTGACCTCACTGTTTACTTAGATGGCCTTAAGCACGATGGTTGCTGCACAAGGTTGAGCTGAGAGTGCTGCCATGTGCCCAGCAGGCAGCTGGTCGGCTCCTTGCTGCCTGAGGGCCAAGTGAATCACGTCTTTGTTTCCCAAAGTTCTTTAGATGGAGGGCCTGGGGGATTGTAGTAGACTGCTGGGCCGCTGCCCACAGTTTCATTAACTTTTTTCCATTTAAATTGTGCTCTCCATTTCAAAGATGGTTGAAGGGATTTATGCACTTTTCCCAGCTATTTGCTTTTATAAACTGTGAAAGAATAATACAGAAGGCCACCCTGCAAAAAGCTGCTTAGCCCACAAGTAAAAGGAGGGTTTTGTTATTAGCATCATTGGTTGGGCAGGAAATGCCTCTTCCAAGCATTCATTGCCTTGAAGCTCAATTTTGCTGCTTCTTTGGATTTTAGGAGAACGAGTTAATCCGTGACGATCTTTGCAAACTGGAGTTACATTTATTCCTTATAATCTCAGTAGGAGAAGAATGGTTTTTGCTCCTTTGTGCAAGTCATTTATGTTTGTGTTAGGGAACCATCTATCCATTTAGCTTTTCACTAGTGTTTCCAAAGTGATCTTATGTTGCATTGTCCAGAATTAAAATATTTTCCGTCTTTAGGCAGCTCAAGATAGCTGGAATCGATACACCCCGATTGTGTAACTGGTAGAAGACTGAAAGTCTTATAAAAGTGTGTTGAATCCTGTTATATTTTCTTTTAAATTTTATGTAAAGCGTTACTGTCTGCAGGTTGTTTACTGGTCATGAAGAGTTCTTTTATTTTTAGACAGGATGATTCAACTTCACGATCCTTCTCCCATGAAGTTTGCAGTAGATGGTGTTGGTCACTCCTGGCTGTTCAGCCAAGTGGTCGGGATCTGCGTGACTGTAGAGGTGCAACACAGAGCCCCTGAGAAGGAAGGCTGACAATGCTGAGCTAACGTGTTGAGCTGACCCAGGCTGGTTACCCAGAGTGCCGTAAGGATATCGAGGGACGGACCATGCTCAGCTGTGGAATGCTACTTGCAAAATCACCCAGCTGGCATTCAGTATTAAACAGCAAAGAGAACTTGTCCAAATCTGGTGACCCACTGAAAAAGTGCATAGAAAACATCCCAATGTGCTGGGCAGTCTAAGGATCTAATTGTGAGTAGTGTCTAACCTGAAGTTCATTTAGATTTTTTTTTTTTTCCCCAAATTTGGAAAATATAAATGAATT